>CM019168.2:40747718-41096014 GCA_009739505.2 Apolygus lucorum | reverse complement strand
CCACATGTTTTTTTTTCAATTTGCATTCATTACATATTACTCGTAGTTCAGTTTTAGTATCTACCTTTCAAGTGTGAATGTGAATATTCCCAATGGAACAGTGATAAGTGATTGTGACAATTTTACAGCCTTGATGGAAGGAACGGGTAAACAAGATGAAAATGGAGCTTGGAGCTCTACATTTATCCAACGCCCTAAGGGAAGTATTCCATTCCTTTCCCATAAGCGTTCCATTCTTAGCACCATTCCAATGTTAAGATGGGTCGTTCCAACAGACGCTGTTATGATGAAACCAATCCAAGGGTTACACCTATCAAAAATTATATTGCTGTCTCCTAGGGCAGAACTGGAAAGCTTAATTGTAACTGTTGTGTTCTGCATGTTGTCGAGTGAGGGCGATGGTCCTCTCAATGCGCTGAATTGTTCCTAGCCTGAATCCTACTCAACGGAGAGATTGATCCCTAAAGCACTCCATCCGCGGCGCCTCATGGCCTACTGTACGGATAAGTGCTCGTAGAATCTATCCGTCAATCTCGGCGTCTGATAACAGACCTACCAGCGGGAGGCGGAACATTTACCTAGTGAGGCCTACTGTTCTGAAAAGGTCCCTAAGGGGAGCTAGAGGTTCAGCACCTTTCAACGGGGCAAACCGTTCCCTCGGAAGAACTGGGCTGTAGGTAAGACAAGAAATGATAGCTCGGATATACGAGGTACAAATGCATGTAGGAAGACCCTTGAGAGTGGCTTATATACTCAAGTTAGTATGGTGGGGGGAGAGTGGAAAAAAGGTGATGTCAGATGACGTGTTCTTTCCCTTCCTCGCCTCGCCTGTGTTGGTTATGACTCATGCCTACTCTGGGTTTTCCTACACGTCACTTTATTGGAGAACTACTGAATATAGATGTATGACATTACACTAACTGTAACACTTGTGTCACTGGAACGTTTGTAGCAATGACGAAACATTCCTGGAACTTCCCATCCCTGCGAGGTTTGAAGGAGGGAAGCTTAGTTGGACATAAAAGGTCCCTGGTTCGATTCTAGTTTATCTCCTAATTTTGCTTCAAAGTCTCCCAAGGTAGAGGAGATGTCCTTCCTCCATAAACAGATCCAGGAAATCATCAAAAGACACTTTTTCATCACAAAATCTTTTTAATAGCGCCGCACTTCAAAAAGGCGACACAATACCTTATAAACTCATAAATACGTTTGGTACAATAAAGTGGCATCAACCATGAATACATTTTGGTATAGTCAACCGTCAATTTATTACAATAAATCTCTCCAAGACAAAATAATTAAATTATCACCCTAAATCGTAAAATTACAAAATAAATGAGCATTTCGTTTAAAACATCAACTGTTTTTGTCATTTTTAAAAAACTTATCGGTAATGCCTTTTCACAATGTAACCGAAGAAAATAAAGTGTTCAATAAATGCAAATACCGAACAACTGTCGGAATATAACTACACACCTAATAAAAGATTGGCAGTTTCATCTTTGAACCAGCTAAACACATCAATTGTTAATTAGGAAAGGATATAAAAATGTTTACTTTTACTAACAACCAAGGGTACTCATATTGTCTTATTGCCTGTTCATATGTATTAGTCAAATTTTAAAATCTCCATAAATTACCTTCTTAATAAAAATTAAAGCCGTTGTTTCTTTTATAGTTTTTTCATGACACACAGGCGCTTATAATCTATAAAAAAATAAATGCAATTTTGCCTGAAAAATCTTCTCTATGCAAAATTTTCTTCATTTTTATAATTCAAATCTACCAACGTTGGTATTTTTTTTTGTTTCAATCAAACTTTTATCAATACAAAACACGATTAAAATATTCAACATCGATAAAATTAATATTTGGCATCAATATACAACAAATTTATAAAATGTGTGACAACAGTGCAACGTTTGCGATTATTACAAATATGATTGCGTGATTGCAGCTCGAAAATCTAGTAAAGATCAAGTGCGCTAAAATTATTATATTTACTACAGTAGATAGCGTTTTTGGAGGAAATAGTTGTTAAACTGGATGGTACTTTTACAAGCGGATGATAGGCACCAAAATGGACTACATGAGTATATCATTTGCGGCGAGGCGTGGTAACTAAGGCAGGCAGGAAATGGAGCAGCTCGTTTGCTATAAGAAGCGTTTGATTCAGATTTGACTACGCTATCAACCTAGGAGAACAAGCCACCTACTTTATGACGGATATTCTCTTCTTCCGTGATAAAAATTCAATAAAAATTACCTACTTACTACTGCAATTGTGTCGTAAGTGAAGTATTGTACCGAAGACCTTTACAGGTACGATAATTTCATGATTTTCAAAATATATAACATTTCCAAATACCCAATTTGGGTGATTTGAGGTCACCCAATGATTGTGATTGATTGATTGGTCTCCACAGATTAAGAAATTGTGTTGATGGTAGGATAAAATCAGTTTATTTACGCGAATTCCCTTTGGAAATCATTCGCTGATTATGGTTTGAAACATTTGATAGGTGATGATCAGCAATCGATTACTTGTTAAATATTCTTTTTGTTTACGTAACAAGCCAGCTTTTGTTGTTTCCAAAAATTGATTTTCGTTAGGTTTGTTTGGAGAGGCAGTCCTGAACAGTTCAGGACCCATTACGCCCAGTTTGGCCGTTTGGAGGGACTCTTGAACCAGAACTGAAGAGTTCTGAACTTCAAGTTCGGTGTTCAGTGAAGTAGTCCAAGTCAACTTCATGTTCAAGGTTCGAGACATGCGCAGTAGACATTTTCACTCTTATTACGCCAATACGCCCGCCATCTTGTTCTCTTGACGTTGGACATTACCGGTGTTGGTTCTAAACTAGTCCGAAAGCCGTTCGGACAGCTGGAGTTGGATCTACAGTCCCAAACGCCTCTGCCCCTCCCCTTTCTAAGTTCTATTAGTTCTGTATCTTTTCTGGACTGCCTCTACGAACAAACCTGTTATGAGAAGAAAACATAACCTTTCCCAAGGATAACCTCAAAGTTGCTGTGACAACAAACTACATCCAAGATTTGACTCAACACTGAACGTCAAAAAGAAGATTTTTTCAAAATTGTCTGTGATTTGTGAACACATCTAGGCTTGGCACCTTCACCAGGGCTCCAAATCAATATAAAAACTCAAAATGGCCAAAAATTGAGATGTTACAGGCCACCACAAGAGCGACATTTCTCAAAAAATTCTCCTATCACTTCCAATGAAAGAATAAATAATGAAAATAAAAGAAAAAAAGAATGAAAGAAAATACGAATAAAAATGTTGTGACAGTGTAGCAAGAATTTTGATGAGAGAAAACTGTTCGAAAGGTGAGCAATTAAACAAAAATAAACAAGCCAAACTAACCTTATTGACTAAGAAAAACTGGTGCCACTTTAACGTTACTTCAGGAGTTGACAATGTTTTTACAAAAGAGGCCCGAAAACATTCCAAGGATTAGCATCTGCGAGTACTTGCTCTCCCAACAGAAATACGGAAAGTACAAAAAGATTGTGTTACCTTGAGTTAATCCGGGTGTCGATTCATGTAGGTGAATGAGAAATTGTGATTTGACGGAATAGAACTCACGTAATGTAATATTTTTTTATAATTATAATGGTCATGTCTAAGTTCATTTTCCCTGGACCCTGGCAAACGAATTTATTGGATTCAAATTTCGAGCAAACAACAGTCTTAAACATGTGGCAATCGATCACCAGTATATATTATTATCATTGAACTGTATATTACCTCGTACAAAAAGTTACTTTACATTTTAAACGACGCAGCCTTGACGAGAGTAAGAATTTGACCTGTATGTGACTGTCATCACAGAAAACAGCTGAACGGATTTTGAAGTGTGGCTCAAACAACAATTGAAAGGAGCGATCTTTCACAGTATTGTTCCTTCAATGGTAAAACTCACGTAATCAAATACAACTGTATATAAATACTTAGGTACCCAATTCCATCATCATTAATGTCTTACATTACGAGTTAATTAAATTAATTAAACTTATCAGAGAGCAATATGAAACACATCTCTCGTCATACAGTATCTCTGAATACCTATTGAACAATATTTCAAGACAAAGTACAACAATAACAAACTAATCGTTCGATAAATTAGTAAATTAAACCTACCAACAATCTAACATAAATTGCAACTACCGTCAATTTTCTGTCATGTGCGACAACTAAACTACAATAATTCGGTCTGCTACGCAAATATAATCAAACTATTTTAAACAATTGAATGCACCAAATGGGCAGTAAAATGTTGTAATAAGTTACTAGAAAACTTAAGCTCCTAAGCGACAGGCGAATTCGAATATAGTAGCTACATAACAGTAATTTTAAATAGTTCAATTAATTCAATTCAATTAATTGTTTTGCATAATAAACAAATAAAATAGTTCAATTCTCGTGGTATATTTAAACTATGGGGACTAAGGCTATAGGTCTACCACAGAAACTTTGCATCCGTGTGGCGCCCCCTAGGTTTCGGATCCGCGAACTATAACGATTGAGTCGACCTTCCATGGTGAAACCTTGACATGGAAATTGTAGCAGTGAGAAATTTGATGTTCGTTTAGTGCCACGAAATTTCGATTTCGGAAATGCACGATTTTCTAGCTGCAGAAGGAGGGAAATCAAGTCCCTTTTTAGGGGAGCAATTCCCGAAACATTATCGTAGGCGCGGGAATCTGCTTGATGATAAGAGATAAGAATGCGCCAAAGGGATGCAAAGTTTCTGTGGCAGACCTAAAACAACATCACTTCTGCATAAATATAGTTTCTTTTTATGTGATTAATAAACTATTGCTTCAACTAATAGAGAAGATTTGGGATGAAAATGAACAAAATTTGTCAGCTTTGTTAGATGCGGTTGTGGAGATTCCCGATCTTTTGGGATTTCCATCACTTGGCTGGAATTGGGACTCGATTTGTCAAAAAAAGTTGTACTTACGCCTTCCAGAATAGTGGAGATTCGAAGTTGCATAGCTAGATTTCATTGAGTCAATAACACGGAGTACTGGAGAAAAGGTAACACAGGAGAAAGCTAACTTGATTAAGCTACTTTCAGCTAAGGATTAAGGAACTACTACGCAAACTGAAGTGGTGGAGGGAGGCCACGACGCCTCTTTTCAAATCACTCACTTCGTCACTTCTTTTCAAATGACCAAAGTAGACCTTACAATTGTTGTTGCTCCTACTGCCAATAGTTCAAATGTTCAATCAACAACTGCCACCCATAGAAACTTTTGAAACCTAGTATATTATTGATAATCAGCTCGAATTTAGTCATAAATACCGAGAAAACGATACGTTATCAAATTAATTACTTTGACTTATCTGGTAACGCCCCAAGGAGATAAATATGTGTTAACAAGGTGGCTTGTTGCGATGATGTTGAGAGAACGCAATCTGTCCCCGTCAGCTATAATACGTCCTGGAGCTCTACCAATCAGAATGCTTCTAGGGCTCCCAGTTTCAGCTTTCAGCCCAGTGGTCAATAACATAGGTGGTTAAGGATCACCACCTCCGGTTTCATCACCACCTCCGCCTCTGAAACCTGCAAATCTACCACTACTCTCGTAGGGGTGTGTCGGTCCAGTTATTTCCCCTGGAACGGTTCCAATGGTTACGGTGATAAAGATGCAACAGTTCCAAATTACCAGACAATGGTTGTAGTTGCATGGGTCGGAATTTCGTGTTTTTGACTTCAGATTCGAATTTAGCGCACGTGAAAACGTATATGGACCAGTTTTCAGTTCGAAATTCCATTTAGTTTAGCCGCATTTCAATAAAGAAGTACCGTCCTTTTTAGTGTTGGTGGGCCACTCCTCTTACGTCATCCCTAAACGAGAAGCTCACAATAGAGTGCGTTGAGATCACTGCAATCGAGGACAATTCGAGTCAGAAACATTGAAATATAGTTGAAAAATAATGGTGATGGTTAAAAAAACTTTGAAATATATTTTTCAAGCTTTACATGTTTGAATTAATCGTTTAATTGAAAGTTTTGAAGCATATTTTGGTTATTTTTCTTGTTGTTAAAACCTCGCGTTACTTTTACGGTCATGTTATCACGTTATCAGTGGACACATTTCTGGTGGTGCGGTCTGAGTTCGTACCATAGTTTATACCGGTATTTACCTACCATAATTTATTAGTTGATTGGTTTGGAAAAGATAATGTTCTCTGTAAAGTTTCAAGAAGCTTTTAATAAACGCTTGCGTACGAGTCTGCAACACATGTCTTCATTTTTTCCCGCTACCTACCCGATAATCTGCTTTCGAATGTTGTTGACAGTTCTTTTAACTCAGGGGTAGGTATATCTCAGTTTCTCCCGTAAGTACAGTGGTTTTGGCAGCATATAATTTATGCAAATATTTAGGGCTTTCCAACGAATGGTGAACGATTTTTCTACGAACACGAATGACGAAGATAAAGTTAGGTAGGAACGACTTGGTTGTAAGTAGAAATCATCAGAAAACCAACCGTAACTTTTTTCGTTTATGTGCCAAAGTATTGAAATAAAATGTCTATATGCCAAAAAGGAGAGCCATCGATTAGAGTTTCGAGGTGGCTTTCCTGGAAAATATTCCGTATTCCTATATTGGCATGTAGCACGATTTTTACATCAATAAAAAGTTCGTCAGCGCCGAAATAAGAGGAGCCAAGAATGAAGGTAAGTTGACACTTTTGTAGAAAGTAAAAGATCAGTTGCTTTCTTGAGCGTAGTACTTCTTCATCAAAATGGTTGCAGTAGCTCATTTATTGGAAGTTTCATCGTAGTGTCATAATCCTGTACAACGTAGTACCAATGAGTGTTTGTAAATTGTTAAATAAAAGGATGTTGGTTATGTCCAACTTGGAAGAATCTAGCAAATGTGCGAGGTTGTGGCTCGAGTATCACCAGAACACCGCGTTTCTTCACAACCATATAAGGTTTCAGTTACGGAATGCCAGAAGGAAACGAAATCTTAGATGCAACATGTTTCGATTGCGCTGCTAGCAAAATTCAGTATGATAGCACCTCAAATGAACGTAAACAAACAGAGGGTTGCTATCAAAGGACCCCCCCCGGGCAAAGGATCCCTCCTGCACAGTACCCCCAGGTCGATAACCTTGCGTCAGGATAACAGTGGTGTAGCGGTCTCTTGGCCCCCTTCACACCCGTGACGTAGCCCCCACCCCGCAGCGTCCAAGCTGTGTGTAGGTTTTCCCGCCTGAATCCGAGAATCCCGTTCTTTGAAAAAATCTCTAAATTTTTAGGAAGCGTTTCTGGGAGTTTTATTTGCAGATTCGTACTTCAATAGAGATTCTCTACACAGAAAAAATACAAAAAAATATCATGCAACTACCCCATTCTATCGGTAGAGTCCAAGGTGAGTATAGGAGAGGACATGTTGTGTTCCACACTGGGAAGGGGCGTGACATCACCAGAGTCCTCCGGCTCGTCAGTCTCCTTTCGCCTTACCGGGTTTTTGGCTTTAGACATTTTTTAGGTGCTTCAACCAGCAAGTTATGATGAAATTTTGGGGAAAATTTACTTGAATTGTTATCCTGGGCAATATTAGTACCTACATCGACGGGTTCTGATGGAAATTTCAACTTTTGTGCTTTAGAACTATTAAATCATTTTAATTCCTAGCCTTTTGGTAAATTTCCTGATACAAACTTTTAGAATACGAGCCAATAAAAATGGAGATTTGAAACAATTATCATTTTTTGACTTTTTCGTTTTAGAGCCTTAGTCCCGGGTATTAGTATGTGGTTGATTCCTTGTAATGGGACAATGAAGAATCATCATCTTCCCTTCAAGAGAAGATTCCTTCCCAGTCCTGAGCCATTCCATGATACGATATCTTCTTAAGGTGTACAACATAAAATCAAACTTAATTTATGCAGAATTTTGGACAGTTACTATTGATTACCAACATGGAAGAACATTCGAAATAAAAGTATCGCTAAAAACTATATCTACTTCGAATTTGCCTGGCGCTTGAAGGCGTTTTTCTCCTAAATTCACTGGTACGTCTGAGATCGGAGTTGATCGGTTGAAAGCAAATTCTAGAACACCTCTACAGATGGAAATATAAAATACACTTTGGAACACATTGAGCGGCGTTGCCTCGAAGTACGACACGAGAAAATAACAGCTAGGTACCGGTGACTAGTACAACTGGAGCAATCGGTAGGTATTGGCAACCTCGTCGAAATCTACGCAAGTAAACAATTAAAACCGGGGAACGGAGTGACTCACGGTTAATCTTACGGTTAAAAGTTAATCTTAATAACCATCGCTCTTGAGAAACAGACGAAGAAAAAGCAACATCGCCGTTCCAACGAGGGTAAATTCTTCCTTCATTGCACATTTTCATTCTAGTTTGGATCAATTGGAACGGTGATATCCCCTTTTGCAAGGCAATAACCTGCTTCAAATACATTTGTTCCTACTTTGAAATGTATTCATTCTCTGGATACATCCCACAGTTCAACTTGAATACAAGTTTTTATTTCACTATCATTCCAAAACATTCTATCGGGGAATAAAACTAATCTACTGGGCTAAACTCTCTCCAACTTCAACAATCAGCTTTTTCATTTATGAAATAAATAAAATTTGGGTAATCCAGCGTCTGATTTTTCAAACAGAGAAGTTGTTTTTTTGTTTTTTTTAATAGTCGTAGGTTTCCAAATAAAATTAAAAATTATTCGTTCATTTATTTGGAATAGGTAACGATTACTTTCTTATCAGAAACAAACATTTAGAAGACATTGTCAAGGAATAAGGAGGGGAAGGTCCACTTCACAGACGTTCTGTGCTACCTTCGACTGTGGTGCCATCTATGAAAGTGTTAAGGAGGTAGCTTACAAGGTCAAACACAAGAGTGCATGAAGTGAGCTGTTTCATGTAATAAATAACCTTCCTGGAGGTGGGTTTATACCGTAGTAATAATGTACCTTCTTTTTCCCAGTTTCATAATGCTATTATAAGAAATGACCTCTTTTCACCAATCAAATCATTTGGTTCATTAGGATTCTACTTAAATTTTTTTTTTTTAATTCCGAATTTTCAACGAAGTACTCAAGTAAGGCTATTAGCTTCTAAGTTTAAGACTGCTCCATCGATTGGCCTCCTCTGTGACTTTTAGCAAAACTGGTTCTCATTTGCTTCACCAGAGTACAGCAGTGGTAGAGGGTGGGGTTTTTTTTTAGTACACTTTTTAACCTTCGTCATTGAGTCAACTTTCATCTCCTTATTCCATGATAAGGTTTATTTTGGTCGAAAATTTTGCGATTAAGTAAAGTGAGAACACAATTAGTGTAATGTATCAAAAATCCAGGGTTTGTAATGCAAATTTACCAAAAAATTAAATCTATTCACCGAATTTCAGCAAATGTCTCCTTAGAGTTGCAGTCGGATTGGTGTGATGGACAATATTCGGTAAAAATATAATATCCCTCCCGGGTTTACCTTTGGTTGGATCCTTTCACTTACATTTGAAACTGGGCACTGACTGCTAACGTACTTTGAGATTTAGGTCGCCAATAGATTTTTGATCTGTTTCGGAGTAGCGTCTTCGTTCAAATGCTTAGTGGTATATCTGAAAACGTCAAAAATCTAATTTTTGAATTTGTCCACTTTTTATGGCATTACTATTACCAGTGTGATAAGCGTTGGAGTCTAGCGAAATATCAATCGCTTTCTCTGCCTTCATCAAGGTCAGAAGATTATAAGTCTAACGATTACACACTCATGTAACCTCCTGTTAGTCAACTTTGTACGTCTAAATTAAAAATCTACAGTTAACAAGAACTATAGTTCTTTTCAAAGTTTATATATTCTACGAAGTATACATGGGACATTTTTTTAACTCCCTCAAAATTCCACTTTTTTTATTTAGAAGTTTCTTTTCGTGTTTTCGATCTTACATCACTAAAATGTTTATCCCTTAATTTACAACATGAACTCAAATATGAGGATACCATAAGAAAGAGCGTTACATTTCCTATAGCCCCAATATTAAGTAAAAGTTTTTTGGTCAGTTTTAATTAACTACAGAAAGGTCAGTGCAAAATTTGAAGAAAAAAATGTAAATATTGTCGGTTTTTCTGCTTTATGGGGTTGTCCGTCAAAAAACGAAAAAAAAAATCGAACATTTTTTTTAATCTCCTGAAATAAAATACAGAATATTCTGAATAGAATGGTGAAGAAATTTTAAGATTGCTCCACAGGAGGTGGTCCAAATGGTTGCTCGAATATGGACTAATAGCCACCCAGGTCATAATATGCCGGTCCATCCTCTGCTGCTTCAAACTTAGTAACTGAGATCATTTGGTTATACTGTACTAAGGTTATAAATACAATCCTTATTCTTCTACCGTATGCTGCTTTCACGTCTTGAACTTGGCCGTGACAGACACAAAAATGTATGAGATCAAACTGACTGCCGGCTACTGCTTTTCTCGGTAGGTTGTTACCTACTCACAAACAACGCTCTCCTGCGAACTAACGTTTTCCCTCGTTTAGGAACATAAATCTCAGAAAATCCTCAATCGATTTGAACTTTTCTTTTTTTAATCGATTTGCATAATCCAGATGAACAACTACTGGGGCCAGTTCCCACGAAATGTCATAATATTGTTCAACATTTCACTGGATTCCAAAACAAAAATTAGTTATTTTTTCAAAAACTGTTTGAGGTCTGACAACAAATTTAAAAAAAAAAGGTGCCTACCAGTTCAACGCAATAGCTGGGTGAATCACTAGAAAAATTTCAACATTCTAGCTCAAACGAGTGCAGAGAAACGTGTACTCAAAATTGGTGTATAAAAGAGGCGATTTGATGTCTAGGGAAAAGCGGACAACTCCCCTTAAGTATGGGGGTCTTCCATAACAATTTATTGATATGATAGCTAACATATTAATTGTTTCCTAAGATAGTGAAAATCTTACCTCAAGGCATTCAGAAGGGATTCCGACTTTATGGCAGGTTGATCCTTAAGAAGGCGAACACACCCCTTGACATCGAGAGAGGAAGGTTTAGTGAAGGCTCCAGAGGGGTGGACGTGATCGTACAGGATCACAAGACCAACCATCACCCGGAGGACCAGAAGTTCAGTTTCCTCTTTTTCAAACTGGGCAACGAGGCTTCTGTGAGGCAACAAAAGTGATACACAACTTAAATTCGATTTAATGGGAAGATGGCGCTACAAGATAAATGCAGACCATCAATCCAATTGAAGAAAATTTCTTCAATTCCATGAATTGAATTGAATTCCATGAATCATTTAATGATGGAGCATATTACTTAGTGTTTTCGTGATTTCAGCATAATTGTTGTTTTTATGTTTGTTAGTTTTTCAATAGTTTCCTGCTTCTAAATAATAGGCTCTATCACTTCATCAATATAAGAAGAACAACATTTTGTTGTAGAAAGCGGAGTGGATTTCACACAGTAGTTTTATCCTTTTGCCCCGATGAAGGTAATATATTGACCGAAAGCTCGGCAAAAGAGGAGTGTCTCTGTTTTACCCTTGTCCCGATCAATTTTGACCATTGAAGTCTGGTCGATCCATTAGTTTCCATTAGTAACGTGATCATCAAAAGAACAGTGGTGGGTACTCTGAGATTGAAATTTCAAGATTATATACTATGCGTCTGATTATCTATACAATCCTTTTATGGATACCAAGAAACTATTTGCCACACATTTGGCACTTTTTTGCCGAGTATGTAGCAGTTTTCTAAATGAATTGGGTAAGTTGATGACGGAGCTATACTACATTAAATATTTCTGAATATTTATTGTGAGTAATCAGCTGGCCTTGAAGCCATACTTACTAGTAATTAGTTATACCAAAATTTGGTATAATTTAAATAATAAATTAATAAATTTGGTACAATATTTAATAATTTGGTATTATTTAATAATAGGATAATCTAAAAAATTCATTGGGTGGTATTTTCCTCAACTTCAGTTTTTCACATTTTTTTCGGTTGGACAATTTTTATGTTTTTCGACATTTTTAATAAATTCAACAATTTAATTTTTCAATACAAATTGGTATTAAAGATGATTTTTCTATGGATTTTAATGACTATGTAGAAATTGAACGAAAAATGGCCAAAAATTATGCGAAAAACTGATCAGGGGATGGGTTAATCAAAGAGGAGGGTCATATTTCTTCACCTTATGGTCCAAATGGTAGTAAGAGTTTCTTAATTATTTTCAATATCTGAAAACGTGTAATCTGATTGGGCTTCGGTTGAATAAATAGGAACACTTACGGAGACTCGAGCATGCGTAAGCAGACTTTAGCCATCGTAGCGAGTGTTTCAGTGGTGTTTTCAATAGGGATGTCCTTGTTCTGAAAAAAAAATATTTTATTCGCGAGGGTGGGGGCGCCGTCAGAGTTGTGCGCAACAACTTTAAAGAGGACAACCAAAATATGCTTCATAACAGAGACATTTAAAAAATTTCCAATATGCAGTGGCTGAAAAAAATGAATTGTTTTTGTCACCATTATTTGGCATCCTTATTTCAATGTTTCTGACTGGATTTTCTCCTTGATTACAGTGATCTCTATCAAGAGATTCCGTTTGTCAGGTGACATTCTTGTTATTGTGTCAGAGTTGTGGTCGGGTTTCCCGCCAACACAAGTGAGGATGGTATTTCATTATGGAATTACCGCTAAACTAAATGGGATTTCGAACTGAAAATGGTACAAGAACGTGTTCATGTACGTGTTCAATTCCGACCCATGCAACTGTCCCAATAATGAAACTAAAATTCATGATTCATAAGATAATTTGAACTTGATAAAATAGAGAGGTACCTCTTGAAGGAAGTTGGAAGTGGCTTGAGTTATGGCACGAAGCATGGGTGTTGCGTGGGCGTAAAACAGAGAAATATTGTTAGCGAGATCAGGAGACATCAAATTATCATCTCCAGGCGACGTTGTTGTGTCCTGCAGCCAGGGCCTTCTCCTGCTGAGAGACCTTCGATAGAAGCTGAAATCATTCTGGATGGCCGGAGTTTTCATCTGAAACAATCAACAGCAATACTTAATTAATTAATCAATTAATTCCATGGAGGCCACTAATGGTTCGGGAGATAGGGAATTCGACTATTTCGAGATGTGGATCGATCACATGAGTTTTTTGGTTCGAATCCTGGCCAAAGCAGTCCCCACGGCAACAGTACAGCCAAACTCAATGCTGAACTTGAAATGACTGGGAGGATCAGTTCAGTTGACAGTTCATTACAGGTAAATTTCCACAGCCAGTTGACCACCGTCGTTTTGACAGTCCAACTTAGGTTCTAGAGGGAGAAAGAACAACAGGAAATACTCGGAGGATGGAATAGAAAGGTATTGGTCTTGAATACTGAGGTGGACAACCACCATTAGGATCGATGTACCCGCAGAGATCGATACTTAGATTCTCGTGGATCGAATTGTTTCCCCAGCACTCCCAGTCTGGGCTGAAGAGGGGGAACAACCGTCCATTCCCCTAAGACAGGCACTTCCTTCCTGCATCCCATTCTTCTGAGTTATCCCTCCAATTTATGAATAACTTTCTCTTTTCGACGGTCTTTTTCTTCGATAAAATATTATGATACTATTGTCCAGTATATCATATATTTCCCGAACCAAATATTTTCGATTGTCAAAAATAAACAATCTCCAATTTTTCGAGTTGTTCCTGAACTCAACCTCCTTCTCATTATTGAAGTAGGTATTAATTAAATTAATCAAGGGCTTATTCCATTCCACAGCAATACCATCCGAGAGCAAACACATTTTTCACCTCAAAAGATCAGCTCGTATTATAGTTTCATCGGGATCTAGTTTGTCACTTTCCTCCTCAGTTGCTTCAGCAACCGCTAGACCGCAGAAGATTGAAGAGAGTAGAAACTATACATACGTCACGGGTCAGCTGTGACCGAGCGAGCTACGGCATGTGTCTGTGGGGACCAAACTCGAACCGGTTGCAGGGGCCGTGAGTTCGGGGCCCGCCTCTGCGGCATATTTTTGGGCAAGTCGGTCGCAGTTCCCCCTCGTCCCAAACCAGGGCGGTGAGGCCAATGGGAAGCCATGGGCGAAACCATCAGAACAAATTCTGATCTTCCCTTAGGAAGACAGCTGATGTCCGCGACGCCAGGAATGGCAGTCGGACAAAAATCCAACCTGAAATGGTTGTTTACTTTACTTTTTTTTAACTTTTTTATATATACGTCAAAGGCCCTAGACAAATGTAAAGAGGGTGTCATCTGCCAAGGTGCGGGGCCACACACTGCACTATATTTATTTAAAGCATGGAACATGCTTTAGCCTTGGACTAACCACCCAAAAACGTTATGCAGGAGGGGTGACGCGGAGAGGGTAACGGACGAGTGTCACGCAGGAGTCCACCCTATTCCTACTCTGCTGAAAAGCGCGGCTGAGGCATGTTCCATGTTTGTTGAATTTTAGCCAAAAGCTTCAAACAATAAGGCGAGGTCCAAAGGGCCGAGATTTTCAATGATATTTTCATTTATCAAATATCAATAACATAACTAAGCACACGAGGAGCCCTTCTAGTTGAATTTACTTTCAAAATTTGCACCATTCAACGCTGTTTATATACAGCAAGGGTCCTAATAAGATACAAAGAGCGTAGGTAACACTGAACATTTGATTGCTTGTAACCTAGTAAGTCTGGAAACTCAAATCCCTAAGGTCGAATAAAGGGAGAGGCAAACCCAGTCATATGGACAACTATGATAGTGCCCTTCACTTTCTCGGCCAATAGGATACGATTTCTGTCAGAGGCTCACGCTGACAAAGTCTCATGTTTCTCCCTGGGAAACCGAATCGTTACAATTCGACTCCGGAAAAGGAAAATCGACGGCTCCCAGGGAGAACAATTCGTAAGGCCCACGTCGCCAAAAAAACACGGCAAGTGGAGACCCCTCCACGGTAAAAAGGGGGTAAAATTTACCGCGGCCTGATTAGCGGAAATCTATCCCCGCTTTCGATAATCAGCCGATAAATCGACGCCCAGGAAAAGCTCCTCATCCAACCAGCGAGGAGAGGTGGAAGGACTGGAAGAAAAATCACCAAAAATATTCGACCGCCCATATGCCCCCAGCTGTTGAACAAAACTGTTACGCGCTGCCAAAATCGAGGTTGTACACCAGCATCTGGAACCTAGTGCCCTTCGATCCAAAAGCACCCAGTTCTGCTGTCTTCCGCTGAGTGACAGAGAGCGGTATCACTACAGGCTACGTCGGTCCGAGGGAACCAGCCGCCTCCAGGAAAAGAAGTGGGTAGCTGCCACGTCAACGCTTCCTGGGACAAATCTCCAAAGACTATCGAGACCCGAAGAAAGGATCGCCAGGTCAGTCCCAAGTACTTAGCTTCAGCTTACCCGATCTCGACTTCCGCCGTTGCCTTCGCGAACCCGCGCCTTCCGCGAAACTCCGTAATCTCGCGACGACACGCGGTCAGGAGGCACACAGGCAGGGATAGACTAAGCTACCACCTAAGGATTCACTTTCCCCTTTATATTATCAAGATTCAATCCCATTTTCCAATTGTCAAATGAACCCGTTGCTCATTCAAAAATCCAAACAAGTGTTTTCTCTCAAAAATCCTCGAAGCCCGAAGGTATCAAGTACTTAGGAACAAGCAGATAGTCAATATTTAGATCCGGAGGCGATTGCCCCCCAGATCTACCCGATCTCCGGCGAAAGCCAGTTAGGGAACTTAGGCCTAGGCAGGACTAGGAAGGTCATTTCAAAACCCCCGATTCCAAGAGTAGGCCGAAAAATAAGTCAGACCTAACCGCTAAAGCCGCAGAGGAGGCAACCTTACATTGTGGTTTCCCTTTCACCTGTGACTAAGCTGTACTTTCTATTATGTAACTTCTTATTTTTGTATGCATAGACGTTGTTCAATTTTCTAATGATCGCGATTCTTAAAAAATTTCAATTTGAATACTTCAAAATGTTCTCCAGTAAAATTTATTTAATAATATTCGCCAGGTTTTTACTCGAATTATAGTCTTCTTCATCTAATTTCTACACCCTAGGACAGAGATGTAATAGTCTTTTGTTTACATCAGGCCAAAGACTATAAAACGGTAAAAAAATTAAATCGTTAACATTTCTATACGATCAACCATAAACCAGAGGAACCCATTTTTACGCCAAAACTGTAGTAATTTTAGGTATGTTGTTAGGTGTTTTACTCCTAAAACATTTCTTTTGTGAAATGTAGTTTCATCAAGAAACAAAGAAAATCCCAGAACAATGAATGCGAGACTGAAATTGTTCGCGTGAAAAAGTGGAACCAGTTCTAAGATGAAATGGTGGGTCTAAATGACTCAAACCACCAACCTCCACCACTTTCTTTACGTCAAAACTGTTTGTATTTTTTCAACGTTTTTCGCTGCTGAATTTAGTAGACCCAGGCATAATCTAGTATCTAGCCGAATGTATAATTAAATTTCATAATTAAAAGTTAGTGGTCTTTAATCATAATTTAATTATGACTGAAAGAAGTTTTGCAAACCTTGTGCAGTTGCCTTACTTCTTTCGAGTCACATTCCAAAAATGTGATGAATCATCAATAAATGGAGAGCTTTTGAAACAATATTAGAATATAATGTTGAGAAGTGTTAATTTCGTCATTTCATTTTATTATTTTGGAAAATTTCTTAATTGATTTGGAACAACGAAACTCAATAATTTTGAAACCACGATCACGTTTCGGAGCTGCGGCCGCCTGATGGAGGAAGTGAAAAAAATTAAATTTTCTTAGTACAGTTCGTTTGTCGCATGTCCTAGTTTAGATGTTGCTGAATACAAATATTTTGCTTCCGAGTCTACCAAGGTAGCGGAAGCTTTGTTTTCACTTTTCAAGGACGAAAAAAAAAGTTCTCCAAAATCAAAATTTTCACTCGCGTTTTGCGTTTTAGACCTTTGTGAACAATTTTGGTTCCGTGTCTGTGTCTGTCTGTGTGTCCGTCTGTCATGAATTCCTTGTAACGCGCATAACTTTACGAAGTTATTGTCCGATTTCTATGAAATTTTCAGGGATTGTGCTGGTTGGTGTGTAGACGGTTCCCTATGAAAATCATCATCCTCGGACTGATAGAAGCGACTGCGCATACGCAAACGTGAATTCCTTGTAACGGACATAACTTCTACATTTTCCATCCGATTTCAATGGAATTTTCAGGGATGTTACAGATTAGTATTTAGATGGTCCCCTATGAAAATCATCACCTTCGGACTGATAGTAGCCACTGCGCATGCGCAAACGTGAATTTCCTTTGGGTTGCTGGGGTAGGGTAATAGAGGGTGTTTTTATCTCCTCGGAGCCCTTCTTATCCCTACCCAAGTCATGGTCATGCGTCCCCGTCGCGCAACCCGGGCCCCCTGGGATGAACAGAGGTGGCCCCATTAGGTTTCCCTGGTGGACCCCTCTTGAAGTTTCAGGGGTGGCTGAATGACCCTCTGGCGACTAGGGAGGGGACCCCTGTCAACGGGTTCCCTGACCCTTCTCAATTAGCGCCCCCCGTTATGGAACAGACCAATGATACGCCTCATAACCCCCGCCTGCCCATTGGCACGCGGGGTTCTAGGGGAGGCGCTCAGAGGCGCCCCAGGCAGGGGCGTCGGCCATCCTCTCCCTCCTCCTCTTCCTCATCATCCTTACCCTCTTCCTCTTCAACTGCCTCTTTAGACCACCAATGTGCCCATTGTGAGCGGGCATTCACCTCCAGGTCTGGCCTTGGGGTCCACGTCAGACGGAAGCATCCTGTTGCTGCAAATGAAGCGATTGATGTTGAACGAGTGCAGCCTAGGTATGCTTCCGAGGATTTGCGCAGGATGGCGGCAGATGAGGTGGTGGCTGTGCGCAATGGGGTACGTAATATAAATGTTTATTTAAGCGAACGTTTTCCCACGCGCACAGTCATTGCCATCAAGAACCTCCGCCTGAAGCCCCACTATAAGCAGCTTGTCCAGGAAGCTATCCTGGCAAATAGCGGTGGGGCTTCTCCCGCATCTCCTATTGCTGGCGTGGACCAGCAGTCTGCCATTCAGTATCCCTCCCCCGGGACCTCCGGTCTTCTCGCCGACTTGAAGACCGAAGTCTTGAGGCTCAGGGGGCAGGTAGGTCGTGTTGAAGGCTATGAAAGCACCTACCTGCAGGATCTGGCGAGGCGGGCTGCTGAAGGGCTGGACAACCTGGAGGACGAGGTTGCAGCATATCTAGGGAGAATCTTCCCGCGGGTTGAGGATGCGACCGTGACGCAGCACCAGGGGGGACCTCCTCCCAGAGTGGTGTTGCGTGGAGGTCGCAGAGCAGCTAAGCAAGCTAGACGGCGGGAGTACCACCGGGTTCAGAGTTTGTGGAGGAAGCATCCGGCTCGTGTAGCTGCAGAGGTACTGGAGGAGCCTGGGGAAGATCAAGTTCAGCCCCCTCTTCAGGAGTTTGTGGATTTCTGGGAGCCACTTTTGAGTGCTCCCAGCCACAACCCTGGGGAGAGAGTGGTTCCCCCAGTCTCCACCAGGGATTCCTTACGCAGCATCTTGTGTTCCCCGGTGCTACTTGACGAGGCACACAGGTGCCGTGTCAAGAACTCCACATCCGCTGGACCGGATGGTGTTTCCGCCCGTCGCTGGAATAAAGCACCCAATACGATTAAGCTGCTCATCCTCAACCTGCTCATCCTTGCGGGAAGACCCCCGAAAGCGTTAACCCGTACCCGTACCGTATTTATTCCCGAAAAAGGGGGAAGTGGGCCTGGAGGCTATCGACCGATTTCAGTGTCCTCGGTAGTCTTCCGCCACTTCCAAAAAGTACTGGCATCTCGCCTCCAAGTGGCTGGTGTCATTGGTGACGTCCAGAGAGCGTTTCGGCCAGCAGATGGCACAGCGGAGAACCTTACAGTTCTCCAAACTGTCATCTCGCTGGCCCGTATTAAACGCCGGCAACTCCATCTCGCCGCTCTGGACGTTGCTAAGGCCTTTGACACAGTCAGTCACCATGCCCTGACCGATTGCCTTCGTGGTGTCGGGGCCCCATCTCGATTAATTGAGTATGTGGCCTGTCTGTACCATGAAGGCGTGACGGTCCTCGAGGCAGGAGGTGAGGTGTCAGGGGATGTACGGATAGGGCGTGGGGTACGCCAGGGGGATCCCCTATCACCACTCCTCTTTAACCTGGTCGTGGATACGGCCTTGGGTAAGCTGCCCACAGAAGTAGGGTTTGATCTCGCCCCTGGGGTGCGAGTAGGAGCATTGGCCTTTGCCGATGATGTTATCCTACTCGCAGAAACCCGCGAGGGCTTGCAGATTGCCCTCAATGCATTTGCTAAGCAGCTATCCAGGTGTGGACTCGTGGTCAACCCCGATAAATGTGGGTCGGTCTCCTTGGTCCCGTCGGGTCGCCAACATAAAGTGAAGGTTGTGGATGGGGGTTTTGTCATAGGACAAGCCCCCATTCCTTCTCGATCTGTGTTGGAGGTCTGGCGGTACCTTGGAGTCGACTTCATGGGGGTGGCCACCATTACCGCCAGCCGTGTGGACCTTGGTAGGGCGCTAGCCCGCATCACCAAGGCTCCATTGAAGCCACAGCAGAGGCTGCGCCTCCTCCGCACGTACTTACTGCCGAAGCTAACTTACGGGTTAGTCTTCGGTAGGCTTACGGCGGGGAGGCTGCAGGAATTAGATCGAGAAGTCCGCTCTGCTGTGCGCTCTTGGCTGAGGTTCCCACCTGGTGTCCCAAGTGCCTATATCCATGCACCGGTCAAATCCGGTGGGCTTGGCATTGTGTCTCTCTCCGCATGTATCCCTTCTCTGCGCCGCCAGCGCCTGCCAGCCCTTCAGGGGTCGAGCTGGGAGGTCGCCCGTGTTGCTGCTGGTCTTGATTTTGTCAGGCAGCAGTTAGCATGGTGCGACCGAGCAACACCATCCGCTCCAAAACCCAGTTCGTCTGCTGAGTTTGCTGCTGCCCTGCATGAGTCAGTAGATGGTAAAGAACTCCGACAGTGCTCCGAAAGCCTTATCTCATCCCAGTGGGTGGATTGGGCTTCGGAGGGCATTGGGGCCCGCGACTACCGGAACTTCCACGCCGTCCGCGCGGCAACACTGCCAACAGCGGTACGGTGTTCTAGGGGTAGTCGTGGGATGACAGATACCCTTTGCCGTGCCTGTCGGAGTGGAAATGAACACCTGTACCATGTAGTGCAGCAGTGTCCACGAACTCATGGGGGCCGCATCCTACGTCATGATGCGGTCGCCAAGCAGATAGCAGGTGCCTTGTCATCCAGCAGCTGGGATGTTGAAAGGGAGAGATTATACCACATGCCAAGTGACCAGGGCAAGAAGCCTGACATTGTTGCCGTCAAGCCTGACAGGTCTTGCATTATCCTGGATGTCCAGGTTGTTAATGGCAGCATGGACATGGAGCAGACCTGGCGGGCTAAGATAAGAAAGTATGATAGAGATGATTTACGGCAAGCAGTGTCAGAGCTAAAAGGAGTGGAACCCAACAACATCAGGGTGATGGCTGCAACCTTGTCGTGGCGCGGAGTGTGGTGCGGGAAAAGTGCCACGGAGTTGCGCGAGTTGGGCATCTCGGTGGGCGTACTCCGTGGTGTCACCAGACGCGTCCTGCTCGGCTCATATCTTAACTGGTGGTCTTTTTATAGAGGCACTTCCCTTCATCCCTCTCTCCCAACCCCACCTTCCTCATCTTCCCTCATCCCTAGGGCCGGCGTCGGGTGAGTCCTGGGCGTTCTCCCCAATATTTTTGATTTATTTATTTATTTAATTTTATGGCGTGCCCCCTCCTTCACAGAGACCTATGGTCTTGAGGGGAGATTATTTCAAAAAAAAAAAAAAAAAAAAACGGCCATAACTTCCACATTTTCTACCCGATTTCGACGAAATTTTCAGGGATTATGCGGATTAGGTTGTAGATGGTCCCCAATGAAGATCATTACCCCCGGACTGATAGTAGCCGCTGCGCATGCGCAAACGTGAATTCCTTGTAACAGCCATAACTTCCACATTTTCTACCCGATTTCGATGACATTTTCAGGGATTACGCGCATTAGGTTGTAGATGGTCTCCAATGAAAATCAAGGCCTTAAAATTTATAGAAGCCTCTGCGCATGCGCATACGTAAAATCCTTGTAACATTTACATTTTTCATCCGAATTTGATGTGAAAGGTGTAGTGAAAGGTAGTGGAGGATTCTTAGAGGATAGATGTTTTGAGATTAACTACTATGCATCGGATCACCTATACAATCGGGTTATGGATACGAGGAAGCTATGTGCCACACCCACTTGGCAGACTTTTTTTCTTTGTAACTTTTTTTCAATTTTTCCTAGCTTGTCGGAACTTACTTTAGGAACAACCCTCGTACCATCACAACTTCTTTCTTATGCCCAATTTAAATTTGTGTAATAAGTAAAACTAAAATTCACAGTCCACTTCTCTTCAAGTGCCGGGATAGGTATGCCTTCCCCACTTACCACCACTTACCACCACTTACCACCAGCCCAGTGTTTGGTATTCCAACAATTCACAACGCACATAAATAAAATGTACTTTTTACTGAAGAGCCGTCCAATCTTTTCCAATGTAACAGCACAGAAGTCTCATTCATTGAGAATTTCTCTTGATTCTTTGAGTTTCGAAGCTAGGAGTAGCATTGTGAAAGTTTCAGCACAAACTTGTTATCTCTTGGCACTCGATAGAACTTCAAGAGAAACTTGGATAACTAAACGGTGAATCGATGTTTAGTCGTGGGAGCTGATTTGGGTCGCTCTCATGTCCCACCAAATAGACAGAACAGAAGACGAAGTTACAGGTTAGTAGGGGTTCATTGTGAGCACCCAAATACGAGGGGGTCCTGTTGTCAGTTTGCTGTCAAGATATTGAACTAAACGCCTAAATTTTCTGGAAAGTTTTCCGTTAAAGCCTTTCTCTTTCGAATCCTATCAGCTAATTCCACAATAATATTGATTCTTCCACAAACGTTTGGTCAGAGTGAACCCAAACAACGAAATTACGAAATTTTTAGAATTTTTATAGCACAAACTAGGAGGAAACCGACCAAATCCCAATTCTCCAGACCTTCGAGGCGCCAAATGTTGATGATATTTTTATCGAAATTGTTCCGAAAATTGGAAATAATGTGATTTGATTCTACCTTGAAGATGTGGACAGACCAACAGCTCTAACGGTCTTTTCCACAGAAGGAGTCTAAATATTCTGGCGGGAGGCTAGAATAGGGGAGGGAATATTCAGGGTGTAAACAAAACAGGTCAGACAAACTGCAGGAGTCAATTTTACTAATAATTTGCAACAAAAATTCCCTCCTAGACTTCTTGTTCAAATGTCATGTTTCCAAGTTATTTCAATTTCAAGATTTTTTTTCGTGATTTTGACCTTATGTTATTAAATTGGTCATAACTCCGTTAATTTGCTGAGTAAATATATATTTGTGGATACCGTTGGAAACTGCATTTAATTTACTATCGGATAGATGCCCAACCATTTCTTTCAGTCAGGGTTAGAGACAAGAAAAAGCCCTCTGAAAAGAAAATTTAACCTAATTTCGGAAACCTCGAATTCTTTTGATCGGTTATTAAACTATGAAAAACAATATTTTTTCAAGATGAATCAGCGGTAAAAACTGCGCCATAATCCCTGCTTTCAGTATAATAATTTTTATTTTTGAAGTGGGACTTAACACAGAAATTGGTGTTAAAACGAGGAAAAACGTGAATTTTTTCAACGAAATCAACGCTCTAGGTAAGACGAGTCGTCGCCGTTCGTATTTTGTTCCTTGTCAGTATTTCGCGAAATTGAAGGGGCAAAAACTTAAAAAGTTGTACTTAAATTTGAAATGTTAAAGGATTTTAAAAATTCATTAGTGCACGGCCCTAGGAAATGAAATATTGCCGCTGGAATCATCAAAATCGAACAATAATTGCCAGAGAAAAATGAGAAAACCCGCTAATGGGGGGTGCGCCTTGATTTTTTAAGATTTTTAATCGAAAGTAGACCTCATTATGAGAATTTTGGTACCAACAGCGACCTTCTAGCGTGTGTAAATCTTTTCCTATGAATTTTTAAAGTTTCGACTGTTTATGACGTCACGCGCCCCTCTCGCCTGGGCGGGACCCCCCAGCCCACTGTGACGTCATAAACGGTCGAAACTTTAAAAATTCATAGGAAAAGATTTACACACGCTAGAAGGTCGCTGTTGGTACCAAAATTCTCATAATGAGGTCTACCTTAGATTAAAAATAACAATAAACAGTTTTTCCTACCCAGACGCACACCCTATTCCCAAGGGCCGTGCACTAATGAATTTCTAAAATCATTTAAAATTTAGGTACAACTTTTTACGGTTTTGCCCCTTCAATTTCTCGAAATACTGACCCGGAACAAAATCTGAACGGCGGCCGACTGAGCCCCCTTAAATCGACAGCCGGAACGCTAATTTCGTGGAAAAAAATTCACGTTTTCCCGCGTTCAAACACACATTTTTGTAAAAAGTACCACTTTAAAAATAAAAATGATTAGACCGTTGGAAAGCAGAGATTTTGGCACAGTTTTTACCGCTGTTGCATCTTGAAAAAATATTGGTTCCCATAGTTTGATTTCCGATTGAAAAAAATTCGAGGTTTCCGAAATTAGGTAAACATTTCTTTTCACAGGGCTTTTTCTTGTCTCAAACCCTGACTTAAAGAAATGGTCAGGCATCTATCCGCTGGGAAATTTAATGCTGTTTCCAACGGTATCCACAAATTTGAATTTACTCAGCAAATTAAGGAATTTATGATCAATTTAGTAATGTAAGATCAAAATCATGAAAAAAATCTTAAAATTGAAATAACTCGGAAACGAAACCTCGAAATGGAAAAGTCTAAAAGGGACTTTTTGTTGCAAATTTGTAGTTGAATGGACTCCTGCCGTTTGATAGACCTCTTTCGAGTATACACTGTATAAGCCAAAGTCGAGGTAGGACTTTACCTATTCTTACCAGAATATTCATGACATCTCCATCGCGCGTCGGGCGACTACGCCCGATTCACAACTCATACAATTTAAAGAATTCGAATTATACTCTACTGATTGTTACCGGTGATCACCTTGCACTCGTCGAATTTCAGAACGAACTCCAGAACGTGGGCGAACTGCTTGACGAGAGCTTGTTGGGTCTCCAGATGCTGCGTCGGGCTCATGGCGCCAGAACAGAGTTCTCTCAATAGTTTGGGAACCACTCTCGCTGCAAAATGAAACAGTTTTATTGCACTTGCACCGCACAGTTCTTAATGAAGATGCCTAACGAACAACGGAGAATAGCAATAATAAATTATCATTATTGCAGGCGAGTTTTTTTTTCAGAGTCATTTCATTAATTTAATGATACTCCGAGAAAGCTATATTGGAGTTATCAATTGCCGTGAAGGTCAAACCAATCAATGACGAAATTGCACCTAAAAAATATCCCGCGGTTTTCATCTTTTTATCAGACATTTAAAATGTAATGAATACATGCATTCAACCTTTCTTATAGAGAGGAGATTCTCTCAATAATAGTTTATTGGCTGAAGAAAGCTACGATGTTGGGCAGAAACATGTACCTACCGACAAATCGAATCAACAAATGAACCTAATTATCTCACTGAAAATTCATCGCAACGAGCCATGACACCTTTCTACGGTTTTATGAAATGAATATCGAAGATGACAACGGACAAGGAGGATATTTTGTGGAAGATTTTCAACGCCAAAATAGAATGAGGAATTTCACCATGTCGGAATTTCCTATTTTTGACCCCAAAATCGGATTCAGCACCTCGAAAAACCCCCTAAGGCAAACTTTTAGCCCGAACTTCCTAATTTACGAATAAACAAAACAGTGTAGAAAGTACGAATGTTTAAAAAAACCGGGAAAATGACGTCATCCTGGAATAGTTCATTTATGGCCGCTTGAAGCGCTGAGATCGAGAAATTCATAGTCCCCAGATGCGAAATTTCACAAAACAGTAAAGTTCGAAATCGAAAAACTTAAGAAAAAAATAGAAAAAGCAAGATGGGGAAAATTAGGTTTCCCATATTTTTGTTTGATAACTTTTCTCTTAGAAAACACGATTTCGTCGTCCCAATGGGCAACACTGGGAGGAGACGGCGATCCGAACAGCCCAATCAGCGAGCGTTCCCACTTCACGTCCGTTTTCCCGGTTAGTTTTGAAATCAAAAATTTTGATTGTCTCCCAAAAATAACAGGAGACTTATTTTCCGAAATCAGCCCGATTTTCATCTATCCCACACCATTAACTATTCAGGAAAAATGCAAACAGAATTCGGTGAAATTCCTCATTGAGTCGGTATCTTTTAAAAGGGCGTAATTCCTTGTATTGATAAAATTGTGAAACGAAAACTTTTTTTCCCTGTCTCAGCAATCAATTTGACGCGTTTTACGTATTTTTCCAGATTTTTAACCCTCACCTATGGGCTCTAAATTCGATAATCCACCCCATGGCCTGTGACACGAGGAAACAAAATAATCACGTTTAATTTAATCAGTTGACATGCCGTAGAGAGTACTTCAATGGAAGAGTTTCATAAACAATAATAATTCTTTCCGTGAGATTTTATAGGCACACAAAATTTTCTAAAGCTACCCAATGAAAAAAACGTCTGCCAAGTTGGGTGGGCAGTATAGCTTCCTCACTCATTGTAACATGGACGTATAGAATCAGTTGGCGAAAAACAGGAGAGGAAATGGCCTTGGAGCTCACTCAGCTGATCAGTGACCACTCAGGCACCTTCAGCATTCTCCATTGACCCTGCCTCTCAAATTTCAGCTTCCTGCGTTCAACAGGAGAGAAAATGGCCTTGGAGCTCACTCAGCTGATCCGAAGGTGCTGAAATTTATAGGGGACCGTCTAGGACCTAACCCGCACAATCCCTGAAAATTTCATCAAAATCGGACCACAGGTTAGTATAGTTTTGCCCGGGACAAGGATTGACCACAGACAGACAGACAGACCGACAGACAGACAGACAGACAGACACGGAACCAAAATTGTTCGGGAAGCTCTAAAACGCAAAAAGCAAGTGGAAATTTTGATTTTGGAGGACATTTTTTTTTTTCACTTCTTTCACGAATACAAAGCTTCCCTACCTTCGGTAGTGAGGAAGCAATATTGAAACAATGCAACCGTGATTTCACGAACCTCAAAAACCCACCTTTTCACTATTGTTACATTTGAAAATAAATTAATTTCGAAGGATGACAATGTTAATAAACCATCTTACGACATCACAAATATTTCATCAAACAACTAAAATACGAATATAAAGCAATGGCGGAAATGTAAAATCATCAATCATGGGTCTGAAAATAAAACTTTTGTAGCTCGTAATACGGCAACAAGATACTGCTATCTCGGTGAAGATATCAACTGAATAAAAGAAAAATATGAAAATATTTGACACTCATTTTAACGTTAGCTTTCCTCTCTGTTAAGCAGTCTCCATAATTCGGTAATCACCAATAAATTTCCAAAATTTTCCATCGGAAAATTTTGTTTTTCTATTTATGATGGGCCCAGAATTTGAATTTGAGAAACAAACAATTTTTACGCTAAATTCCATTTAGTTTTGTCATTTATGGTAATTTACAAATTAGGAGCTCAATGCAGTGCTGACACCACTCTGGTGGTTTGAGTAGGTCAAAAGACGCATCCAGTATTCAAGAGCAAGGGAACTTCAGTTCTGGTTTCAAGTACATAAAAAATCCTTCTTACAAGGTCGATTCCCCTATATAAGTGTGGCTCACTCTTCTACCAGACCAATTCTGGCGGTGAGCGATCTTATGCAGACATCATTGATAGATTACAGGATATCAAATCACAATCAACCGTTGATAACGTCATGGTTTCAAGTACAAGCTTACCAAGTTCCAAGGAGAAGTTATAGAATCTTTTCAGCTTCTCAACCAACGGCAAAACGATGAGCCAAGCTCTCGCCTGAGCTATGTCAGTCGGTGTAGTGATGGCTTCCCTTATTTCTCGACCAGCGCCCTAAAAAAATGTATACTCAACTTAAAAGAGCTTGTCAAAACGAGAAGAATCAATTCAGCATTCCTAATATGAGCGTGAAATAGGTTCATTTTCTACAGAAATATCACGAATACCTCATCCAAATTTGGAAATAACTAACTCGATGATATCCGAATGTATTTTTCTTTTATGGTGTTCATGAAAATTCGAAAATACGATGTTACTTTAAAATCTAAACATACATTGTAATTTGGATCGGAAAGTTTGGTTAGGTACTTCATAAGACCACACAATTGATTCATCAATAATTTCTGACTTTACGACCCTTCAAAGTTTATTTCTTACACTGATTACGTAAAATATCGACTATCCGAAATTGATTAATGAGTTTAGCCTAAAGTTTTAGATAACTGACGCTGTCTTTGGAGTGCTTTTAGGAAAAGCTTTGGAGGGAGAGCCTCAAAATGCAAAATATAATAAGGAGGGGATTAAAAATGTAACGGAGGAAAGTGCCTAAACCTATAAAAACTCACTTTGTAGAGACTGAGCTCATTGAGGATTCCTTCTGAGCTTTCAAGAACTGCTGCAACCTCGTCATACACCGGTCTTTCTTTGTCACTCGGGTCAACATCTGGAAGAATCATGTAGCAGTCAATCAATTTGGCCAAGCAAAGAATGCGTTCAAAGGAATTATACAGAACATCAATCCAGCGGAGGGAGTACAGACGGCAACAGCAACAGCTGCTACCTACCTGGTAGGTAACCAGAAAGGTGGTTTGGATGAAACCTAATCAAATCTTCAAATGAAAATTTGATGTCGGTAATGATATTTGCGGATTATTCGATGTATTTTGAAATGACACTTGGACAAATAAAAACTAATCAAAATCTTATTGTGAACACAGGAATAGCATTTTTTTTTTAACGTGGACAATGGCGCATGAAGGAAAGAACCATGAAAGGTGGGTGAGGCACATAGCTTCCTCATCCATAATCAAGTTGCATGGATGATCCAGTAGCTAATCTCAAAATCTACCCTCGTAGGGAAAAATCTACACCCCGATTTACATAAACCCGGAAAAATTCATCAAGTTAGGATGGAAAATGTAGAAGTTATAGCTGGTACAAGGAATTCACATGCGCAGCAGCTAATATGTATCCGGGAGCGATGATTTTCATTGGGAACCATCCTCAACTCGCACAATCCATGAAAATTTCATCGAAGTCGGATTTCATAACAAACTGACGGACAGACAGGCACGGAACCAAAATTGTTCAAGAAGGCCTAAATCGTAAAGTGCGAGTGGGAATTTTGATTTTGGTGTACCGCAACTATGGCATGGAAGAATAAGTTCATAGTGACGCCATTAAAGTGACGTGTAAGTTCCCTACACTCGCAATAAATCTTTGAACCCGAATAATTTATTCTATCTAAACCAGTCTGGAGTTAGCTCCCCAGAGTTCAACACCAGAGGCTGTTGTCAGCAGGATGCTGGAAGGTGAAAGGGCTGGACTGCTGAGGCAGAGTACACAGAAAGCATCCTGGCAAGGAAGATACTCTTAGAACAAGGAAGGGAGAGGGAGAATCTGGTCCGCCCCTTCACCCAGAACTTATTAACGCCCGTAGCCCGCCGTGTAGGACTCAGCCCGAAGTATTGTAAACGGTTCCGGGCTGAGTTCCAACGTGGGGGAAAAGGAGGTGTTGGTTTATTATTTTCAATAATGAACCTTTGGAATCGACCAAGAAAAAAAAAATTTTAACACCCCCTCAAAATTTGATGGTTTACGTTTCAAGGTACGTAGAATCCAAAAATCGAATGAAAATTTGGCCGTCCGTCCGCCGTACGCGGCACTTTTGCCACTTAGCATTGACCGATTTTAATGAAATTTGGTATGTAGGCTCCATTTGGGGTCTAGTTGTGCCCCGAAGCTTTTGGTTGATGTAGGTCACTTCTAAGGGTTCCAAAATCAATTTTGAAATTTTGAAAACGCCCTAACTCAAAAAATTTTGATATAAAGGTATTGTTTTTCCTTCAATTTAAGATTCTATAGAATTTTTAGAATTTTTTGAGACCACGCGGAGCTCTGTAGGACAAACCGTTCGCTCCCTACGAGAATTGAAGGGTTTATATTGAAATATATATATATATAAATCAAAACACGAGTGTGAATCGCAAAAGAGGCCTAATCTCCGTTCAAATTAGAGCTGACCGAAATGCGATCAATGGTTGGTGATTTTGATTTTTTGTATTTTTTTTTCTTCTCTTCATATTGGATGGTTGGTGATATTGTAGACGAGTGATCTATATAGAAAAATAATAAACCATTGTGTAATAATTTGCAGCGTTTTTTATAGTGGGTTTGAATCCCACATAACCGGAAGACCCAACTCCACCTGTGGATCTTAAAGATTTTCTCACCTGCCTGCCGAAAAAAACCAGTAATTCACCCAAAGAACGATTTTAGAAACAAAATTAGTTAATTTTCGACTCATAGGGAATAACGTTCATTACACTTCCATGTTTGTGGTTTAATCGTCATCCAAGTCCTTATCATTTTCCTCGTTTACCGACGGTATTTCTTTCGTCTTTCTAGATTGGTGTATAATTAATTCCGTCTCTAAACGCTCTGGCAATCCAAATAAAGTCACGAGAAACAAAAGTTCAATTTTTAGACTCAAGCAAGAGACATAATTTTCAAGGTGTAAGATGAAATAAGTTGAAATACACGTCCTAAGTCTATCATTAAATTAATACATTCACGTGTATTCTCCTTAATTGTACTGCTTTGAAGTAATTTCCCAGTGTTTAATGACTGATAAATGAGAAAAAGACAAATTTGAACACGCTGTGCTCTACTAAAGCCCCAGCGGTGTATTTAGGACTCGACCAATGATTATATTGCTTCCGAGTCTACCAAGGTAGCGGAAGCTTTGTTTTCACTTTTCAAGGACGAAAAAAAAAAGTTCTCCAAAATCAAAATTTTCACTCGCGTTTTGCGTTTTAGATCTTCCTGAACAATTTTGGTTCCGTGTCTGTCTGTCTGTCTGTGTCTGTCATGAAATCCTTGTAACGGGCATGACTATACGAAGTTATTGTCCGATTTCTATTAAATTTTCAGGGATTGTGCGGGTTGGTGTGTAGACGGTCCCCTATGAAAATCATCATCCCCGGACTGATAGAAGCGACTGCACATGCGCAAACGTTAATTTCCTTGTAACGGCCATAACTTTCACATTTTCCATCCGATTTCGATGAAATTTTCAGGGATTACGCGGATTAAGTTGTAGATGGTCCCCAATGAAAAACAAGGTCTTAAAATTTACAGAAGCATCTGCGCATACGCAAACGTAAAATCCTTGTAACAGCTATAACACTTACATTTTTCATCCGAATTTGATGAAATTTTCTAGAATTGTTCAAATTGGCGTGCAGATGGTCACCTATTAAAACCATATCCCCAGACTAATAGTAGTTGCTGCGCATGCTCCTATGAGGGTAGTGAAAGGTACCTACTTAGGGATTGGTGTTTTGAGATTAACTAATATGCACCGGATCATCTATATAATCGGGTTATGGACACGAGGAAGCTATGTGCCACACTCACTTGGAAGACTTTTTTTGTTGCGCACAACCCGTCCAGCGAGCGTGAAAACATGCGCAAATTGTGCCAAAATTGAGATGTAGGTAGACACCAAGTGTGATACATGTTTTTTTCATTAATGTTCGACGCTGAATCATGTGGTGGTAACCATTTTTGGATTTTAATGGAATTTTTCGAAACGGCGCCCGAAAATTTGGTGGTTTTTAATAGAGAATCGCTCTTTTTCCATCTTCATGAGCTACGGCGCAATTATGTTAGTTCGGGTGGCTAAATCTACCCTTAAATCTTATAGTCTTTCCCTCCTCCCAAATTTAGGGGTAGAGTCAGCCACTCGAACTAATTAAAATTGCGTAGTACCTAACACATAATGATAGAAAAAGAGCGATTTTCTATTAAAAACCACCTAATTTTCGGCCGCCGTTTCTAAATATTCCAGTAAAATCTAAAAATGGATACCACCACGTGATTCAGCGTCGAAAATCAATGAAAAAACATCTATTACACTTGGGGTCTATTTTTATTTCAATTTTGGCACAACCCAGGGGTTGCGCATGTTTGTGCGCTCACTGGACGGGTTCTGCGCAACCAGAAAAATTTGTTGAGGGGTCCAAATTTTATGAAATTTCACGTAGAATCCGAATCTGCAATAAAAAAATAGGGTTCCCATTTGAGATAACAAAGTTGGTGTGAGTTGCGCACGATTGCGTACGTGCGCAATGCGCACCGTGGCCATATTGGAAATCCTTGGGAAAAATAATGAATATTAAAAAAAAAATTACCACTATCTCGACGATTTTAGCAGGGGGGGACAACTCGCGAGCCACCCTGTATACTCAATGCTCTAATCAATCATTATCATGAATTTTTAGATTATAAATAATATAAAAATCACTGGAGAACGGAGACACTTTCTAAGGAGCAGTTGGAGACTGTTGGGGTTCAACCAATTTACAACTCTCACGTTGTAAACAAATAAATGGCTCAATGCGAATAGCAATTTGAGTACCGATAGTTTACGAACAGCGATGGAATTCAGTGATCGTGTTACTGACTACTCAAGTTCCACTCGTTAGCAACATAAACCAGAAACTAACGGGGGCCTGCTACCATCAGCCGAATTTCGCATCTTCTCATCTTCTGCCAAAGGCAGTTCAACCATTATTGCCGATATCTTGAAGGTATAAAAAGTGATAGGTGCTGATTATACATTTTATGACAACTATAATAATAAAATGTTTGTGGTGTTTTTGCGATCCATTGAGTTAACCACTTTCAAGTCCAAACCGATATCATTTAGCTACCTTCTCCAACTGTTGTATAAAAAACCGGAAAAAACATCTTTGAGATAATATCGTGTTAGGATCAGACCTACCTCTACCATGAACTGGGGGAAACTAAAGGTCAGCGTCATGAATTAGTCCAGATATATAACAAGTATACCAACTATTCTGCCAGATTTACGATTTACTCGTAATTTTAAATATTACAGAAAAACAACCCAAGATGTTGAGGAAATGAAAATTGTGGCTGGAAGTATCCAAGAATAGCAGAAAAATTTGATTTTTCAATGATGTCTTTTTGGATACTACATAGGAGCAGAGGGGTTGGATGGTGTATTATTGGAAACCTCAGGATGTGGTGGCCACTGCATCAATATTCCATACTACTGAAGAGGGAGGTCTTTTTGGGCAAGCAATTTTAGTTGGTAGTTTCGTTTATTTATTTGATTTAGAATAAAAAGCTGCTGGTTCCGTCCAGTCAAAATAGGATAGAACCGATTTTAAGTATTTATCATTAAAATAACGATAGCCACCCCCCCCCTCCCTCCTCCTGAAATATACCATCCAGTTTTCATCAAATTGAGAAAAAACACATAAATGTGAATCAAAACTAGCGATCTATGACAATTGGTTGGTCAAAATAGATCAAAATCTTGAAAAATATCCGAAAAACAATTTTTTTTTTAAAGTGGGAAATTAGGTAAGGGTTAAGACATTTTGAAACATCTTCAGGTTAATTGTGGTAGGTAGTCATCGGAAAAAGAAATTCCGACAGGTACTTCAAGCTTCCACGTCGTTCATGCTCATCCAATCGGCATGTGTATTGTCTACTACGACCAGGTTGTCTTGGAGCTTCAAACGAAAATGACAACAGGGAGAAGGGAGAGGTGGACCCAGTAGAGTGATGGAAGTCTGAAGGACCTGGATTTCGCCGACGACGTCTGCCTTCTGGCTCAGAGGTTTTTGTCAGTCACTCTAGTCAGAGTGCATCTGAGAAGACAAGGTCGTAATTTTATATCATACCTAAAAACCCTTTTATGACCTTTTCATAGTTTCTCACATAATTTCAACGATTTTTGAACAATTTTGAATTTTTGGAAAGATACTTCCATTATAAATTATGCGCTGATTCCATATATAGGGTCGATTTTTTGTGGGCCCCCATGATGTCTTTTTCTCACAAAACGCTGCAAATTGCAAAGGTTTATTATTTTTCCTACAGGTTGACTACGAAACAAGTCTCATTCCTTCAAGGGGTCAATTCTACAAGTACTAATTTGCAACAAAAAATATCTCAGCAATTTTCATTAGAGGCTTCTTCCCGAGTTATTACAATTTTAAAGTTTTTTTCGTGATTTTGACCTTATGTCATTAAATTGGTAATAACTCCTCTAATTTGCTGTGATAATTACAATTTGAGGATACCGTTGGAAAGAGCGTTAAATTCCCTATCTCCCTAATTCCAAATAAAATTTTTTCAGTTGAATTTTACGGGGAATGAAGCAACCTAAAATCGAAGTTTTCGAAAGTGTAACTTTTCACTTTTTCACTTGCTTTTCACTTTTTAAGTTGCTTAAGTTGCCGGTTTTCACTTTTTAAGTTGCCTTAATCCCCGTAAAATTCAACTGACAAAATTGTATTAGGTATTAAGGAGATAGGGAATTTAACGCTCTTTCCAACGGTATCGTCAAATTGTAATTATCATAGCAAATTAGAGGAGTTATCACCAATTTAATAACATAAGGTCAAAATCACGCGAAAAAAATCTTTAAAATTGAAATAATTCGGAAAAGAAGCCTCTAAAAAAATTGCTAATACACATGTTTTTTGTAGCAAATTAGTTGTAGAATCGACCCCTTGAAGGACCCCCTGACTTGTTGTGTAGACACCCTGTATAGATCACTCGTCTACAACATGGTTTTGCCCATAGTTACTACCTACCTATCACATACCTACTTCACAATCAAGTTTATTTGGAAGAAATTAACACTCAGTTTGAAGAAACAGGGATTTAACCCATTTCCGGCCACTGATGCATTTTTGCATCGCCATAATAATGATTTTTTTTTAAATATTGAAATAGTGGAATATCTTTGTGGAAGATTTTTTTATCTTTCATGCAGATCTTAAACTTTTCAAAAAAATTTTTCTTCGACATTTTAGAGCTCAATGAGATTTGGGGAATTTTTTTTTGAAAAAGGCCTTTTGGCCGAAATCGTGATTATGTTGGTTCAAATTTGATCCTGGGCGAGTGGGCATTCTGGGCCATAAGTCGAAACAGATTCAGGTCCATAAATAGATTTTTTCAGATTTTTAACAATGAAATGGATAAATCATATCGATTTGGAAAACTGAGACCTCTCAACTCCTAAAAAATGTTTACTTCATAATTTGGAGCATTTTTGTTCTCGATTCGGCCGCCATTCTGGAAAATAGTTCATCCTCCTCCTCTCATTACTCTGTCATTTGCCCTGACTATTAGAAAAGTCGATTACTGGTTGCTAAGGAAGCAAAACTGAGTACAACTCGAAGAAACCAACAACAATCGCATTTTAGTCAGCTAAAATTTGAACGGAGATTGCGATTCTCTTTTGCGATTCACGATCTTGTTTTTGATTTATCCTAAATTTAACCCCTAAGTTCTCGTAGAGAGCGAACGGTTTGTCCTACAGAGCTCCGCGTGGTCTCAAAAAATTCAATACTATTTAAAATTGGTGAAAAAACTACGTTTATTTCAAGTTTTCAAGCTAGGGCACTTTTGAAAATTTCAACGCCTAATTTTCACCCCTTAGAATTGATTGACATCAACCAAAAGCTTCGGGGCACAAAAGGAGCCCATAAACCAAATTTCATCAAAATCGGTCCATGGTCCATGGGAAAGTGCCGCGAGCGGCGTACGGCGATACTTACGTGGCTGGCGGCATTTCAATCCATTTTTGATGTAATTTTACGCATTTATCGTTTTTTTTTTTGCATTTGTATGATTAAGATGGTCATTTCCGCGAAAAAAAATAATAATAATTGTAATGACCCACATTTTCATCAAGTATTAGTTCTTAAATAAAGAAGCTACCGGAAGGATCCCTGAGTGAGTCACCACCCACTAGGGAGAGACGAGGTACGGGGGATACGCCGACATGACGTCACCCTTCCACCTCTCTCTCTCCCAAGCTAACGAAATGAGTATATAAGCTCACTCAGGGATGCTTCCTCATGCCAATCTAGTCAAGTCTACCGTCTTCATCATTTCGCTCTCAAACCTTCTCCTCGAATAAGGATCTCCTCGAAGTACTAGGCTCAATAGGTAAATATCCCGTCTTCCCGTCGGTGTGGTTATGAACCGCCGAGGCTGACGGGCTAGCTACCTCCACAGTGCTTAGCACCTCGGTGTGGTTATGAACCGCCGATGCGACAGCACTTCATGTTAGGCTAGGGAACACTCTCTTAGTTGAATAGGAGTTAAAGAAGAAACAAACGCCGCAGCGAGAAGGTCAGCTCCTTCACTCGCCGACACGCAAACACAACAGTGGTGACCCCGCACGTTTTTAACTTCCTATTCGGCACAAGAGATGGACGACAACGGAGTTCCCGCGCCACCGCCGCAGCCTGACTTCGCAGAAGCCGCCAAAGTGTCAATCCCCTTGACACTACCACCGTTCTACAGGGACGATCCACGCCTCTGGTTCCTTCAACTCGATGCAGCTTACACCGGCGCACACATCAACACTCAAAGGGCCAGATTCACCCGGACGCTCCCTCTGCTCCCCTACGATGTAGCAGTACAAACGGCAGACCTCTCAGCGGCTCAACTCGTCACGCCTTATGACGACCTCAAGGCTAGGCTCATTGACATCTTCGAGCCCTCTCGTCATCAACGGATCACGGCCCTCACCCAACAACAACACCTGGGGGACCAAAAACCTTCCCAACTCCTTCGGAAGATGAAGCACCAACTGGGGGACCTTATGCCGCAAGACCTCACTAAAGCCTTCTGGATAAAGGCCCTTCCAGTAGAAGTGCAAACCACCATCGCTCCGTGGATGACGAAAGATGCGGAGTTCCTCGCACCAATCGCCGACGCAGCTCACGAGATACGGAGCACAACATACGTACATCAGGTCGACCCTACACCGCACACCGAAACGGTCGATCGTAAGCCACCCTCTCGTGTCAAAAAGCCGGAAAGACAACGTCCGCGCAGCCGATCACCATCCCCGGCGCGGAAAGGAGGACTCTGCTGGTACCATTTCACCTTTAAAAAGAAGGCGTTGAAATGTTCAAAACCATGCTCCTTCAAAACTGTGTCCTGGCAGGAAAACTAGGAGGCCCGCCTGATAACAAGGCGGGCACCTCTTACACCGACATTTCCAACAGACTTTTCGTCAAATGCCGGAAGAACAACATCCCCTTCCTCATAGACACAGGAGCAAGCATTTCAATCATTCCCAACAACCTTCTCAACTGGAAAAGGAGAACTCACGATCAACTTCTCTTCGCAGCAAATGGTACCGCCATATCAACGTACGGACAATATCGTACGAAAGTAATTCTCGAGAACGAGGCATACGAATGGGTTTTCATAGTCGCCGACGTAAAACGACCGATCATCGGCGCAGACTTTTTGAGTTATTTCGGACTTCACGTCGATCTCAAAAATAGACAATTATACAACCCACATTCACGACGCCCAATTCAGGGATACGTGAACACGGTCAACACCGGAGTCTCGACAGAAGCTACCCCTCCGGCCTTTTCAAACATGCTGGCGCGATATAAACCAGCACAACGACCGTCCTCACTTCTCTCATCGGTAAAACATTACATCGAGACTAAAGGCCCTCCCGTCACAGCTAAAAGCCGCCGCCTTCATCCAGAACAACTTCGTCAGACTAAGGAGAGTTTCGATCAACTCCTTAAAGACGGAATCATACAGCCATCGAAATCTCCGTGGGCGAGCCCCTTGCACGCCGTTCCGAAACCTAACGGGACGTGGCGCTTCTGTGGGGATTATAGAAGACTGAACGAACGCACTATCGGTGACCGGTACGCCGTTCCTCACCTACGGGATTTCTCATCGCACCTTCACGGATGTTCTGTGTTCACAACATTAGATATATCGCGAGCATTCCACCATATAGACGTCAACCCAGCGGACATTCCAAAAACAGCCATTATAACACCGTTTGGCCTATATGAATACCGAAAAATGAACTTCGGGCTCAAGAACGCCGCTCAATCATGGCAGAGGTACATGGACCAAATACTCAGAGGTCTCGACTTCGTGTTCTGCTTTCTCGACGATATTCTAATAGCTTCCACATCAATCAACGAACACAAACGTCACGTTCAAAAGGTACTGGACATCTTCGCAGCGGAAGGCCTTACAGTCAATAAAGAAAAATGCGTTATGGCCAAAACCGAGGTCGTATGCCTCGGCCATCTCGTCAACAAAGACGGCATCAAACCACTTCCCAAAAAAGTGGATAATTTAACTACATTTCCGCTACCTACATCAGTAACGGATTTACGCCGTTTTTTAGGAATGCTGAACTTTTATCGTCGGCACATTCCACACGCCGCCATTCACCAACAACCTTTAGTCGAAGCTATTCCACAACCTTCGAAGAAAAAGGACAAAAGGCCTATAGAATGGACGGAGCAACGCCGATTAGCATTCAAACAATGCAAATCGGATCTACAAACAGCGGCACTCTTGGCTCACCCTTCACCTAAGGGCAGGTTATCTCTCACAACAGACGCATCGGAAGTAGGAATAGGGGCGGTGCTTCAACAAGAGGTCAACGGAAAAATCAGTCCTCTAGGATTTTTTTCAAAAACCTTGACCTCGGCCCAGATGAAGTACTCAACCTTCGATAGAGAACTCCTAGCTATCTTCGAAGGCATCAAACATTTCCGCGACTTCGTAGAAGGCCGGGAATTTTGTGTCATTACGGACCACAAACCCCTCACAACTTCCTTGCACCAAGACAGAAAAACAGCCTCGCCAAGACGCCTACGCCAAATGGAGTTCATCAGCCAATTTACTACGGACATCCGCTATACGCCGGGAACATCGAATATAGTAGCCGACGCTCTATCTCGACCGTCTACTCCCGAACTAAATGAACTCACGGAATTCCCCACGGGACGTACAATCGCACTCGAACAACAACAAGATAAATCATTCGAGTTACAAAAACTAATCGAAAACGAAAGATTAGAAGAAACAACAATTCCCTCATCCTCCACCAAACTATGGTGTGATGTATCGGGAAATCAACCACGCCCGTACATTCCAATAAAACTCCGAAAATCTATATTTCAGCATTACCATTCCCTAAGCCACCCGGGAATAAGGGCCACAAGAGATATAATTCGGACACGTGCGTTTTGGCCGAAAATGAATACCGACTTGCGCAAATGGGTTCAAGCCTGCGACCGCTGCGCCAAATTTAAGGAATTTCGGCACCCCAAAACGACACCAGAACAATTTGAACACAGTTTACAGTTCGATCACATTCATTTAGATCTCGTAGGACCACTTGCACCCTCTGAGGGTTATAAGTACCTACTAACCATGATCGACAGGAATACAAGCTGGCCAGAATGTGTACCGATGCGAACAATAACATCCAAGGCAATAATCGACAACATTATCGACACTTGGATCGCCAGATACGGATGCCCTCTTCTCATTACAACGGACCAGGGGAGACAATTTGAAAGCGCGGAATTTTCAGAGTTTCTACGAAAATTCGGAATACAGCACAACAGAACAACCGCTTACCACCCCGAATCTAATGGCAAAGTAGAACGATGGCATCGCGACCTTAAAAATGCATTACGTACAGCAGCCACTTCCTCATCTTGGTCGAAAGATCTACCAACAATCCTTCTGGGCCTCCGAACAACAGTGCGCTATTCGGACGGATATAGTGCGGCGGAACGCACCTTCCGATCTCCGCTTCGATTACCCGCCGATTTATTCAGCCCTCTACCCACCGAGTTGTCTTCTCAAAAAGAGAACAAGACATATACGAGCATCAACCGGCCGTTTCCAACAGCCTTCCACACAACTAAAAAAATGTACCTGCGCGAGGAAACCCTCAAGAAAGGTTTAACACCCTTGTATTCAGGACCTTACGACGTCATCAAAACAGACGGAAAAACGGCGACAATACTCGTAAGTGGGTCAAAAATGACCGTTTCTTTGAGCCGATGCCGACCGGCCTACGGTTTCACCCCCACTCCGTTGGAACCCGAGGTACCTCCACGCATCACGGAATCGGTACCATTCGACACTGAGAATCCGACCGAGACACATCAGCTCGAATACAGCCAAATAGAAAACAGTGCACCAAAACCCTCCGTGAAAAATGCCTGCGCCCTGCGACACAGCAAGGAACAAAAATCCGCAAGAAGAAATCTCACCATTCATAAGGAAGCCTACGAGGCCAGTACGCCCCCCGACTTCTACGAAAAAAACAATGAACGGAGAACCTACGCAGCAGTCACGAAGGGCCAACAAATTCGACGAAGCGCAGTTACATCGCCGAAACAACCAACCCGACTGCAATGTTCAATTCAAAAACAAAGGGAGCCGTCGAGAAGAATATATGCCGCGGCGAGCTACCCACCAACAATCGGAGGAAATAGGGGAAATCTCAATTCACGCATACAACGAAATGATTGAAAACGCCGTTCACTCCTTCTTCTCCTCTTCCCCTATTTCCTTCCCAAGACCCGGGCCGAACAACCGCCGTCGTGCGGAGCCTGCACCCAATTCCTATAACGTTCGGTCCGGGCAATTTTTACGCATCTCATTGACATTCTCCAAAAGGAGAATGCACTTCGGGCTTAGCACGAGGCGTCACTGCGCTTCGAGAGCCGAAGACTCCCGCCGTCCGGCAGCGTGATTACGCTACGCTTCGACTTCACCATTAAAATGGGTGCGATCCATTCAATCAACATCTCTACAGAATACAGACCGACATTTTCAATTCAAGAAATCCTCAAGATCTACATCAACATCAACTTCGCATAAATTTCAAACTGGCACATTTATACATTCTGTACTTCAAATTTCGGCATTGTAAACATTTCAAACCGCAATCACCTTCTATATATTAAGAACTAGGGGGACCTATGTAATGACCCACATTTTCATCAAGTATTAGTTCTTAAATAAAGAAGCTACCGGAAGGATCCCTGAGTGTGTCACCACCCACTAGGGAGAGACGAGGTACGGGGGATACGCCGACATGACGTCACCCTTCCACCTCTCTCTCTCCCGAGCTAACGAAATGAGTATATAAGCTCACTCAGGGATGCTTCCTCATGCCAATCTAGTCAAGTCTACCGTCTTCATCATTTCGCTCTCAAACCTTCTCCTCGAATAAGGATCTCCTCGAAGTACTAGGCTCAATAGGTAAATATCCCGTCTTCCCGTCGGTGTGGTTATGAACCGCCGAGGCTGACGGGCTAGCTACCTCCACAGTGCTTAGCACCTCGGTGTGGTTATGAACCGCCGATGCGACAGCACTTCATGTTAGGCTAGGGAACACTCTCTTAGTTGAATAGGAGTTAAAGAAGAAACAAACGCCGCAGCGAGAAGGTCAGCTCCTTCACTCGCCGACACGCAAACACAACAATAATAAAAATACAAAAGCCCTTTGAAAAAAAAAGATAATCCAATACTTTTTTTTACTCCACAACAAATTGGACGTTTTTTAAAAAATAATTTCCTATAATGAACCCTTGGAATCCGAATCTAAAAATCCCTTAACAATAGCTTCATTTTCTTCGAAAATTGGCTAATTACATCACACAAATGGTGGTGAAATGAATTATGAAAGGAAACGAATGTGAATCCCCGCACCGATTCAGATAGCGTAGGAACTTAATTACAAGGGAATGATTTATTAAAAGCAAGTTACACCAGCTGCTCCAGTCAAACGGAATACGGTGATTTGTATGATCAGTCATAATCAAGTCACGCGAATGCAAGCCTGTCACCGTTCCACGAAGTCCAGTGGTGACTCACCAGACCAACAGAGGATTTCCCTGTCACGCAAAGTCTGCGTTTCAACTTATCAATCGTCAACAATCCTAGTTACCTTAGTAACTTAGACATGTAAGACTTGGAATCCATGAGTAGGTAGGTACATACATGGAGATCATCCGAGAGACAATTTATTATTATTGTCAAGTTTTTTTATTTTCTTTATATAGGTACCTAAGCATGTTGAATATTGCAATCCTAAGGTTTCAAACTTATTTCTTCCACTATGTAGGTATATATTATTATAGAGAATGGTCATCTGGTAGTGTACATAACAATACAATGAGCTGAAAAGCACTTATGTCTTCATTGAAAGAAAATCAATGAGAAGGTCAAGCAACAATACCTTGACGAACTATCAACCATATTGAGATATAACGAAGTATAATACATCAAGTAAGGACTCACTTTCGAAATCCAGGAATATCTCGTACTTCTGCGGAGTGCAACAGTTGGAATCATCTCTTGCCAAAAGGCTCAAAAGTTTTCCCATTATGAACACAAGGTTTTACCACGACTACGGTAACTGTACACTACTAGAAAATTAAATTGGCTCAGAGTTCCCGAGTATCACACATTGGTCCACAATCACTCGAGGTGTTGATAGTCCTCAAAGGATGAAGTTTAATTTGGTCTCGTTAGAACTCACAGGAAGAGACCACTTGCTGAGATATCCAAAACAAGAAGGGGAAGACAGGACGCAGTTGACGCCCGACGGCTCGACCACAGGTCAGAATTCGATCGGTTCAACTCACTATCACGGGATGGAATCAACAGACAATCGAGCTGAAAACTAAAATAAAGGATTGATCGGAATGAAAAAATAACGCTACAAAAAGGCAGAACCGGATTTTCGAGGGGTCATTAGGAGAGGACAAAAACTCGAAAGACGAGGATTGGGGAGGTGGTGCAGTAAACTGATAAGCAGCTCGGGTGTTATCAGGCGCATCCGGGAAACAGTGCTGCCACACAAACACCTGACGTCATCCTCGTTTGCGCACAATCAACAAGAGACCATGAAAATCATTTTTGAAAACAACAATATTAAAAATTAATTTTCATTGATAAAATAAAAGGAAAGATTTTCAGAAATTAGAGTGTACCGGTAGTGACAAACATGGAAGTAAGTATACATCCATAAAGTGACGAATCGCTACGGTTTCTTGAAGAGAAGGTTTGTTTCTCAGTTCAACTTTGTTTTGCCTTGTAGTTTTCCGGGAAATTTTGCCAAATTTTTCAATTTCTGTCACCATTTAGTCGGAATATTTCAAGTGAATTCTTTTCCTATCCAACCATAGACTTTTCCCCATAGCAACCTACTTGAATTACACGATGTCCGGGCCTCCCCATGGATATCAGACAGGGTTCGCCAATGCGCAGCAGGCAGTAATGAGGAATCAATTTGTCACTGGAGCTACTCCTCAAATTCCAGGACTCATGACTAATCAACAGCCCGGTAAGAATTGGAGCTAATATTTCACAAATTCAAAATCATCTATTAGGAAAATTGGATACATAAAACACAGTAGGCCTTGGTCTGGTCCAAGATGATACCATCAACAAGGTCTCAGAAGTGACATATAGTTACCTGAAATCACTCTTGAGCGTTACCAATTTCTAATTTCCGTGTCATGTTCCAAAGAAAAGAATGGTTTGATGGACGTAAGAGTGGTGAATGATGATGAGAGCAGGGGTACCACTCCTGACCACTTTCTGCGTACAATGAAACAGCTCAATATTCCCTTCGAATTGTGCAAGAACTATGAGGTGCGGGAGAAGGGAGAATGAAAATCAAATGTAAAGGCGGGCAAAAGGAGGGTTTATTCAGTAAAAACTTACCAATAATTGAGAGGGGTCGGGCCGGAATAAAAGAAAAGGTCGTGTCGGACGGGTCGCGATAACGAGGCGAAAGGTGATGTACCGTACGCATGGATTCAGTGTCAAGGACAATACTGGACGTCCTTCCTTTCCCCCTGTCACAGGACCGGTGAATCCCCCTCCTCCTCGTTCACTCAGTGGTTGGGTCATCCGCCTAATATGAACGTCACACTCCCCCCCTGGCAAAAAAATTTGGGGTCATGTTGGGGACGGTTGATACCAAATTTTACTTTAAAAAAATACCAAATTTTACTGTTGGGAGGCATTCTTGGGGAAACCGTCCTGGCCCACTGGAAGAATGGATCCGTGGAAAGCAAACGATTAAGTTTTACCTAATTATCTTCTACCAAATGAGGTGCGGGAGAAGGGAGAATGAAAATCAAATGTAAAGGTGGGCAAAAGGAGGGTTTATTCAGTAAAAACTTACCAATAATTGAGAGGGGTCGGGCCGGAATAAAAGAAAAGGTCGTGTCGGATGGTTCGCAATAACGAGGCGAAAGGTGATGTACCGTACGCGTGGATTCAGTGTCAAGGACAAGACTGGACGTCCTTCCTTTCCCCCTGTCACAGGACAGGTGAATCCCCCTCCTCCTCGTTCACTCAGTGGTCGGGTCATCCGCCCAATGTGAACGTCACAGAACTTAGTCCAGAACACCCTCCAGAAGTCCATCAGAATGGTGAAATTTTATCTATATACCCCGCATCAACTCCAGCCTTTATCCATTATGAATCCCAACAACAACATACAGTAGATCCGACTTGATTCATGAACACAAATTTGACAAATCAAGCGTCCACATATCAACAGGAGCATCTAGAACGAGGCCCGCAGTTGCTGCACGCGCTTCCTAGCGACACTACGGCGAATCTCTCAATTATCTAATTAATGCTCTCTGATGACTAGACGTAGGTGTCATACCGGAGCTAGTTCTCCCTGGCCCCACAAGGAGCGCAGGATAATTAGGATGACCGATGTTACCGATAATTGGAGCAAAGATAATGAAAAACAAAGACAAACTATTAATGAAATGAAATGAAATAATGAAAATTGGAAATTGAACGCTTTTTTTAACGGTGCAATAAGATTTGAATTGGCATGTGATTTAAGTAAGTTACGGCCATTTTAGTTTAGTCAAGTCGATAACACGAAAAAAGCAGTTTGCCGCAGTGTCGCTAGGAAGCGCGCGCAACCCCTGCAGGCCGTGTTCTAGATGCTCCTCATATCAACATCAAGCAGTTACCATGTCGAAAATGTATGTCATATCGTGTCGTCAGGTAGCCCAGTTTCCCGACTGGAAGGGTCCGGTGTCTTCTTCTTGAGTTCTCCGATAAATTCCAACAGTAGTTACTAGTAGTAAAGTTCAATGTCCTGTATATATAAGTTGGTACTAAGTAGTGGATTGTATCACATGCTAAACGTCCAGGGCAAGAAGCTTTAAAGCTCGTCGGGTTGCCATGACCCCTGATGTCCAAATTGTCAATGGCATTTTGATCATTGAGCAGATCTGGCTGGCTAAAATAAGCAAATATGATAGTCAAGATCTAGGACTAGCGATATCCGAGATAAAAGGTCTGGCAGCGAAATATCAAGGCCATGGAGCGGCGAAAGTGCCACGCAGCCACTCGAGGTGGGGATCTCGGCGGGAATACTCCGTGGTATCACCACTCGCGTCATCTGGGGCACTTCCTCCCATCGATCTCTCTCACTTCCACCTTTATCTAATTATATTATACCATTTATTTAATTATTCCCCCAAGGGTAATAAATTAGTGCTCCCTTTGGAGGATGTATTCAAAACAAATAAAAATTAATTGCTAACCTTGCTGAATCGATGGTACCTATTATACGAATCATGTTCATCATAGGTATGGTGAGTCAGCAAGGATACGGTGGAGGCGTTGTGGGTATGCAGCAGCCTCTCGCCCAACAGCAACAGCAGCAACAAATGCAGTTGCAACAACAGCAACAGCAAATGCAGTTACAGCAACAGCAACTCCAGTTGCAACAACAAGCACAGCAGGCGCAGGTCCAGCAGCAGCAAGTATGTTGAGTTGATGTATTCTTTATCGACTCCGGACCCACATGTAAACTAGCTACTAATATTTCCGACACTGAACCGTTTCTAATGTTTTGCCGATCTTGCAGGTCGGTGGTGGACAGCCTCCTCCTCAGCAACAGGGTCCTAAAGAGTTCAACACAGCCTCCCTATGTCGATATGGACAAGAAACCGTTCAGGATATCGTATCGAGAACTCAGGAAATCTTTCAGACCCTCAAAGTTATGCAGGTGAGTTGGCTCTGTTGAGTATAAGTAGGTCTAATCTCCAAAGAGCAGTGCAATAAGTAGTCCTCCTCAACATAAAGTGATATAGTACTCTCCCATTGGTTCTATGGTTATTTACATTTCTGTATTGCAATTAATTTTCAGCCTCCAAATGGAACAACCCAAGGAGCTACTATGAGTAACGATAAAAAGAACAAAATGCAGGAGCAGCTCAAAATGATCCGCCTTCTATTCAAACGATTGCGTGTGATCTACGAAAAATGTACAGAAAGCTGTCAGCTCCAGGGCATGGAATACATGCACATAGAGGTACTTACATGAATTATTGTGTATACGTTTTTTACTTTCCTAACTTCTGGGTCCATGAGCTCTTTGAAGGTGGCCGTCCACTAGGTCGACAGAGCGGCGGTTGTGGTTCGTCCACTGGGGCGGATTTCATTTTTCAAAGGTCGGACGGAGAAATATTCGTCTTTGCTATGGAAGCTGACGAGGAGGAAATTGCTGGAAGAAGAAGGAGGCAATCTATCCATCCAATTAACCAGAAAAGAATAGACGTGGGGGGACACAATCACCTTTACCAAGATTCAGAGATTGCCTCCCAGGTATTCTCCTTACGAAGCATTAGTTCATGTATCCTCCGCTAAGGATAATAAAGCGTTTTTTCCTTGAATCAAATGAGATAAGCTCAGTTACCTATTTTGATAGAGCTCAAGATAATGCGAAGCAGCTGATTCAAGGGAAAAACGCTTTACTGTCTCTAGCGGAGGATATATGAACTAATGCTGCCAGTGTGGTTTAGACGTTTGTATTCTCCTTCACTACGTTGTTGTACTAGTTATGGTTTGATAGATCGTATGAGTTGAGATATGCTTGCACCAGCAACATTAGAAGCTCTTCATTAAGTTCGCCTTCGAGAGAAAACAATGTTTTAAAAAACTGTAAAAACGAGCCGTGCTCCAGGAGTTTGGAGAGCGGTCGAGAGCGAAAAATTTTCGACTCACTCGTGCCGTGCTGTCGACCTAGTGGACAGATTGCCATTCATTTTCAATGAGGAATTTCACCATGTCGGAATTTCCTATTTTTGACCCCAAAATCGGATTCAGCACCTCGGAAAACCTCCTACAGCAAACTTTCAGCCCGTACTTCCTAATTTACGAATAAACAAAACAGTGTAGAAAATGTGGACGTTTAAAAAAAACGCTGCAAATTATTACACAATGGTTTATTATTTTTTATTTTTCTATATAGATCACTCGTCTGCAAAGCCACCAACCATCCAACATGAACAAAAACATCGATCGCATTTCGGTCAGCTATAATTTGAACGGAGATTAGGCCTCTTTTGCGATTCACACTCGTGTTTCTGATTTATCGTACGTCCAAACTTTAAATTCTCATAGTGAGCGAACGGTTTGTCCTACAGAGCCCCGGGTGGTCTCAAAAATTTTTTTAAATTCCATAGAATCTTGAATTGAAGGAAAAACAATACCTTTATATCAAAATGTTTTGAGTTAGGGCGTTTTCAAAATTTCAAAATTGATTTTGGAACCCTTAGAAGTGACCTACATCAACCAAAAGCTTCGGGGCACAACTAGACCCCAAATGGAACCTACATACCACATTTCATCAAAATCGGTCAATGCTAAGTGGCAAAATTGCCGCGTACGGCGGACGGACGGCCAAATTTTCATTCGATTTTTGGATTCTACGTACCTTGAAACGTAAACCATCAAATTTTGAGGGGGTGTTAAACCTTTTTTTTTTTCTTGGTCGATTCCAAAGGTTCATTATTGAAAATAATAAACCAAAAACAGGAGGATGACGTCAACTGGCAGTAGTTCATGTGCGGCCGCTTTAAGCGCTAAGATCGTGAAACCTCACTTCGTATAGTCCTTGAAGGCAAAATTTCAGAAAACCAGTAAAGATTGAAATCGAAGAACTGAAGAGAGAAAATAGAAAAAGCAAGATGGAAAAAATGAGGTTTCCCCTGTTTTTGTTTGATAAATTTCCTCTTAGCAAGATTTTTATCGTTCCATTGGGCAACAAGGGGAGGGGATGGCGATCTGAACAGCCAATCAGTGAGCGTTTCCACTTCACGTTGAAGAGGTCCGTTTTCCCGGTTATTTTTTGAAATCATAAATTTTTAATGTCTCCCAAAAATTACAGGAGACTTATTATCCAAAATAAACCCGATTTTCATCTATCCCACACCATTAAATATTCAGAAAAAATGCAAACAGAATTCGGTGAAATTCCTCATTGTACTGCGCATCCAACTTGGATCTCTCGAGAGTGGTATTCTAGTGGACACAATTCACCACTACGAGATAATCTGCAGATTTAGAACGAATGGAAACTACGAAGATTGACCCATCAGACTTCAATTCAGAAGAGTTAAGATTCAAAATTGATCGGGACAAGGGTCAAACAGAGACACTCCTCTTTTGCCGAGCTTTCGGTCAATATATATTACCTTCATCAGGGCTCGAGGATGAAACTACTGTGTGAAATCCACTCCGACGTCTACAACAAAATTTTGATTAGGTACCCATCTATTGAAGAAGTGATGGAGCCTATTATTTAGTGTTTCCGTGATTTCAGTTTAATTGTAGTTTCTTGTTGTTTGTTAGTTTTTCAATAGTTTTCCCGTTCTAAATAATAGGCTCCATCACTTCTTCATTGGAATTGGTGGCCAATCAAAATTTTGTTGTAAACGTCAGTGTTGAGCCCTGATGAAGGTAATATGTTGACCGAAAGCTCGGCAAATGAGGAGTGAGTCTCTGACCCTTGACTCGATCAATTTTGACCTTTTTAAAGGATCTCAAACATTAGTGAGAAATCATTAGTAAGTTGATGTGACCCAACTACTCCACCCTTTCCCTTTCTTCCACAGTATTAATAACCTATCTATTGCAATAAACGTTTCGAATTTCCTTTCAGAGTTTAATTCCATTGAAAGAGGAATGGGACATGAAATCCGAAGAGAAGAAGACTTCTGAGCAATACAGAGTAGCGTGCGACGAAAGTAAAGAAGTAATGGAGGTAAGAACATTACCGGTGCTCTCGTAGAAATTTAATGGGAATTTGCCTCAATTTTTTTTTTCTTTCGAAATAGGGTTCACTGATATGGAAGAAACCCATTGTGTGCTGCTTGAAAAAGCATCCAAAAGATTTAGAGAATTTAAGGAAAATGGAAATTTTTAAAGTAGCGCCAATCTGTTCATGGAGGCATGGGGTTATAACGTAACGGATTTTCTAACCAAACCGACTTCATAGGAGGAGCTGTGCCCCTCTGAGGTAGCGCTACCTCTGGAAGCACAAATGAAACTGTAGCTTACGTGATTGAACACAGGAGCGTGCAACTGAGGAAGAGAAAAAACCCAGACGTGCAAGTGACCAAAAGAAGCAATTTTACTCACTCTTTTTACAATCCGATTCTACTTATTAGTTTATCAAGCATTATTAGTCTTCATCCCCTCTTATTTAGTTTCTATATTAAGTTAGTTTCGTTACTAGAATCAAATTATCATTTGACTGGATCGTTTGGTGAGGTTGCGCTTAGAACTTAGAAGGGTGCTTGGCACTCTACCTGTTGTCGTTCTGCGGTACCTACTATCTGGTAGTTCTTCGCCAGAGCGCACAGCATGTGAATCAGATCACTTTTCGCGTCTTTTTTTGTGTGTGACGTGAACGATATCCCTCAATTTTCGCGGTATTTTTTTACAGAGGCTTCACTTGTTGGGCATTTTCTTCTATGGTAATTTTTTTCTCTTGGGTACTCCTAGTGTTAAACGTGATTCTAAGGCCCTATTATAGAATTTGACTTGAAATTGCAGAATCTAAAATTGAGGCGAATTCCCCATTGCTTGATAAGGACGACTAAATTATTTTGATTCATTCCTTCAAAATTAATTGATAGCTAAACCATGGAAGACTTTCGTTGTTGAAGATTTTTCTGATCAGTTTAATTTTGGTTTTCAGCAAGTGGTTGTGAAAAACCGCCAATTGAAAGAAGTTATCGACATCATGAGGCGCATCATTTGGGAGATAAATACTATGCTGACAATGAGGCGTTCATGATCTTCTAATTGTATCACCTTTCAAATATATAATATAATTTGTACATAGGTATATTAATAAGTAAATAAAAATGTTCTTGTTCAAACGTAGATAATGACGTAGTTGTAAATCTGACAAATAACTAAAGATTTGGCGTTGTTTGTTTTATTTATACTTATCATTTGAATTGATTTTCGAATGTAATGGTTGTTTCGAGAAGTAAATTAGTTGTCGTGATCGTGTATTTATATGGAGTAGTAATTCATACTGCCTATTCATCTTCAGTAAAAGAGAACTTGATATTTTGGTATGTAAACTGGGAGGGAAAAAAATAGTACATTGGTCCAAGGAAACTCAACTTTAATCCTATATTACGACTAGTTCAATCCAAGGAAGTTGTCAGAAAAAAGAAGTTGTGTAGAATAATATAAATATAGATCTCAAAAGGGTGCTATTTGTGTTAATGGGGTAGTTGCATGATATTTTTTTGTATTTTTTCTGTGTAGAGAATCTCTATTGAAGTATGTATCTGCAAATAAAACTCCCGGAAACGCTTCCTAAAAATTTAGAGATTTTTTCGAAAAACGGGATTTCGGATTCAGGCGGGAAAACCTACACACGGCTTGGACACTGCGGGGTGGGGGCTACGTCACGGGTGTGAAGGGGGCCAAGAGACCCCTACACCACTGTTACCCTGACGCAAGGTTAGGGGTACTGTGCCGGGGGGTCCTTTGATAGCAACCCTCTGTTTGTTTACGTTCGTTTGTGGCAATAAACTTGGAGAATCACTCACACTTTGTGGTGCTTTCATACTGAATATTGCTAGCTGCGCAATCGAAACATGTTGCATCAAAGATTTTGTTTCCTACTGGCATTCCCTCCACTGTAACTGAAATCGTACATGGTTGTGAGGGAACGCGGCGTTCTGGTGATACTCGAGCCACAACCTCGCAAATTTGCTAGATTCTTCTAAGTTGGACATAACCAACATCGTTTTATTTAACAATTTACTAACACTCATTGGTACTACGTTTTACAGGATAATGATACTACAATGAAACTTCCAATAAATGAGCAACCATTTGGATGAAGAAGTACTACACACAAGAAATCACAGTTACAACTGACCTTTTACTACAAAAGTGTCAACTTACTTCACATTATTGGCTCCTTTTATTTGGGCGCTGACGAACTTGTTGTTATTGACGTAAAAATTTTACAACATGCCAATATATAGTACGGAATATTTTCCAGGGAAGCTACCTCGAAACTCTAGTCAATGGCTCTCCTTTTTGGCATATTGACATTTTATTTCAATACTTTGGCACATCAACGAAAAAAAAGTTACGGGGTTTTTCTGATGATTTCTACTTACAGCCAAGTCGTTCCTACCGAACTTTATCTTCGTCATTCACGTTCGTAGAAGAATCGTTCACCATTCGTTGGAAAGCCCTACATTTACGCATAAATGATATACTGCCAAAACCGTTGTACTTACGGAAGAAACTGAGATATACCCCTGAGTTAAAAGAACTATCAACAACATTCGAAACCAGATTGGGTAGGTAGCGGGAAAAAGTGAAGACATGTGTTGCAGACTCGTATGCAAGCGTTTATTAAAAGCTTCTTGAAACTTTACAGTGAACATTATCTTTTCCAAACCAATCAACTAATAAATTATGGTAAATACTGGTGTAAACTATAATATGGTAACAACTCGGACCCCACTACGAGAAGAGGCCACCCGAAAAACTGATAACGTGATAACTATGACCGTAAAAGTAACGTGAGGTTTTAGCGCCAACACAACAAAAAGAAAAACAGCCAAAATCATGCTTCAAAATTTTCAATTTAAACGATTAATTCAAACATAAAAAACCTGAAAAATATATTTCAAAGTTTTTTTAACCATCACTATTATTTTGCAAGTATATTTCAATGTTTCTGACTCGAATTGTCCTCGATTGCAGTGATCTCGACGCACTCTATTGTGAGATTCTCGTTTAGGGATGACGTAAGAGGAGTGGCCCGCCAACACTAAAAAGGATGGTACTTCTTTATTGAAATACGGCTAAACTAAATGGAATTTCGAACTAAAAACTGGTCCATATACGTTTTTAAGTGCGCTAAATTCGAATCTTAAGTCAAAAACACGAAATTCCGACCCATGCAACTACCCCATTATAGACCTCTGCATTATTTCAGCAGTTTGTTCAATAAAAAAACATGAATGCCTCACTTTGTGCGAACAAAATCAAACTATCAAGGATGAACGTGCAACTGGTCGCTCGTTAGGTACTGAACACAGAGTACCGGAAAAAAGTTAAAAGAGGAGAAAGCCAACGTTAAAATGGAGTGCAAGCATTTTTTAGGTTGCCTCAGTTGCGCTATCTACTTTCATCTGAGGAACTACTATGGAAACTGAAGTAGTGGGGGGGGGGAGGCCACGCTGCTTCTTTCCACAACTTAACTTTCAATAACCAGAAATTGTTAACTTTTTCATCATTTTGACTTGAGTCGCTAATGCGAAGTTGTAACAGTCAAAACTCCCGAATCTTGCCGAGACCAGTCGAATATACACGAAGGGTTACGAACAACAAACCATCTACTGGTAGAGACCCCGTTAGAGTCAGTCTATCGGTCGCGTGTGACTTGTGTGAGATTGGTAAGTGAATCCACTTCATATACAACTCATTTCATACCGTATATTATTGAATATCATTCTTTATTGTTCCATTGTAATCCCCAGTCATCAGTATCAGTAAATCAACATCAATACAATTCAAGTCAGTCAATAATCAAGCAGTAAAGCCATGTTTCAAAGCTCTTTCAGACAAGTGAGCACATTCAGTTCAATTCTCTCACATAACTTAGACCAAGGCGACAGTCAGTCAAATACTGACGTGTCGAATTCAGTCAGCCAATCAGATATTGGTTTTTCAGATACTGGTCTGGAGCAACAGCTCATGGACAATCAGTCACATACTGATGTGTCAATTCAGTCGGTCAGATACCGATACTGGATCATATATCCAGACCTGGGTTTTGTGAGATGTCAGCAGTAGTTCAATCATTAACATCAAGTGTGACGTGATGATGTTGAGAGAACACCTTCATCTATAACTACATCCTGGAGCTCCACCAATCAAAACGCTTCTATGGCTCCCAGCTGTAGCTTTCATCCCAGTGGGTACCTACTGAATAAGCTAAAGAGAGAGCAGAGCGGGTGTTCAACTATTTCAGAATTGTTTACTCAAAAATATTTTGAAGAAAGGTAAATTTTTTTTTTCAGGTATGATAACCTGTAAGGTCATAGTGATATTTGGCCATTCTTCTTGTAGAGATTGGCATGGCGAGGGGAGGAATAACAATTGTTACTCACCATACCAACCTGTAAGGACCTTTAGGATAAAAATTACTTTTTGTAGTAAAAAAAATCAATGCAGCTAACCTGGGTTCGAACAGGCGCTCTGCGTTAGGTTTTACTGAAATGGCTTCGACATTCCTGACATGAGGTGGGTGGAAGAAGAATGTCTAAACCAAACCAGCAGCATTAGTTCATCTACCCTCTGCTAGGAGTAGTAAAGCGTTTTCCCTTGAATCAGATGAGATAAGCTCACATACATATTTTTATGAAGCCCTAGATGATGCGAGCAGTTGATTCAAGAGAAAAAACGCTTTACTGTCCCTAGCAGAGGATAGCTAAAGTAAGTAATGCTGCTGGTGTGGTTTAGACGTTTTAGGGTGGAAGTGGGGGACGAAGGCAAGATCAAATTGATTGCCTCTAGATGTCCATGAATCCGCAGGCACTATAATAAGGATCTTCGACCCAGATGGTACCATGTGAAATTTCCTTTCCTGGTAGAATGTTTCGATCTACTTCTGAAAATGGTGGAAAGCAGCTACCATAAACTTCAGGATGAAACCCATGAATTAGGTTCAACTTACCTCCTCCATTTGGTCATACCCATCTCTAGGAGTAGGTAGCTAATAGGGGCTTGTTCTCAGGACCTGTCCCAGCTCGATTATAGTGTGAGGCCAGCAAGGAAGCCGTGGACCACCCATTCTGGGTTCGACACTGAGTGTTGAGGTTCAGAGGTGCCCTCCTCGAGCTCAACGATGGCACTTAACTGTAGATCAGGCAGTTCCCGCCGAGTTTGCCCTCTCTGCAATATGGGGGTTAACGAGGACATTGTCCATTTTCTTGGAGTGTGTCCAGTGGTGGCAGAGTTCCAGAATCACTTTTTGGACGTTGGAGAGCTGGAAATGCCTGCTCCTGAATGACAGTAGTTCATGACTGAAAGTTGCTCGATTTGGCCATCGTTGTTGGAGATATCGCAACCTGCTCATTGAGGAATTTAACTAGGACTAGTGTTCCCTTGCTTTGTTATCATTATCCTTACCTATATATATTTCTTTGGCTCAACCCACTCGGTAGATGGACGTCCATGCCTATCGTGTTTTTTCTGTCAATTAGTAAGGTTGCCTTTTATATGTATCGTTGTATAATATTTAGTTGTTTTCCATTATTCTTCTAATAAGGGCCTGTCAGCGCTGGTATAAACCAATCAAACTGTATTGTTACATAAAACAATCAATTTGCTAGGTCGGTGCTACTCGCATATTTCCATTCTTGTTTGTAGTAACCTAACCAAGTCTAGCGTTTATTTACTCAAAACTCGTAAAAAGGCACAAAAATGCCTACGAATCCAGTCTTCTATTGAATGATAAAGTTGGTGTTTTTGCTGACTTCATCACCTTTCATTAGCATCCAGATGAACCACTTGATACTTGCCGTCTGATATTGATGTACATTTAAAAATGAAGTTTGTGAGAAGAATTCATATTGGAGCCAGAGTTTTCATTGAGAAATGCGACTTTCAACATCCTATGCCAAAACACCTCGTGTCAGTATCTACTGAAGAGGATCCTCCATTCTATGAAGTAAGTCAAACTGATACGTTGAGCTGTTTATTTTGTAATTTGTTACAATCTTGCCTTGATATTGACTAAATTTGTTATAGATGGTGGGATATAATTTCCACCGTGCAGTTCAAGCTATTGGAGAGGGCTTCGAGGATGAAACTAGGAGAAAATGGTTCAGAATAGATCATAAGGAGCGGTGCCGACGAATTCAGACCATCCTCAAAATGATCGACACGTGCCCAGTCGTCATTCACTTGCAGTTCCCAGTCAAAATGGACGACGGATCTTACCAGATAATTGAAGGATACAGAGCTCATCACTGCGGTCACCGAGTGCCCTACAAAGGAGGCAGGTTCAGGAATGCCATAGCAATTTTTGTTAACTGGATTTCCTCAATATCTTTCTTGAAACTATTAAACTCCCCGGTTTTAATTTCAATTTGAGAAGTGTTTCATCGATATCGGACGAGAATTGTAGAAGTTATGGCTGTGGCAAGGATTTCATGACAGACACACAGACAGACAGTCAAGGAACCAAAATTGTTCAGGAAGGTCTGAAATGTAAAACGCAAGTGGAAATCTTGATTTTGGAAAACATTTTTTTTTTTCAACCTTGAAAAGTGAAAACAAAGCTTCAGCTACCTTGGTAGACTCGGAAGCAATGTTTTTTTTTTTTTTTTTTTTTTGCAATTTCTGCAGCATGGCTACGAAATGCCACTCTGCTCGCTCAGTGTAGACGGTCCCCTATGAAAACCATCACCCCCGGAATGATAGTAGCTGCTGCGCATGTGCAAACGTGGATTCCTAGTAACCGCTATAACTTCCACACTTTCCATTCGTTTTCGATTAAATTTCCAGGTATCATATAGAATAAACAATCGAAGGATGAGATTGTTTCTCAGTCGTCAGTCTCAGGGAGGGTTCTTGAGGATCATAAGTCTTTAAAATCGAAGTCTGTTGTACCCCCGGGGGCTACCCTGAGCCCCACAATTTTTCCCACTTTTCATAAATGGCATCCCTGAATCAATTCTTTCTTCCAAACAAGTTTTATTTGCAGGCGATTCACGACTGAATTAAAATAATTCCTGTGGATCAATTTCCAGATTCCACTCAAACCCTTATTCAGTATCCTTAATGTACTGGCTTGAATTGAAGCCAATGTTGTACTGCTCAATTCGAAGAGGAGCTTCTTTTTGTAAATCAAAGTTGTGAATTCCATTCTCAGGTGTGAGGTTCTCGACTCACATTCATCAGAATGAAGTTATGGCTCTGGCAGCCTTGATGTCGTACAAGTGCGCTTGCTGTGACATACCTTTCGGTGGTGCCAAAGGTGGAGTCGCAATCGACCCTAACGCTTTCTCCGAACGAGAACTGGAAAAAATCACCAGACGATATTCATACGAGCTGATAAAGAAACACGTGATAGGTCAGTGGGTAATTCAAAAATGGCGAAGCTTTTTAGTATTTATCTATTTAGTTTGTATAGAGATTTTTCATATTTGAGCAAATGAGTATTGTATGTTTTTAGCACCTGCTGTTGATGTCCCTGCGCCTGACGTTGGCACAGATTCCCGAGTGATGGCGTGGATTATGGACACATACCTCAGAACAACAGGTAGGTCCTGGCTGTTGTTATATCTGTCCGCCTTCGTATCTAGTTGGCTAATCCTGATGCTATCTAGTACATTTTTGTTTTACATGAGTGAAGTTTGGGAAACTTCCTACCTGACCAATTTAGTCAGTTGGAGTAAAAAGTATTAGGTTAGCAATTTCTTTCGAGTTAGTGTTCATGAATCACCCATGACATGTTGCTTCATCAGCACATTACCGGACGTTTCAGGTACCAACGACATCGACAATATCGCAATCGTTACCGGCAAACCTATAATCCTCGGTGGGATTCTGGGACGAGACCCTGCCACTGGTCAGGGTGTCGCTCATGCTGCCAAAACCATTTTGGATCACCCTGACTACCTGAAGCAATTGGATATTTCTCCAGGTCTCAATGGGAAAACTGTTATAATACAGGCAAGCATATTTTCACCTGTGTGATTTGGATAGTGCCTACCTCAGGAGAGCGGTGTGGCTACGGTCGTTGGGGCGTTGTTGTTTGGTCGTGGACTTTGGACGGACCTCTGCGGGGATCGTGGGTTCAAGGCCCATCACTGGCAGCGTGTGTTTTTTGGCGTCCGGGGCTCTCATCGCCCCCACTCGTCCCAATCCAGGGCGGTGAGGCAATGGGCGAAATCATCAGAACAAATTCTGATCTTCCCTTTGGAAGACAGCTGATGACGTCTACGACGCCAGGAATGGCAGTCAGACGAAAATCAAACCTGAAATGGTTGTTTACTTCACTTCACTTTTACTTACCTACCTCCAAAACTTGGTAGACCTAATGCACAGTCACAAGAAACTGCCTGTTCTTCCGATGTCTGCTTACCATTTGATTCTTCTTATTTCAGGGGTTTGGAAATGTGGGCTCGTTCAGCGCTAAGTATTTTGACCAGCTTGGAGCGAAAATAATTGGCATACAGGAGTTCAACGTGTCACTATATGATCCAAAAGGATTGAAGATTGAAGTAATATCCTACATTATTACCAGCTTATGAAAAAAGTTTTTTGAGCTACTTTCAAAATAGGTACCAACCTTGTTTCTTAATGAGCTGTTTCTTGATTTTCTTTCAAAGGAATTGCTCGAGTACAGAAATGCGTACAAAACATTGAAGGGCTACACAGGTGCCAAAGAATATGAGCCACTCAATGACCTGATCTTTGAGAAATGTGATATTTTAGTTCCAGCTGCTACAGAAAAGGTTATTCGAGCTTCAAATGCTGCTCGAGTTCAAGCTAGAGTAAGAATCTTTCAAGTTTGCAACTTTTTTGATGTCTACTTAGGAAAAAGCTTTGGATTTACTTTACTCCGAAGCTTTCCTGGTTCACTCTACTGTTCAACACGTACTTTGCTCACACATTTCTACGTTTGTGTATTGCAGGTGATTGTTGAAGGAGCTAATGGTCCAATTACGCCTGGAGCTGACGAAATACTGAAAAAGAAAAAAGTGCTGGTTATCCCAGATATCTACGCAAACGCAGGCGGCGTGACGGTTTCATTTTTCGAATGGCTGAAAGGCATCAACCACGTTTCTTGGGGAAGACTGCAGTTTGGATACGAAAAAGAAAACACCAAAATGCTATTTGGTACGTCCAAGGTTTTTACATATTTGTTTGCTGTAATCATCTGCCTCTTCGCTGTCCGTTCACTTCCTTTGCTCAGCAGGGGCGCAGGTGATAATATTCGTCAGGAAAACAGCTAGGCTGCAAATTATTACACAAAGGATCATTATTTTTCTGCATTGATCATGCGCCAGCAAAGAAGTCAGCTTTGCCATTGTCACCACCTACCAACCATATTTTACCTTCATAATCAAGTTTATGTGGAAGAATTGAACGCCATATACCAAATTTCATCAAAATCGGTCCATGATAATTAAGGAAAGTTCCGCGGACGGACGGGTTTTTTTATATTCGATTTCCAAAATCTACATGTACCTACCTACCTCAAACGTAAACCATCAAATTTTGAGGGTGGTCAAACTTTTTCTTGAAAATAATAAACCAAAAAAGGGAGCCTCTGAATTTAGACCTAATAAGATGTAAAACCTTCATTCTACAATGTTATGCAATTATTTCAGTCAGCTGCTATTTGCGGCGGCGAAAATACGAACTGCTTTCCTTCCTTGAGATAATGTGGGGGGATGGATATGTTATGTCTTGCCTTGCATGGGCTAATTAGCATCCATGGCTCATCTTCCAAGTTTCTCTGCATTCATGGTCACGAAACAGTTCCTTGACTGTTTGCCATGGCTGGTTGTGTGGTAGTGGGGGTATGGTGATACTTGACACCCCGCCGATCGTCGCCTCTCACTCTAAACAGTCCCGAAAAATTCAATTTTTTGAACTGCTTGCCTTGCATCGCTGGGCCTCGCACTAGTTCGCGTATCATCCGCAATCCGTCGTAGTTACCAATCTTTTCAACTCTCGGTGTGTGTTGGGGGCTAGTATCCAAGACAAAATACGTACTTTCTTATTCCATTCTCCTTTTTAATCTAACTTCCTTGGGTTATAATAATGAAATAGTCCCTAAATATAAAAGTTTTCCAAAATCAGTTAAATATTACTTGCAAAAAATGGAAATATAAGAGAATCTCAACAAAATCAATTTATTTATATTGCATATTTGTAGTAAGGCAAACAATGTTTGCTACGTTTGCCTGGAGGAGTCGCCACTGTTGCTCAGTGGTAGCGGGCCAGAATCAGGTTTGTGTAGTTTAGTCGGAAAGTCTGGAGATCGATCCTCTGTAGAGGGAAGTTAATTTTTAATGACACAACATCTTCAAGTCATGGAGCCCAAGATTTTGAAAAAGCAGCAAAACTAATGGTTCAAAGTTAGTGAGTAAATTCGTGCAATTGGAGGAACAGTCTGGGGAGTGGAGGAAAGCATTTTCGTCTTGAGCAAATTCCCCCGGAGTCAGAACAGTGGCTACAATTTTAACCAACCCTACTTCTATTTGTTTGGAACCATTAGAATACTTTCTCACCAATCCAAATGCCGAGTTTCAATTCAAAGTGGTCATCGAATTCTATTTATGTCCGTCATTCTTTGAGAGGAAACCATAGTCCACCTAACTTGGCAAACGTTTTTTCCATCACAAACCATATTTCTGGATATTCAGTTGATAACTTTTAGAGTTGACTTTAAATTTTTCATTTAAGAATCCATGAACGAGTCTTTGGTGAAGTCATTGGGAAAAGCTGTCGATGTCAATCCATCATCGAAGCTGGCTCGGCGACTCCGAGAAGCTTCTGAGAGGGACATTGTTAGCAGCAGCTTGACAGAATCTGTCAAAGATATCGGAAACGTGAGTACTTATTAGAGAGTTCCTAGTAGGTTTTTCAGCTAAGATACGGCGCGCCGTAGCTGGATCATCCGCCATGTTTTCAATTAGGCGCCCCAGATTGCCTCCTAGTGACGTATTCTGCCGTAATATTATCACGCTACAGCTCCGGATTAAGAGTGTGTGTGTGTGTGTGAAACGTCCGTATCCTAGCCGAAACAAACCCCCTAGGAACTCTATATTCACTCACGGTAATTCCAAACCCAGAACCTCAGGAAGACCTGGTTTCAAGTTCCTACTTTTCCATTAATGAACCCTCATTTGTCACGTACTAATATTTTCTTTCAGGAAGTCGTTTTGGTAGCGAAAAAGTACGATCTGAAACACGACTTGAGAACAGCCTGCTTCGTGAATGCTATCATGAAAATCTTTAAAACCATCGACGAATCTGGTTTGAACTATTTCTAACAGTTCACTAATCTTATCTCAATGGAGAGTCGTGGTAGCTGAAACTCGTCGACTACACGTCAGATGCCTTTGTAATAATTTCAATGTAATAAACTGTAATTTGAAATTAAACGAGTCAATTTATACTGTCGTACTATTGATTGAACTAAGTTATTGACATCTCAGCTTTTCCATACCAACTTTGAGTCTTGAGATGTGGCATCGATGAGCAAATTTCAAAAGAGCTTTGTAGCAGTTCCTCGGAGCCTGCTACGCGCGATCGTCACGCGCCCTGCTCTGGGAAGCAAGGAAAGTTTAGTTCCCTTGCGGCCTTTCTCGGAGTAAGTACAACGTCCCATATTTCTCTGCGGTTTCCTTGATACCCAAGAACCTTTTTGATTTTATTGCGGACCTCTTACTCGATTAAACATTTAATCGATCTAAACTACACTCCGTCTTATTATTGAACTTTACCCAATTCATATAATTTAGTTAATAATTAACTTCTTATATATTTAAACCATTGGATAGGAATACGAGTTGTTTATTCCCTCAGAATATTAACAACTCCATTTCAGCTTCTTGATGGGTGAAGGTTGGCCAGTGTGGTAAGTAAACAACCATTTCAGGTTGGATTTTCGTCCGACTGCCATTCCTGGCATTGCAGACGTCATCAGCTGTCTTCCCATCAGAATTTGTTCTGATGACTTCGCTCATGGCTTCCCATTGCCTCACCTGGGTTGTGACGAGGGGGGTGATAAGAACCCCAGCCGCCGAAAAACGCATGCTGCCGGCGATGAGCCTTGAGCCCACGATTCCTGCAGAGGTCAGTCCAAAGTCCACCGCCAAACATCGACGCCCCAACGACTGTAGCCACATCGCTGTCCCAAAAATAGAATAACTCAGCCAGTGTGACTTGAGAACCTCAACATGCACAGCTGGGTAAGTGAAACACAATGAGGGTTAAAGCCAAATTCTAAAAACTGACTTCAGCCACGTTATAACCAATTTGATTTTGACTGCCAAAGCAAACCCTCCTGTGAAATATCAGTCTAGAGAAAAATTCGCAGGTAATTTCGCTGGACAAAAAAATTAGAATGATCAGTAGAACTTACCGTCCTCCTCTTCCAATCCATTATCAACACATCACCGTTTAAAATCATCAAACCTGCTTCAGGTTGGCCAACTCACTCAGGCTCACCAGGAATACAGTGAAAGTCAACTCAACGCGTTTCAAATCCCGTTTTATTAACGAAAACTCTGCAAGTTATTACATAAAGGTTTATCAGTCAGCAAAACAGTACAACTCAAAGATGCGAACAACGATCGAATTTTGGTCAGCTAACATTTGAACGAAGATTAGGCCTCTTTTGCGATTCACACTCGTGTTTCACACTGTGTAAGTCCTACCCTAACGAATTGTTTGTCCTGCAGAGGTCTGAGAAGTGTCAATCAATACTAAAATTTCAATTATAAATTGGTGGAAAAACAATACCTGTACATGAGCTAGGGCGTTTTGAAAATTACAACCCTTTATTTTTCACCCCTTAGAAGTGACTGACACTTTAATTCATAAATGAATGAATTTGTTAGCGAATTGTCAAGGAAAATGAAGCTATTGCAATGGCCTCAAAATTTTTAGAATTAAATTTTGGAAGAAGATAAAATTCGGCAAGCCTAGGAGTTTTCGGGATGAGAGCTCCAACGTCAGCTGCGGACAGACCTTCCGCCCGCTTGTTTGGCTTGATGAACCCCTTTATTTCTCTTGCAAATCTTTCGGTTGGGTCAGAATCCATTCGTTTGTAGAATCGTTCATCGGTGAGTTGCCTGAGGTCTTATGTTCTTTAGTCCACAGTGTTCATTAGCACCACCGTTGAACCTTTATCTGCAGGCATTATCTTTACATTTGGGTCCCTTTTTAGAGTGCTGAGTGCTTTGTGTTCGATTGGAGTCAAATTTTGTTTGTGAGTCAAAGAATCAAGAAACGATCGTTGTGATGTTTTTTGAATCAATTGAGTAACAAACTGTTCCAATGGATGCGAAGCAGCTGATTTTGGAGGTTCAAATTCTGAAGGAGCTTTGAAAATTCGGAGAGGGGGATGTAAATTATCTGATATTTCAGAACAATCTTCTGCAACTCATCGGTATCCTACAAGAACTGGCAAAGACCTTTTACCCGCCTCAGTGTGGTCCAGCGATGTGATCCCTACCAGATCGGATCAAGATTATTTAATGCTTTACCCACCGATATCCGCAACCTCTCGGAGAAACCATTTACATACACGGATGCTGAAAATGAAACTTTTACTGGCTGAACTGTATTCAGTTAGAGACTTTAATATTCAATGGTCTATTTAACTTTTTGTCATTTGTATATTGACGACTCAAAAGAATTCAATGAATAATAATAATAGGGTTCATTTAGATTTAGTTGACTTTAATTGTCTAGCAGAGGAATTTTTTTGTAAGTACTCTGTCTAATATAGGTACTGGTAAGTGCCTGATCTGTGATATTTTTTTTCTTCGTGTTTTATTTGTTATATTTAAAAATTAATTATTAGTGGTGTGAATCTATTTATTAAATGAATGAGTGTATGGGTGGGTTCTCCTCTCCTGTTGGTCGGTGGTCGCCCTATCGGTACTTGGGGCGGCTGGTCACTGGCGTGGCAGCCGTTTCCCTCGTGGGTATCCTTATGCGGGGAGCCGTCATGGTGGGTGGGGCCTGGGGCCAGTCGGGTGGCGCCGGCCGGGGGGTGGGGGCTCTGGCCTGCGCTCCCTTCACCCACTTGTGATCGGCACTGCCCTTATTGAACTTGAAATTCGTAATTGTACTGCCTATTTTTAGGATCTGCAAATAAAAACTTTTGAACTTGAACTCCTAACATCTCCAAAGCATACCCAGTACATACTGTATGTTGGTATGGTATACTGAAATTTAGACACCATTGTTCCTTTTCTTAACCACACCTTCAACTGAAAGATTTCTTTGAAAATTCGCTCATTAATTCATGCTGCATGAATGGACTTTTTAAACATTTATCTTTGCTCTTTGATTACAATTGTAGAGGAACATTTTTGTATATTTGTGTTCAGGGGAGGTGGAAGATAGGGCGGTAGGCTCTAATAGGGAAGATAGGCGCTAACCTCCCCTGATGGTTATATTAGAAAAATCAAGTCCTACAAACAGCGAACGGTTGGTCCTACACGGCTCCTCGTGGGCTCATTCTATCCCTATTTTTCACCCCTAAGAAGTGACTGAGCGAAAATTTTCGTGTCACAACTTGACCCCAACCCCACATGCGACATTTTGTCATCAAAATCGGTACCGTCAACCGGGGTGATATGAATCAGCCGGGGTGATATGGATACTTTGGAGGCAGCAATGCTTTTAGCGATTGCAGCGTTACCTGGTGACGTTTGGATGTGATCTGGTAGCAGAATATTGAACTAGGCATTTTGCTTCACCACCTTCATCCATGATTCAGTCGATTCAAGGATGTTAGGAGGTCATCCATGAAGATTATCAGATCCATAGAAACGCCGCACTTTTGTGTTGTTTGTTTACGTTCATCTGTGTAGCCAACCTATGACCAGAAAACTTGATCTGCGTATTTTTTATCATATCAACAACTTCTCATGAAAAGAGATCGATTTTGTGTTTTGTTTCAACTTAAAACCCCCCTTGTCAGTGATTGATTTTGTGAATTTCGGAGTTTTTGAGGGGTGAAGTGAATCGGGAGAAAATGCCTCGACATTACCAGGTCATTGGGCATCTCAAAAGAGCACGAGCACTTATTACTTGGGACACTGTTAATGATTATTTTACTGAACTGAAGAACAGTCAAAAAAGAAAATGAAAGGTTAAAAAAAAGAAAAGGGCTTTGAAATGAGGAAATTGATGGTGCATTCAGGCTTCAATGGAGTGAAGCCTGAACGCACCGTCAATTTTCTAATTTCAAAGCCCTTTTCTTTTTTAACCTTTCATCTATTCGATCTTCTATTTTTAAAAATAATTTTAGTGATTCATTTCACCTCGTTACTGGATTGGAGTGAATTTTACATCGGTTTTTGGCTTTGATCCATATCACCCCGACTAACGGCGTGATATGGATTATGTTTCATTAAAAAAATAAAAGTGAAAAAAGGTGCAAATCACAAAAATTGACATGGTACCGTCTTCTTGACATCTCAGAGAATCTATATTCGGAAAGCCAGCTCGCTCTAAAAAGAGTGGGGTCTAATTTTTCAATAAAAACTGCAAATAATGATCCATATCACCCCGGTTGACGGTACCATTCACGTCATATCAAGAAATCAGGAACCTGAATAAACTCAATGTGGAACATAATTATAGTATATTTTCTTAATGGAAAAAACATTTACAACACGACTCTAAACTACTATACACTACATTAAAAATATTCTGTAAGTTCTTTCGATAATATTTGTACAAGTTTTTTGTCGAATTTCATCCTTAATCACTCGCTCTTCAATATAAATACATTAGTTACAAAATTTATTGCAAGCTTCCTTGTTTTTTTACTGCAGGCGTTTTTAAAATGTATTTTATTTACAATTTTTTGTAGAATGTCCTTCTTTTCAAAGCTGGTAAACATGCCATAGTATGTACAATTGAATTTGACTTCTATATACAACGTAATTGTGATGTATATACATAAAAATGACTGCTAGGCACATTTCTTAATAGCGTTTATAATGATGCACACACTACTAACTTGTATATTGATTTTTTTGTACATTATCTACCTATTATAAGTCAACAATAAATTATACAACACAATATCAACATACCATTTTTTTTTCACTGTAATAATTATAATTATAACGAAGAACCGTAGTTGATGATTCTTCTCATTCGATGAATAAATTAAAATTAATAAATAATCGCGGTTCAATCAATAGGAAAAAGAGTTCTCTTAAGAGTTATTAGATACTCCCAAAACTGGGGCGTATGAAGGGTAGCCAATCGATCGGATGTTGTGATTCAGTCGTTTGAACGATCAGTACTTGACTAAATACCGGAAATACGTAAATGTGTAGTGTAAAAAAAAAAAAATCGTCCCACGACAACCCGAATTGAGTACCTCCTCTTTCGCGCGCCTTCAGCGCGTTGAAGTCGGTCAAAAATGGTGTCAGTTCTGTTTTACTGAGGTGATCTGTAAGCCACCGACATCGGTAATGTTTACAAAGGTTGAAAAACGTGATTTTTATTTAGACATTTTTTCCAGGGTAATTTTGTTCTGTCTTCTGCGTTGACTCAAAGTTCACTGCTTAACCCATTTCAAGCCAAGGGTAGAAATAACTGAATAATGAGGAGAGGAGGATGAACTGTTTTACAGAATGCCAGCCGAAATAAAGCATCATTTGCTCTCCAATAGAGAGCAAAAATACTAGATATTTTATGAAATTTACTTTTTAATGAGATTTGAGAGGCCTTAGTTTTCCAAATCGATATGATTTATCCAGTTTATTGTTTTGGTAGGATGTAAAAGTCTATTTATGGACCGGAATCTGTTCCAACTCTTGGCTCAGAAAGCTCACTCGTCCAGAATGGAATTTGAGCCACCATACTCAAGCCTTCGGCCAAAAGGCCTTCTTTTCAAAAAATTTCCGAAATTGCATTGAGCTCCCGAACTACAAAGAAAACCTTTTTTGAAAAGTTTTGGAACAGCATGAACGAGAAAAAATTCTCCTGCGTCATATATATGACGATGCAAAAACGCATCAGTGGCCGGAAATGGGTAAACACGTCCCTTGCTTCTCGATGGACAGGTAATCAGAAACTCGGAGCGACCCCAAGTCGCAATTTGGGTCCCTGGGCGATTTGAGTACGGAGTTAAAAATTGATTCAGAGTTGATTATTGTTCTCTGATAGTGTACGAACATCGTGATACCTTCCATTCTTCCGTCAGACCAATAGACAATTTTATAGATCAAATTGAAGTTGAAATTTCAATTTTTGTGAATAGTTTGGTTTTGAGGCAATTAAAAAATCCCTTATATGATTTTGTGCCCCATCTCCTTGGGAACAGGTCTGAATAATATTTAGGTCGATAAAAAAATTATCCTCCCGTCTATGAGCCTTACTAGTGAAAGGGGTGGGAAGTAGGCAATCCGCAATACAGCAAGGCGTGTTGCCTTTAGCCAAGTCTACAGGTCTGCCACAGAAACTTTGCATCCCTTTGGCGCATTCTTCTGGAGAACATAGAACTAATTATCTCTTATCATCAAGCAAATTCCCGCGCGTATGATAATTTTTCGGGAATTTCTCCCTTCAAAAGTGACGTGATTTCCCTCCTACTGCAGCTTGAAATTCGTGCGTTTCCGAAATTGAAATTTCGTGCCACTACACGAACATAAAATTTCTCACAGCTCCAATTTCCGTGTCAAGGTTCTCCATGGAAGGTTGACTCGATCGTTATAGTTGGCAGTTCGCCACCTAGGGGGCGCCACACGGATGCAAAGTTTCTGTGGTAGACCTATAGACTGCCTGCCCACCCCGAGGCAGAATTAAGAAAAATTGCTCGCCAGGGGCGTTTGATGGACAGGTGATCACAAATTGAAATTTTAGCAAAGATTCCGTTTATACAGGGACCACCTTTCCTATTTCCGTTATTTGTGTGAAAATCAACAAACTTATCGAAGTAATCTCCCCTTATTTTTTGCAAAGAATTCGAACGTCACATTTTCGCGCAGTGTGCACCAACTTTGTTTTTTAAAATGGAACCCCCCATTTTCATTACAGATTCGGATTCTACGTCAAATTTTAAGATCATTTTACTTCAACAACTTTTTTTTTTGAACGCGCAACCCGCTCAGCGAGCGCTCAAAGATGCGCAACCCAGGGATTGTGCCACAATTGAGATGAAGGAAGACCTCAAGTGTGGCACGCTGAAACACACCCCTTCAAATCGATCATAACGACAGAGGGGCGGCGAGTCTTTCAATGCTGTCCCAACGACCTGTTCTGGTATACAGATGGATCCAAAATGGGGAATGGGACAGGGATTGGAATCTATGGGGCAAACTCTGGATGGAGCCATTCGGCTCCTCTGGGAGCGTTTGCCTCAGTTTTTCAAGCCGAGGTACTTGCAATCGATGTCTGCGCTGGGGAGAGTCTGCGGAGGGGACACAATGGTGTACACATCCGCATTCTCTCGGACAGCCAGGCTGCGATCAAGGCCTTGGCAGCTTCCACCATTAACTCTAAGTTAGTGTGGGATTGTTACCATAACCTCTGCTCCCTGTCACAACGCAACAGGGTTTCCCTGGAGTGGGTGGCGGGGCATAGTGGGGTGATGGGAAACGAGAATGCTGATGCGCTGGCCAGAAAAGGCTCACTGACTCCGTTCATTGGTCCGGAGCCGGCCGTCGGCATTCCCAAATCCTCCTTCGGGGCGACCATAAATCGGTGGGTCACAAACCAAACCACAAGAAGATGGTCAAACCTGGGAGGACATGCTCTAAGTAAGCGCATGGTGGCCAGACCTAACCCCAGCGCCTCTGAGGAGCTGCTGCGGCTAAGCCGCAGGGAAATCAGGCTAGTGGTTGGTCTGGTAACAGGCTTCACCCCACTCCGATTCCACCTTAACCGCATTGGGGTGACGCAAGATACAACCCTATGCAGGCTATGTGGTGAGGCTGAAGAAAAGGCCTCCCACATAATTTTTGATTGCCAAGCCCTATCAACCCGCAGGTTCCAACTCTTTGGGTCACCCACACCCATGGAGGCATTCCCCTGCACTAACCTAGCCAAACCACTACTGGCCCTTACTAAAGGGCTGGGACTGTTTGACTAGACAATAGAATCTGCGGAGAAGCACAATAAGCCACCAGGCTTCAGTGCTTTTGGGCTCCCCTCACCCTGATCCGCAGATTCAGGTACAATCTACAATCTACAAGTGTGGCACATCACTTAGCACTGTTTTCCTACGCTGAATCGCATGGTGATGTCACTTTCTTGATTTGTATTAATTTTACCTCATTTACAGCAGAAAAAGTCACTTTTTGAGGTGAAAATCATCAATTTTCCGTGGAATCTTTTCCGAGTATTGTTTCCTTAACGAATTATTTCTCCTCTGATTTTATAAATTGTACAGTTTTTTCACACTTCATTGGGATTGATTTATTACCCTTCATAAGAGAATCGATGATTTTAACCTCAAAAAGTGACTTTTTCTGCTGTAAATGCGGTAAAATGAATATAAATCAAGAAAGGGATATCACTAAGCGAGTCAACGTAGAAAAACAGTGCTAAGTGATGTGCCACACTTGAGGTCTACCTTCATCTCAATTGTGGCACAATGGGGTCGTTGCATGGGTCGGAATATCGTGTTTTCGTGACTTCAGATTCGAAAAAACGTTTCTGTACCGATTTTCATTCCGAAATTCCATTTAGTTTAGCCGTATTTCAATAAAGAAATACCGTCCTCACTTGAGTTGGCGGGACACTCCTCTTACGTCATCCCTAAACGAGAATCTCACGATAGAGTGCGTTGAGATCACTGCAATCGAGGACAATTCGAGTCAGAAACATTGAAATACGGTTGCAAAATAATGGGGATGATTAGAAATTCTTGAAGTTCCTACGCTCAACTTCAGTCTGTCAGTCTTTTGTATAAAAGAGATCAGATAAAATACGACTTCAGCGAGCGCTCCCAAACATCAAAGTCCCAAAAAAACGCGAATTATTGAACAATATTTCATAATGAATCATGCATTTGATGGCTGGCGATAACAAACCTGAATATTGACTTCAAATTTTTGATTGAAGTATCAAACTGCAACATCCGAAACCACCGAACTTCGGTGAGCCATCCGATAAAACGTTCAATTTTCACAAATTCCACGCCCATAATCTGAATCACCCGATCGATTGCCACCACAGTCGATAAATAAATAAGCCGGCTAAACAGCGACGGAAAAATTTGAAAAAATATAACCATAGCGTAAACCATTCATGCCTCTTCCCGACAAACCGGAACCGTACTCAGCAAACATTTGACAAACCGTGAATAGTATTATCCCATTTGGTTGAAAACAACACGCGGAAAACCCTCTAAAATACGTTAAATCATACACTCTCCCCCCACTCTTCAACTGTTCAAGCGAAACTTCACATCCAAATTTATAATAATTATAAAGCTTTTGTTGTTATTTTTTTCAAATTTGTTTTCTTAGCTGGTCCCCTTTACAAATAACACTTTCAGATCTATTCCAACGGGTCCCAATCTACTAATGTTTCAAATTGAATTATAATTCAGTTACTTATTTACATTTAACAATAAAATTGGCACTGCTATTCTTCGTTAATTTGTTTAAAAGATCATATTTTGTCCTTATTTTTCAGAAAAACAATTCTTTTTCGGGAAACCTGTTTCATTAACATTTACGTTTAGTTTACTTAGAGCAAGGAGAAATTGATTTTTTTAAATCCCATTCTATCACATAGTTTTGTTTATTACAATAAATTAATTATAATTCATGGTCTACGAGTTAAAGTGATTTTTTTCAAACATTAAATAATTGAATTCAGTCATTCTTTGTGTCTTAGAACTTCTTACAAAAATTCTTTTTTTCGAAAGACTTGATCGGAAATAATTTTTTTAAAGTTTTCTACGACTTGGTTTTTTGTGAATGCTAAAACGCATTCAAATTCTCACAATGCGTCGAAGGCATTTTTTTTTAAACACGGTTTTTGCTCGGAACCCAATAGGAAACATGAACGCCTTAACTCACAATCAGTCTAAATATGACTATGAAAGGCCTTACTTGGCCTCTGGAGTATGAATATCACCGATTCGCTTACAACTAGAGTCATTTGTAAGCGGACAATGGGTTTCTGAAACAGACAAAAGGTCAAATATTAATGAAAAGTCGGTGGTAATTATTACTGTTATGTATGAGGGATGGTCGGATCCAGTGGGATGGGCTGGCCGTACACGAGCGGGTTTTTAAGGAAACCTACAGGTTTGGACTGTACGTTAGTGGAGGAGGAAACCCCCAGTCCAAAACTGACGGTTTTGGACCAGTGCTCCAATTTAAAAAAAGTCCATTCATGCAGCATGAATTAATGAGCGAATTTTCAAAGAAATCATTCAGTTTAAGGTGTGGTTAAGAAAAGGACCAATGGTGTTGCAATTTGTTGTAGAAAGTTTTTTTTTTTCGATTCTTGGTTTATATATATGTATATATTTTTTTTTAACATGCTTTTACACCAATAATCGACGTCCCGGAAGACGTGAAATCACTGGGCTGAAAGCTGAATCTGGGAGCCCGAGAAGCGTTCTGATTGGGGAAGCTCCTGGACGTAGTTGAAGATGAGTGCGACAGATCGCGTTCATGATCACTTTTTCCCAACCTCATCACAACAAGTCACCTTGTTTATCACATATTTTTCTCCTTGGTGCGTTACCTGCTGCATCTAAGTAATTAATTTAATAATATTTGAATATATTCGCGATATGTACGAAAAAATCGTGCGATTTTCAATAATACACTCGGTTTTGAACGTTTCTATCGGGGGCAGTTGTCGATTAAATATTTGAACGAGGACTTTTTTTTTTTTTGCACATGAACTTATAGAGTACCCACACGGCTACTGCATTTCTGGTTACAACAAATATACGCACGTATTCATTATATATAGCATTATATATGTTCAGCATTAGCATTATATATATTCAGCGTATGCATTATACAGGGTGGTCCTTAATGAACGTACCACCCTTTCAATTTCGTTGTTTGTGGGGAAATCAAAAAACTTGTCGAAGTAACTCCCCTTATTTTTTTGTAAAGAATTCAGGAAAAATACTTCTGCGCAAAAAAATTGCGCGCAATTGTGCGCAATTGACACTAACTTTGTTTTTTCAAATACGAACCCCCATTTTTTATTGCAGATTTAGATTCTACGTCAAATTTCATGAACATTTTACTTCGACAACTTTTTTTTTCCGCTGCGCGAAACGGGCGCCAGGAGCGTTCAAAGTTGCTAAAGTCATCAAAATTGCGCAAAACATGGATTATGGTAAACCCCAAGTGTGGCACATGACTTTACATTGTTTTTCAGCGCTGATTCACGTGGTGCTGTCAGTTTTTAGATGTAGCTCAGTTTTTTCGATTTCATAAGCTTAATCTAAGTCTTTTGGTGAAATATTACAGTTTTTCCGAAGTATCAACTTTGGCAGTAGATTTATTTTCCCTCACTCTTTCGCACCCCGGGCTTGGGACCGGCTAAGGCGGGCTTAAAAATAAATAACGTGGTGTTTTTTTATTGGACTTGATGAACCCGAAATAACAGCCAGAAACATGGTCGTTTTTTTAAAGAAAAAAGTGGCTTGGTTCCTGCACCCAGAAGGATACTCTGAGAAATCATGAATGTTATGGTACCAAAAGCGTTTGAAAACGATTGAATCACAATAGGTAAACAACTCGGATTTCTCGATTCTCGGACTGCTTATCTGCTGCACTTTGTGACGAGACGTTACTAACCGCTCACGTTACAACTTCAACTCCAAGTTGATCTGTACCCGTTATCATCTTTATTTTGTCTTTAATCGTGAGAAGCAACTGATCCGGTTAATAGTCTCTCTGTGAACGTTCTTGAGTGCGTACAACATGCCGCGTTTTACCCAAAACGAACTGACTGAGATGGTGCGGTTGTACCGTAGATGTACCCAACTTCGGCCACTTTTGGAGGTTTTTTGAGTTTATTCAAAGTCAAATACGTGAGTAAAAATCTGAAAAAAAATAATTTAGATGGCAGCAGATCTGCTCTATAGGATGTCACTATAAATTTTTTTTATCATCACAACCTTGGCCTTCTTTAAAAACTTGAAGTGTGGCCGAAGTTAGGTACCGTTGTGCTCCAACTTCGGCCACCTATGAAAAATGCATTAAAAACGAAGAAGTAGTAAGTATATTGTAACTTCGGCCGCCGAATAATTTTTAAAAAAGCTTTTTTGAATTTAAAAATCATAAAGACTTTTTTGGAACACCTATAATATAATAACACCTTAGGAATATCATGGAAAACATCCAAACAAAGGCGAAATGCAGTAAAAAATATCTATAAAGCTTTTCAAACGTGAACTGATTATTTGAATTTTAAAACTTCAAATCATGGTAATTTTTAGGTCGACATTTCAAAAATATCATCATTATCAGTGCTAATAATGTCAAAAATACGAGATCGTCACACTAGTCATAAAACAGCCAACATTATTTGAACAACATTTAAAACATTCATTGGTAATATTAACTTATCTGACTTCTCTTGAAAAATTTGTGTAATATTCTCAAAAGACTATAAACTCATGACTAATCATTATAATAATATCATTAGAGTGAAAATTGAAATGCATTGGGGTGACCCACTTTGAGAGGATTCTTCTTATTTATCTTATCCTGCAAAGTCGATCTGGGTACCTACTGCATATTTTTAAGATGCCTTCCGAATTGACAATTTCCTAGCCCTAACCTCCTTCAGTGCGTTTTCCATATATATCGGATTATAGTTTTGGTACTCACGTCCACTAATTTTCTATCTTCGAGACGGCCGAAGTTAGGTACACTGACTCAGTTATCGGAAAAAACTCCCCAGAACTCCCTCAAAACACGAAGTAAAAAAATGACTTATCATTCACCTTCAAGAACACTAAACTACGAACATGAACCTGTAAGAGCAAGTTCTAAGATCACATCACATCAAAAACTACAATAGTTATAAAGCACACAAGCTGAAAAATGTCTGAACTGCTTGTTTACATTTTGATTTTTTTCATGGGAAAGTGATAAGAGTAACAGGCACGGGAGATATCAACATTAGGCCCCAAAGACACCTGTTGAAATTGAGAAAAAACTGAAAGTTTTTGATGACCCCTGAAGAGCACAGCTTCATCAGTACCGCCAATATTTGAAATGGCCGAAGTTAGGGGACATGGCCGAAGTTGGGTACATCTACGGTACTACACGCACGGCGGAAATGCTCGACTAACTGCAGCCGCTTGTCAGCAAGTGTTTAATAAGCAGATAAGCAGCCCGAGAATCGAGAAATCCGAGTTGTTTACCTATTGTGATTCAATCGTATTCAAACGCTTTTGGTACCATAACATTCATGATTTCTCAGAGTATCCTTCTGGGTGCAGGAACCAAGCCACTTTTTTCTTTAAAAAAACGACCATGTTTCTGGCTGTTATTTCGGGTTCATCAAGTCCAATAAAAAAACACCACGTTATTTATTTTTAAGCCCGCCTTAGCCGGTCCCAAGCCCGGGGTGCGAAAGAGTGAGGGAAAATAAATCTACTGCCAAAGTTGATACTTCGGAAAAACTGTAATATTTCACCAAAAGACTTAGATTAAGCTTATGAAATCGAAAAAACTGAGCTAAATCTAAAAACTGACAGCACCACGTGAATCAGCGCTGAAAAACAATGTAAAGTCATGTGCCACACTTGGGGTTTACCATAATCCATGTTTGGCGCAATTTTGATGACTTTAGCAACTTTGAACGCTCCTGGCGCTCGTTTCGCGCAGCGGAAAAAAAAAGTTGTCGAAGTAAAATGTTCATGAAATTTGACGTAGAATCTAAATCTGCAATAAAAAATGGGGGTTCGTATTTGAAAAAACAAAGTTAGTGTCAATTGCGCACAATTGCGCGCAATTTTTTTGCGCAAAAGTATTTTTCCTGAATTCTTTACAAAAAAATAAGGGGAGTTACTTCGACAAGTTTTTTGATTTCCCCACAAACAACGAAATTGAAAGGGTGGTACGTTCATTAAGGACCACCCTGTATATCTGGTTACAACATATATACGCACGTATTCAATATATATAGCTACAAACTTTTCTTAATTTTGGACAATTTTCATTTTTGAAAAAAGCATTCATATCAGAAATTTTTGCTGAATCCGAATATACCATAAATTACCATGATTTTCAATGTAAAAACCTCAAAAAACGGGAAAAACCCATTTTTTTGGAGTTTTTTTGAATTTTGGACCACTTTGGATTGTCCAAAATTGCTGGTTAACGAACTTGACCTATGGTTTGTTGTTACAAACATTTTGGCAAAAACTAAAAAAAAATGTTTAAACAATTACTCAAGTTATTGTCTGGAATGACACACATATATATATATATACATATGAGTTTTGGAAAAACTTCAGGGATCGTTTCAGAATGTTCCAAAACGGATTTCAGTGTGAAAATTTTTCGAAAATGTCGATTCTAAAAATTTTGAGGCCATTGCAATAGCTTCATTTTCTTTGAAAATTCGCTAAAAAATAACTTCCCTCAAAGAAGGAGGGGGCACGCCATTAATTTAAAAAAAAAAAATTAAATATAATGGGGAGGACGCCCAGGACTTACCCGACGCCGGCCCTAGGGATGAGGGAAGATGAGGAAGATGGGGTGGGAGAGAGGGATGAAGGAAAGTGCCTCTACAGGGTGTCAACATGGAAGAAGATAGGAGGAAAGCTCACTTCAAAGGGCTCTTGCATGCGCCTTTTCTCCTCATTGCGACAGTAGTGTTCTCTTTAGGTGGCGAACAGAGTTAAGAAGTACTATTCACAGTCACGAGAGCTCATAACGCTTACCCCCCCCCCCCCCAGCCATGATAACGGTTACGCCAACATATTTTTTCGATGTGTTTCTCGTTGCTAACATAGGTTTTCTCGTCTTTCAGTTTGATAGTGGTTCGTCTCTTGAAGTTTCATTTTCTCGTCTTTCTGTTCATTTACAGTGGTTCGTCTCTTGTTTGCTTTTCATTTGTTCAAAACATGAAGTAGTGTTAAAAGATGTCAATTCTGATAACTTGAGACCATCAATAGGTACGCCTCAGTAGAAATGCGGTGATAAGAGAGGTGCAGATGATAGATGCTGATATTGTAGTGTAATTACAGTCCCTGGACATTATTTTTTGTTGGAATTTAGTTAGTTGTTTACATTGAAAAAGTGTTGTTGTGTTTTTGATCTTGAAAAGAAATTACACTCGTTATATTTTGTGCCAATCAGTGGTTTTCTTGAACAATATTTTTGTTTTTCATTTTATGGTAGGTATGTACATACCTACTGTTACTCCTTTTCTCCTAGTATCTTTTTTCTATAACTATATGATAGTTATAGAGGACAGAGCGTCCAAAATCGTACTCCACAAGTGATGAGGTGCAATTTTTAAAAACCCGCGGGAAAGAGCAAGAGTGACAAAGCTGCGCTCTAGCGACTGAGCGGTGTACTCTTGAGGGACTGTTTTCCTTTCGCCACCTAGAGGTTGTGCTGAAAGCGGGGAGTGATTTTTTGTCACGTTTTTTAACGTTGACTGAGCTTTCCTCCTACCTTCTTCCATGGTGTCACCCTTTGGGGCGCGATGGGACTTGACTAGTTCCTCAACTAGCAATTGGCAACTCTTGATACCTTGTTTTCCTTTGTAAGGAGGGAAGGAACTACTTACAGTGGCTATCGTGGCTGGTTTGGGTCATCTTTGGGATGAGCTCCGTGCGGGGCGGGAGGAAGGCGATGGCTCGGGCTGGGAGCTTTAGATCTCAGATGCGCCAAAGATGGAGGAGGTGCGCCACCATAGCCGAACAGTTTCACTCGTTGATCTTCTTCTTGGAGGGCCGCCATTAGAGGGTTGTACCTTAATGGGTCGTACCTGCAAAAATAATGAAAATCTAACTCATTTCTTCAACTTGGTATATGAGTAAGTCTCTTGGGCTCAATAGTACCAGGAGTGCTTCAAGCGAACCCATGGAGGAACACTTCCTCAACATCTCTCCGGCCAGTGTATGTTTACACTCCAGTTTAGAGTGGAACTAAGTTTTTTCGCCATTATGAGTCAAATCAGTATTTTTCCGAGGTAACGTGTCGGCAATCGTCATTTTTGTGACTGGCATCACTGACGCCAATAGTGGCAGGTTGTGGTGAGTAAGATTTCAACTAACTCATGTTTCAGAGCTTAAACTATCTGCGAAAAAATGAGAATCTTAGTCGCTCACGAGTACATTTGACTGGTGAGGAAGACGACAAAGAGTCAATTGTATAGTTAGTAGAAGAAGGAGTTCACCATAAATGGCTACCACGTGAGGCATACTGGAAGACACCCTCGCCAGGAGAGATTCCTTCCAAATTCCACAAAATATTATGCAAATTTGCAAACTTTGAACGAATGTTACTGCTAAGTCGTCATGTTCAGTATAGCAGCGCTAGTGCTAACTTGGATAAAAACTGAAAATTACCGGTAAGGATCCCAGGGCTGGGCAAAGTGTGGTGGTAGAGGCCGCGGAGCCTGCCGCGCTGCCAGGTAGTGCTGAGTCCGGCTGATCATGGCGGCTTCCTCCTCTTTGGAAACAGTAGTCGCTGGGAGCATAGGGTGCGCTTGAGGAGGCGGTTCTCGGAGTGGCGAGCGATCTCTCACCTGGGAAAAGAAGAGCCAGATATAAAGATATAAAGATAGCAATCAGAGCAGGCTATCTGCATTTGAAACTCAACATCACAGAGACTGGTGGGGAGAGTAGATCTGGTGGGCATGGCTTGTAAGGATGGACACACATTGAGACGAGCTATTCAGCATAGCTGAGAGAGCATTTTATGCTGATGAGACCATTTTACCCACTTGTCAGACGCACACGCTGACAAAGTTTCGTATTACTCCCTGGGAAACAGTCGTTGCAATTCGACTCTTGAAGAAGCAAATCAACGGCTCATTGGCGCTTTCTTCCCCGGAGGTGGCTGGTTCCCTCAGACCGACGAAGCCTAAACCCTATACAGCTCTGTCACTGAGTGGAAGGCAGCAGAACTGAATGCTTTTGGATCGTAGATTACTTCAGTCCTGATACTGATGCACAACCCCGATTCTGGCGGCGCACAATGGTTTTGATGTACAGCTGGGGGCGTATCTTCAGAAATGTTGGCGGTTGAATATTTCTGAAATTTTTCCAGCAGTCCTTCCACCTCTCCTCGCTGATTACGTGCAGAACTTTTCATGGGCGACAAATTTTCGGCTGATTAGCGAAAGCGGGGATAGATTCCCCCTAATCAGGCTGCGGTAGATTTTGCCTTGGAGGGGACTCAACGTGATTTTTGGCGACGTGGGCCTAGACTAATTGCTTTCCCTGGGAGCCGTCGATTTGCTTCTTCTAGAGTCGAATTGCAACAACTCGGTTTCCCAGGAAGTAATACAAAACTTTGTCAGCGTGTGCGTCTGATACCACTTCATCTAACCAATTCTCCATCCAACCTTGGTGCACAAAGTCCAGCTAATTATCAGTACTAGAAAATCGCTTCAAAACTGCATTCTAACGAAATCAGCACCACCAATCCATTCTCACGTAGAGTTAAAAATATAGGTGCCTTAATGTCCTGCACTTTTGCTTGGAATCAACAGGTCTTAAGATCTATGGCTCACTTCATTTCTTTTTCAAAATGAGCCACAGCGTTTTTGCTTAAAAACTGATTAGGGCATTGCTTATACGATTTCTCAACATCTTTGGGTCGACTTTGGAATCAGTCTTATAAGCAACATTTACGGTAACCATCTCTGAGCTTACCTTGCTAGGTACTCCAACCATCCTCTGCCGCTGCTTCTCTTCCCGTCGTTGCCGCTCCCTCTCTCGACTCCTTTCCCTTTCTTTCTCCCTCTCTCGTTCATCCATAACTTCGGGTTTTAGCCCCCAGGGGCTGGGAGGAGGGAAGCCCTGAGGAGGCACGCCCCTCGGTTGTATCCTGCGAGTCATGTACATTCAAGAAGGTTGTTAGACATCAAAAAGTAACCACATTCGTTCTGTTTAATAGATAAGATTTAATAAGCTTCAGTCCACAGCTAATTAAAGGGTGCAGAAAAGAAATTTATCAGGGATCACTCCCTCTTAACTGATTGAAGAGGTCGAGAAACACACACGTCATTTCAAACGGCAACTAACTTAAAATTACGTAGTTTAGTGGATAGAAACTCAAATTACCTCCCCCACGGATCGTGAATCGCTGGGGCATGAGGGAAACTGGGCAAAGCCGTGGGAAAGGTTGGCCCAGTGGGTGGATATCTCCCAAACACGCTGCTCCCTGGAATAAGTAAAAAATAAAAGAATAAATACGAGATTGAAACACTCCATTGGCTCGAGTACACCATAGAAATGAGACTTCTGAGAGGTTCAAGCATTTCCGAGTGCCAATTTTAACTCCTGCAGGTGAAAACAGAAGACAAGTCTTTCCACAAAAGGAGTTTCAAAGTCTAGTAAGTAGTGCATAATAAAATTGAAAATTAAACCGAGTAAACTTTGATGATAATCATAATTTTTCTGTAAGTTGAAAACTCAAACTTTAATTTTGTCATTATTTCAAAAAGTATGTTGTGGGATTACATGGTCATTACGGGTGTCTACATTCAAGTTTGTCAAAATTTCAAGGTTCGATTTATTTGGTATTTTCAACAAAAGTGGGAGATTGATGGCGCCCATCACTAGGTAGCCCCTTCGACAACCCCAGAGCCTCACGCCGGAACGCCGATTTCGTTTGAAAAAATCACGTTTTTCCGCATTCAAACATCATTTTCCCTCTAAAATTTCATAGCAAACCTGAAAAATAAGTTGTTATGTCGGCGTGTCGTCGTGTGAAGGCGATGGTCTTCATGTCGGCTTGTCAATTTCTATTGGTCCCTACTCAACGAAGGTGAAGGATGGGACAGCATTTTCTGCCCGGCGCGTTTCCGCCTACCGCATGCAGGAGTGCTTAGAACTTCAGCTCAGCCGCGATCCTCGGCGCGATTGCTCGCCGACTGGAGGGAGGTGGTACATTTACCTAGGCCTAGTTGGGGCAGACAACTCCTAGGCGATATGGGAGCGGAGGCTGGCTCTCCGATGAGCTCTCCGAGACCTCCAAGGAACTTGGGGCTTCCAAGAGGTGACGAGGGAGAGCAAGAAATAATCAAGTCGATTGTTTGAAGACGAATGCATCAAGGTGAAGCCCCGAGTCCTCCTTTTACACTACTTTAACAAGGTAAAGGGAGAGTGGAGGAGGGTGATGTCAAATGACATGTTTGTCCCCTATACCTCACCTTACCTACCTGGCACGATGAGTCACTCAGGGTTTCCCTTGTGTCCTCTATTGGAGAACTAACATATACGAGTAAATGAGTCATTACATAGGTCACTACTGGAAAGCTGTCATTAAGAACATATTTTTTCCAAACAAACAGACATTGACAGAGATTGTGAGTGTTTGTAGAGAGATTCAGAGAGTACGATCGGAAATATTCATCGTTTCTTTCCAACAATACCCTCAAATTTGAATTGACTAATTTATTTTGGTAAATAACGGGAGTTATCGCAGTTTTAATGACGCGAGGTTTAAAACAAGAAAAAAAAAATGCTAAGGGAAAAATTTGTTGCTAATTAGTTGTAGAATCGATTCCCAAAGATCATTTGTCTATTCTGTGTTTGTGTCTAAGTATGGGCGAAATTCACCACAGAATCAACATTATAATTATGGATACTGTGTAATTTTTCTGTGTTTTGTGGTCATCGGTCTATATCTACCCATAGTAGGAGTCTATATCTATGATCTTACCCATAGTAGGAGGGAAGGTGTGGGAAGGCGTAGGATCGTACGCTTGAGGTACAGTCCGGTGCGTTTGAGCCGTGAAGGGATGCGGAGGCGGAGGTCCGAACATGTGAGTCGGCGGCCGCATGAAGTCGCTTTTGCCGATCAGAGGTCCAACTTTGCCTTCCCCTCCTCCACTCTTCTGCTGGTGGTGGTAGATCTCCCAAGCAACTCTCACGTGCATCGCGTTCCACTTTCCCGTTTTCTGCGGTGAAAAACAAGAGGCATCATGAAGATGAAACTTTAGGTAGGTGTACCAAACTAACATCAATTCGACCCGAGTAACAGTGTCACGTTAAGAAATTCAGAGGAGATCTATTTGCCAGGAGGTAAATAAGTAAGTTTCAAGTACAACAACCCTACAAAATGTCAAGGACTAACACCAAGGTGAGTAGTTTGTGAGCCAACCAACCAACATTCATTTTCAGAAGTGGGATATACAAAGTGTCCCACCAGACAAAGACCTCCCTTCCCCTCAAAAAACCATAATTTCTCTAGTAAGTTTTTTCTTTTTTCCCCTTTTTTTTCTTTAAATTTTTATGTTTTTTTTCTTTTAACGCTGATTCATGTGATGCCATATATGTTTGTTATTTGGCCTGTTTTTAGCGGAATAAAGACTGAAAATTGGCTATTTTGTATGAAAAAAAAATCATCTATTACGCCTTTTTCAACGATCAGAATTAAGAACATTTCTCACTAGAAATAAAATTACAGAAGACCCCCCCTTTTTTTCATCTTTCAACCAAACCTCGAAAATTAATTCCAGAAACATTTGAAAATAGGCGCTTGAATGAAAAAAAAGACAAAAAAATGAATTTTAGTCATTGTTTCTTTAAAATCAACTCAAATTAATGGGAATCAGCGTTAAAAAATAGTAGAAATTCAGGAGCCACACTTATGGTTTACAAGAATCCATAATTTGGGCAATTTTGGAAGTTAGGCAACTTTGAGGGCTTGTGGAATGGGTTGCCCACGTTAAAATCAAAATAATTAGGAGTCGAAAACTCATGAAATTTGGCGTAGAATCCTAATCTGCAATAAAAAGGGGGGCTCTCGTTTGAAAAATCAAAGTTGGAGTGCGTCGCGCAAAAGGGTCTTTTTTGAGATCATCAATAAAAACTCGCAGATTTAACACTTTGGCCGGGACACAAATGAAATTACGGTTCAGAGAGATACCTGCCTCTAAGGCATACACTAAGGGCCGTATTCATAGTCCTGACTCAAGTCCGTGCTTGCCCTAAAGTGTGACGGTACAAGTGGAGTCTACCACTTGAGCAATTCATAAACCTACAATCCCAAGGACATCTGTCTTTTAGGCATTCCTCTCGTGATTTCGCTACGTACTCTTAGAGGTTATTTATTATTTTAATTGAAAGTTTTCTTCGAACATTCGCTAATAGAACAATTTTACTTGATGGGACATCTGCTTTTTAGGCATGAAAGATGTGCTCACTCAATGCCTTTTCAGCATTGAACCCCCCTTGAAAGGGATGTATGCCTAAAAATCATACAATTCCTACTACACTTAGCGGGACACATGCCTAAAAAGCAGGAAATCCATGTACAAACAGCGGGATGTATGCCCAAATGGCAGGATATGTTCTGGTAAAATGAAACTTAACGCGAAATGGAGGGAGAATGTCGATCTCAGATGTTTCCTCCTCCACACTAGGTAGCCAACTGACAATAGCGAGTTTTTGCTGCCGAAATCTGACAGGCCCTGTTAGGGATAGACTAGTGCGAGCAACAGAGGATGCTACCCAGTTAAAGGAGGAGGCGCGTTAACTTTGGACAGGGGGTGGAGGGAGGCGCTCGTGACGGGGGGGGGGGGGGGGCTAGAGATGGGATCTGGGGAACCCTTTCATGATCGCCCACTGTTGTCAGGAGGTAAATTCATCGTCACCCGTGAACTCCAAGCTTTATGAAGAGGTACCACGGGCCCGTTAGTGGTTGCCAAAAACTCTCCAATGTCCTAGGAGGAGAGAGGACCCATTGCAGTAGAACGGCCCCAAGCGACCGAAATGTGAACCAAGCATGCCTAAATGGCGTATGTCTCGGCCGAAGTGTTGAAAAATAAAAAGAAAATTCACCACAGAAAGTACGGTTTTAGAGGGGCGATCTACATCTGGTGGACACACTGTATACGTCATTGGGAGAGGCAGGCATGGATTGATAAATCTCTTACATGAAACAAATAGGTACCTACGAAACTAATATTTGTAACAATTTAAAATAAAACCAGTGAATTTGTAATTTTTTGGACGTTAGAGCATTGAACGTGCCTTTGAGGCCCTCTCGCATAGGAATTCTTAGCAAAATGAAGATAGATGAAGACATTGAATGAAGGGTACAAATTTGGTTTACTCTGTGTAAAAAAGTGATATCTCAATAAGAATAATCTGTAGTAAATTAGGGAGTAATGGATGTCCTATGAGAGTACAGTGAAACATCAAACAGAGCAGGAACAGTGTTTTAATGATATCGAATATACAGTAAGCAAATGCTCAATTGGAATGATTGAGGATTAGGCCATGCTGATGAAAGGGTTGTTCATACCAATAAAATTTGGTTCCAGAACAGACATGACGAGGGCTGACATAAAATTGGGACATTACATGGTCGTTTCAACATTCAAAGTACATCACAGGAATGAAACGAGATCAAACATGAGTGTTGTAAAAAATCAACAAGCGTAACAAAACAAAACGGGAACGTACCACGGTTTTAGGCTTAGAAGGCTCGGTCAATTGCTGTGAAACAAAATTGAATCAAGCATTAGTATCGTGAGGGGTATGATGGCGGATGGAGAAACATGAACAATGTAGGTACAATATGTGGTTGATGCATGCAGGGCTACACGAAGCAAAATTGTGACGAGCAGGTTCGAACATGATCGTCGAGTGTTTACCTTGGGCGTGAACGTTGGCAGGTGTGTGGGCGGAGCAAACGGAGTGGCCGACCCGAAGGAAGGATGTATGAGGCTGGGCGTGTAACCAGGGTACCCAGAGAATCCGAGACTCTGGCGGTAGAATGGCGAATCCACTGGGTTTCCTTTTGGCATCTCCTTGAACTTTATAGAAACACATAAAACATATTAGAATTTAAAAAAAAACTTGAGCAGTCCAACCAAGCAACTAGGTATTTTTGCCATTCAGTCCTCATTGTTGACTTCAATTATTACGTGATGTCTTTGGGGCAAGGTTTCCTTAGTCTTGAATAAGGATGGCTATACTCTTGCCTTTATTTAAAGAGCTCTGGACCGCGGGTTCCAAAACCCCTTCCCTGCCAAGAGGTGGCAACGTTGCAAGGTGCTCACCTTGGGGTCACAACCCTTCGCGGTCAAAACCCATCATCCCTCTTCCTTCTTCCTCTTTTATCAACATACAATTTAATCATTTATCGTTCGGTGAACATTTTTTGTAATTTAAATTCGTAACGTACTAATTATTCTGATGAAAATGAGTCCAAATTTCCTGTAATTCGGCGAAGAGGGCGTAATTCGTTTGGGTGGATTGGCCGGGAGAGGGCTATACTTTATATGATATGAATGCTATACTTTCTTATCTAAAATGGATTATTTTTCTATGAATTATTATATTGCTTTGTTATTAAAATACTAGTTTATGAGTATAAATTTATGATAATTTAACAGTAAAGTGAAAATGCCTATTTTCTTGAGTTCTCCCTTACATCATTTACTAATGTCAACTCAAAATTTCAATTTGTTGTGCCATTGTAGCCTTATTTATTTATAATCTACTAGGAGATTCAATAACCTCTCGTAATAGATTATTTATCAACCCAAAAATATCTTACAAATCAATATTTTCAATCGCAACTGTAACAATAATACGGTAAACAAAGCTCAGAAAACATAATTATTAAATGTATAACTTATATTTGGGAAATACCTGGAATCAAGATATAGGTAGGTTAAATCTCTGCTGCAAGACAATTTACTTGAATGTTCCTCATCACTCTTTTTTAATCGTACCTGCCTCGAGTTTATACTCGATATGTTCAATTTTTCTCACTGATCACGATTTTGGTGATGGGATGATCGAAATAATTTGTGAATCAAGTGTGCATTTGCAGAAGAGGGTAAACTGTTGGGGGGGGGGGGGGGGGGTTCACGGGCGGTGGGGTCGCGCAGGTATACCTCGACCTTCCGCTGGGGCTCGGATTCTTGCAGCGATGCCGAACCTTCGGGGCCTTCAAAAATCCCAGAGCTCTTTAAATAAAGGCAAGAGTATAGGACCTTGGACCTATGGTGGATATAAAATATATCTTTTAAATTAATGCATGCATTCCAGGGGACGTCCCATTGGGTAGTTATGGAGCAGATCATCCAATTCCAATGTGTGAGGTCACTTTTATGGTGAATTAACTAAAACTTGAAGAGACGAGGATGGGAGGAGTTTCACCAAGCTCTTCAAGGGAAGAAGTTGGGACGAGCCAGTCTGGTGGAACCTTCATCGACCAAGGTTGGGCAGAGGTAAGAAAAGTGGAGTTCACTTCAGTCTGGTGGAACCGAAGAGTGATCGAGGTTGATGTAAGCCAAATGAGGCCAGCACTTAAATTTTCCGAACAAGCTACATCCATCAGAGAAGCCCACCCAGAAAGTGAATGTCTTGCTGATACTACATGCTCTCTTACCACTTTCCAATGTACAAGAAGATTTCTTAACAGTTAATATTTTATTTTGATAAGGAAAATTTCAAATGTGCACACCGTGAGCTGACATCAGCAATGATTGTTCATGTTTGTTGAACTTTATTGACATCGTCAACATCGATTCGGCTCAGCTTTATTTGATGCAGACCGAGATGTTTGGGGTTGGATTTGACATGATTTGGTTCGGCTTTTGCCACAGTGGAAAAGCCAAACGATGCGCCCAGACTAATTTGGTTATGTCGCCAGGCTTCAACAGAACGATACTGATCAGCTTAGAGTGGAATCAACTTAAGGATTGCGATATCAGGGTGATCATTTCCTGGCACCAGCTTACCTGCCATTGGCGGTGCAGGACTGTAGGAATTCACAAGAGATGCTGACCAACGTTTTATTGAGAAACATAGCAGTTAGATGAGGAGACTACAACAAACTGAATGCAGAAATGGTACTGCGTGTATACGACCCATAATAACAAGCAATTGAGTGCCATTCCACTCAAGAAGAAGTCACAATATTAAGCAGCAAACCAACGGCCGTTAGCTGGGAAACAGTTCCCAAGAGATCACCGAAGTTAAGGCACACGGCCTGGGAGATTAGAGAGTTTTTGCAGGCCACTGACGTGCCCGTGGGACCTTTTCACAAAGCGCAGTATCCACAGAACCCGTGAACGTGTCGAAAGGTTGACAATTGGTGACAATTAAGCTGCCAATTTTGGCGGAGTCAATTTAGAATCCCTGAATGTGGCTGGCCTGTGACTAACCTTTATATTTGTGCTAACAATAAATAATTTATTGTTTTATAGTCAATTGTCATCATTTGCCATCCGTTACCAAGGCAACATAACATAAACAAAGCGTGCCTCCAGCACTTTGCATCACTTGGGACACCAATGACAACAGACCTACATCTTTTCCAGCTGGCTTTACTCGCTGGGGACAGTTAGCAACGTGATTGCGAACTCTAGGTAAACGTTCCTGGGCTCATTGAGCTGACGTTGCCCATTGGCTGCAAAAACTCTCTGGATTGGTGACTGCTAAATGGAAGTATCGCAGGTTTTGATAATTTTTTGGGTTGGCCCGTTGGTGAACCCCACTCCAACGAAGTAAGTGAAGGAGTAAGCGAGTGAAGGAGTAAGTAGCTATGAGCGAAATCATCAGAACCAATTCTGATCTTCCCTTTGGAAGACAGCTGATGACGTCAGCGATACCAGGAATGACAGTTGGATGAAAATTCCTGAGATGGCTGCTTACTTAACTTACTTACTTCACCAATTAAGCTGCATCCAGACAAGCTGACTGAATACGTGCTAAGTGAAACATAAACAAGGTTCGAACACAGGAATGCCTTCCTCTGGACAGAGGAATGCCGCTCTGGACAGAGTGCAGGCACATCCAAAACAGTACAGGTATGCAAAGGAGTTAGAGCCACAGGAGTTGGAGCAGGTAGGTGCCTAATTTCAGAGAGGATTAGGAGCCAAATTAGCAGACTACAAATCACATACTGCTCGCTTGTTAATTGGAACACATAATTCAAAATTATGAATACTCACATTGACGATTGGCGAAGAAAATAACGTGGGAGGTGGAGGCGGTATGATGGGAGTCGTATGTTGGTGAACGTGCGTGTGTTGGTGTTGATGGTGGTGCATCTCAGTCCTGATGTAGGGGCCGCGGTCCTGCGTTGCCAGGAACCTCGAGTCTAACTCTCTCCTAAGAAGGTCTCCTTGATCTGAGGGCAAATCGTCAATTGAAGCTGTACAAGTCAACCGAGTAGCTAAGGAAGCCCAACAAAATGGGCTCAATGACAATCGTGAAATAAAAAACACATTGAATATTATGCCATCAAATAAAGGAAACATGGAGTCAACTTGGAGCTGTTCAAGTATAGCTACTATTCTTCAGTTTTGCAGTTAAGGTACATCACAAGGCAGAAAGGATGATGAGAAAGTGCCTTGATCGAAGTAAGGTGGTAAAAGAAAACCTTGCATCACCTAAACAAACCATGATATTCTTGCAATGCAGTAGATAGTTCTGTGAAGAGATTTGGTAGGAATTGTATTGACGAGTTCAATTATGGGCTTTTAGAAACAAGTACAACATTTTGGTTTGTATTTTCAACATTGAAATGGCATACTTCGAATTTGTAGTTTCCAAGCATTAACACAGTTTTTAAAGGAAGGTTAAAAGAACCACATGGTAGCACGAAACGTTCACAACAGCATGGCATGGTGTCATTTTCCACTACTATCCACTGTCATTCAACATTGCTTGTGCAGTAACTTCCACAATGTTAAAAGCGATGAAGCGAAACTTAGAGCTAACAGTGGCCGCAGTAAGGTCTGCTGATTATGTGATTTTGAACCAGATGAACACCGAAGGATTCAAATTGGATTGAAATGAGTTTTCAATTGAACTGGACATCATCAAGGGTTGGTTTGATTGTGTAGGCATCAGCTCACCAGTCTGGTAAATTGAAGTTTAGTCATTGAAAGTTACTGCTTCGCCCTGTACTAACCTATGGGTCAGAAACATGGGTGATGACAAAGCAGTCTGAGAGTGTGCTCAGGGTTTTTGAGTGGAAGATCTTTCGGAGAATCCTGGGCCCACTGTTTGACCATGGACAATCGAGACGGAAAAAATGAGGAACTGTACCAGCTGTACGAAGATTACGATGTAGTAAAGTTCGTGAAGCTGGGACGGTTGAGATGGGCTGGACATGTTCTCCGAATGAATGACGTCGACCCATTCAAACAGCTGCTGCTCTCCAGACCAAATGGTACAAGAAGAAGAGGAAGACCGAGGCAGAAATGGAGTGACAACTTAGAGGAGGACACATCACGACTTGGGTGCTATGAATGGATGACAACAGCACAGGTTCGGACAAGCTGGAGAGGTGTCTTAGTGGAGGCCAAGGCTCACCCTGGGCTGTAGTGCCAATTAGTTAGTTCATTGAAAGTTGAGATCAGGATTCTTAGTCAGTTCTTCTTAACCGATTGTATACTTGAGAAGTGTATTGTGTCCCTAAGGGCGTCTGATCAGCGGAGGCAAATTTCTAGTTTGCTGCTAACAGAGGCTATCAGCGCCCACTAGTGATTTCCAAGCCACTCACCTAACCTAGCCAGCATAATCATTATCCAATAATTGTCCCATTCTTTCTGGTAGGCAGGAACACTACTGTTGGGGTCGATGAAATGACATTCGAAGAAGTGACATACCTTGTTTTCTATTAACAAGTTGGCAACATTGTCAGTAAAAGTGTCTTCTAGCCCACAGTTTCGATTAATTTTTGCAACCTGGCTTCCTCTAAACATGCGACGCCTATTCGGCACGTTTTCAGACTTCTTAGACCTTGAAACACCAACTTCTCAAAGTACTTAGAGAGCTCCTGCTGGTTCCAGCCCAGAGGTCTCTAAGGGCCCGTTGCCAAAGCCGACATTTGCCACCACTCAAACTCATCATGGCTGTGCAGTAAAACCCCTAAAAGACTCCACTTAAAATATCTGGTGCATGATTCAGAAGAAAGATTTATTTTTGATGTAAATTCATTGAATCATTTCAATTCATAAATATTATTTTAGTGCAGAGGTGTCGCAGTCGATGAAATGATATTTGAAGAAGTGACGAACAGTATTTTCTATTATCAAATTTGCCATGTTGTCAGTAAAAAAAAGTGTCTTCAAGCCCACTGTTTCAATTAATATTTGGAACCTGGTTTCCTCTAAAAATAACTTAATAAAGGCGAACGTCAAGCAAAAGTCGAATGTTTGCCAAATCTGGGAATTCTGTGATTCACATTCACTGTTCCTACCTAGTGACGCTTCGATGTTTCCGTTTATTCGATAAATGGTATCGAATCAATATCGGAAGCTAGGTACTGATATCGACAGAATATCGAAAAAAGTATTTGATACCTACCAAAAATATCGTTCGATATTTCCATACTTTGATAACTTCATCATTAATTGTTTATTTGTTTTTGATCCCACTTTCATTTGTGTCTACTGGAACGTTGGCTCCGAACTAAAAGCTGCATGTTTATATTCTTTCACTTACTCTAGTAAGAAGAATCTCTGCCACCACTTGAAAACCTAATGCACGTGGTACTGATTTATTTTATGACTACACATTAGGGCTTGAAGCGCAGAAAGAAATGATTCTTTTAAACATTCGAGCTAAACCAACTACAGCCACTCTGACTTAAACTAGCCTTATATCTAGAGAATTAGTAGTTGAAAGATGCTTACTTGACTTACTTGACTGGAACAAGGATTCGGCAGAGAAAGGATTTGGGGCAGGTGGAGGAGCAGGTGCAGCGGATACAGGAGGCGCTGGTACTTGGTTGGGAGGGAACATGGGAGGGGCAAAAGGATGGTGGTGGGGGGTCAGACCTGTTCGCCCTGGAGCTGTTGGCTGGGGTGGGTTGGTCGAACTGAAATCAAAACGAAACAAATCAGTTTTGGAACAATTGGGTTATTGATCCTGGATGGTGAAGAAATCTTTCAAAATTCAAGTATAGATAAAGGTGAATGCTTAATAGGGAAAGCATCATGTAACTTGCCAGAAATTGATTAAAGAAATAGACAATTTTCGTGAGCTTTTTGTATGCTATGTATTTTTTGTTGTGAGTGCCAAAGTGGAGATGGAACTTCCAAATTGAGGTATTAGTGTATGGTGGGAGATGAGGGTGGAGAATGTCGAGTGCCCTCATTAACTCACTACCTGGGGTTGCCATTGGAAAAGAGTTTCAGGCTCTGGTGGCTTATACTCTCCCTTTTTCAAGGTCCCTTTATTTCATAAAGAGGACTCCACCCCCAGGACTGGCCACCCCTTATTATTGGGTGGTCAGTAAATCCTCCGCAGAGATCTGCGAATTTTTGTATCCTATTCCAGGAGATTTTATGCAGTTCCATAATGTGGTGACTGAATGCTTCCATTCTGGATCTCCAGAAGTGGTCGCATCTTCATAGAAAGTTCTCAACAGAGTCCACTCCTCGTTCACATGAACATATTGGTGATATGCCAAATGGACACAATGCCTATCATTAGTAAGACAGTATTTCGACTTTTAGAAGTCAACCGTCAGGCTTGTTTTGGATCATATGAAGTGATAATCATTCTGGTCTATCTGTACCTATCAGTTTCTTTGGACCAGAGTATATGAAGGTCTTGGGATTCCCTTTTTTAATATTTTCTTTGCAGGCATTCTTTGAACCCTCTTTCGCCAGAATGTCAGCTTGTTCGTTTCCAGGCTGGTTGGTATGCCCAGGTATGTGAGAGTGTCAAGTGTCCCTTGATATAAACAGAACGTTATCTCTTACCTCCTACTTTATCAGTAGCATTTTCCAGGCCGCAATTCACTGGATCAAGAACAGTTACAACATGTATCCTAATCCTATCCTTACTAACAGAACTATTTGCCCAAATTTAAATTATTTCTCAATTAAACACATCTGTACGATGGTCATTTCTCGATTTTCCACCTGGTAGATTGCTATCTTCAGTTACTAAACAATTCTGTGGTGTTGGGGTGACATTACAAGAGGCAGAAAGTTGCTGATTTGGCTCGCCAATTCAAGTTGTTAGAGGTACCTCTCTTTCCACTCACCTGACCCATGGGGAAGGCTGTTTGTAAGGGAGACTAGAAGGCTGTGCTGATGGAGCAACGACTGAAGCTACAGACGGCACGACAGAAGGGTGGTGGGACGTTGAGTAAGGCGGCATGCTCGAGGGGGTTCCCATGCTTCCACGACTCAAACTGCTCACGTTGCTGCTGTGAAAACAGAGGAAATCGTCGTTATGAAATTATCAATCGTTGTATTTTACAATGAAATGCATACTAAAAGCTCCAAGAAAAGAATACTCCGAAACGTTTGTTTTGGTGGTCAGTAACTAGCAGATTACCTTTGTAATCAAGATGAAACACCCAAAAACTCACACCACGACGCTGTTTCTGATGTCCTGAAAGCCCCCACCCGTAGTAAATTCCCAAATTCCGGTGACATTTTCTCAATTAGATAGTTATCAAAGACAAAAAACAAATAATGCTGTAAATCGATTGGAAATTGAGGCCTGGGCATCTTAATATAAAAAACTTTGTCTCAAACACACAGGAATTCAACTATGGATTTGGTCGTCGCCGCCTGGTTGAAGAATCAGAGTTCTCTGACCGACATCAATACGGTAAGGAGGAACTTTAGCAGCACCGCAGAGAGCAAGCTGCGTGAATCTTGCAGAGAAATTCGTACGCAGAATTAAAATATCTTTCCACTATAAAATGAGGGGTAAACAAGATTTGAGCCTGATGTGTTGCCATCTCTTATCTCAGAACCTCACTAAAACCTCGTGACATTTAGCCTTAAAGGGGTCTCAGTCAGTCGCTGTTCCTTCCTCGTTGCAGGTTAGTCTAATATCTTGAAAACCGGCGCTCGGTTGCCTCTCCCCTCCCCCATCACTCAGCCTTCTCGTAGCTCAGTTTTCATCAACAGTTTTTCCCAGTTTTCTCAGGAAATAATCATCCAATTTTCATGTTCCTTGTGGAATTCTTCATATTTTTATAATCTCTACACACATGCACCTGTTTAATTCCAAAAGTAAAAAAAAATAGTAAAGTTGTACTTAAATTTGGAATTTTCAAGGATTTTTGAAATTCATTAGTGCATCAACCTAGGGCATTGAAAACTAAAAGATTGCCTCTGGAATCATCAAAATCGACCAGAGAAAAGTGGGAAAAACTGTTTATTGTTCACTGACTGAGCTCCTCTTACCCTTACTGCCGTCCACAGGCCTAATAGTAAATTAGTGCATTCTCTCCTGAGACATGGAGTGGTTAATGGAATTTGGTTATTAACTTTTTAACTTTATTCTATCTTCTCTATGGGCTCTGATGATGCAATGCAGGTCCATGCAGGTAAAGAATGGTAAAAATGGAGTTTCAAGTGTACACCTGGCTTTCTAGGGCATTCTAACGAGGACAAATATCGTTAGTTTCAAGCTATAACATCACAAATTTTCATGTAATCAATCAGGAGTGAAAATTCTGTTGTTTACAATTCAGTGCTTCTCAGGGAGCAGCAAAAGTACCTACCTGTACGAGTCGCGTTCTCTGGTAGGACTGTGTCCCCTCGGCGAGTGGGTTCTTGCGATGAGGGGGGCGTTGATGTTGTCCCGGTGGCTGGTCGTCGTCGTCGACGTCGTCGTCACGACTAGCCCCACCGACGTCGTGATCGGTTTCAGCCCGATGGGAGATCTGCTCGGCTGGAATAACAGTCGACGTTACGGCGCATAAATTATCGAAACTCTTACAGTACAAAAATTACAAAAAACCGAAAGAAGTTCCAAAGTATTAACGAAAGGTTTTTATTAGCACAGGGTTTTAGGAGTTGAGACTTCCGGAATAAATTACCTTGCCATAAACTACACTTATTATTAGTCGAATTTCATCATTTTCAAGTTTCATAATTGAAAAAGAGGAAAAAAACAACACATAATCAACCTAGAAGGTAGAACAGAAATAATGAGATATCAATATGATGGCAGAAAATCCACGGATCAGAGAGTTTAACCTCCTGGAAGAAAGGTTTGAATTGAAGAGAGTTAAAACGTTATACGGTATAGTAGAACCATCATAACGCGTTGGTGGGATTCGCGATTCAAACTCTGTTAAGGATCGACTCTAATGAAGGTAATTACACTTTGGTGCCTGGTGTTCGACCCATAGGAGTAGGCGAGCTCCTACTAAGAATGTGTTGTCTTGGACAATATATCTATTATTTGATTAAGGAGAGCCGATCCAAACTCGCAAGCCCTCAGAATACTTCACGTGGTATGTCGGAGCATCTGGGGGAAGAAAGTGGTGGAACAGCGTGAGCGCCACCTAGCGAAGATCAGATGCGATACATTTATCTAGAAATGGGTCGGTTGTAGGTGAAAATCATTACAAAATCCCGTCGACTTTCGTTTCACGGTTCACGTGTTTGCCCAATTAGGAGAGCGCCACATCAGATTGAACTGTTGAATCTGAAATTATAAGAGTATGCGATTGAGCAAGTGCAGAGAGGCAATTCAAGCCCTTCCCAGTAGGGCTAGGAAGTTCACTCTTGTGAACTGGGAAACAAACGGGTGCCATGGTACTAATGTGGTGCTTGAGCTTGGTTACAGTCACGACTAAAACCAGGTGACTACATATAGTCTCCCTCCTTCAATTATCCATATTATTTGGACCTTGCTACGGCAGGGATGAGGGTAAAGAGGCAGTTGCAGGGCAACATTTCCTGTAACGGGCGTGCCACCGATCTGGCCTCTGGTGTTGGAGATACCCAGTACACTGGCGAATCTGAGACACAAAATCAGTACTATGGGCGGGAGAAGCCCCGGGCTACCGACACATAGACTTTGTCGCAGTGTCACCTGCCTGCCTCCTGAAAGCAAATTTGACATCAACTGCCACTAGAGTGGCACTGACTAACTATCTACCTCGAGCCTTATCTCAAGCATTAACTGATACCCCTACTGGATTACTTAACTGCGAATGACGTTCCTAACCCATGGCAAATGGGTACTCATTGGAGGACGTAGGTCTTTACCATCCTGCATGAGGCTCCTGACAGGGAGTAATTCCTGTCCAAGACGGAGGCAACATTGCCATGTCAGGTTAACCTTTGGACAGTTGGGTTAGTACAACCATCCCTGAACCTTTCACCAGTTGGGTTTTATACAACTGGTCCACATATGGGTACCCCCGTGCGTCATGCCTCCCTCTCCTGTACCCCCTTAATGTTAGGGCTCTGGCACACGCCTCTGTCAGGAGTAGAGCGGTTAGGGAGCAGGTACAAATTCTCTGCTTCCGGGCCTGTTACCTGGTCGGGCTTCTGGGGATAGCAGTAATGCCGTAAAAGGCTTTTTACTCATCTCAATTACCAGTACCACGGGCGAGGGAAGCCCCAGGCTACCGATGCACCAACTTCGGTCAAAGCCTGCCCCTCAAGTGAGGTTGGATTCGTGATGGTCGTGGTTGAGCAAACCCTACTTCATGGGCTTGTACCAAGAAGGCTACAAGGGGAGAGATGGCATCCTCAAGGGCTAGTCCCCTGAAGATGTCTCTTGGCATGTGAGTTCTGTTATGAACTCGGGTACCAACCTGTCTTGTTGGTAGAACCTTAGCCAGGAGGTTCGGCCTAACCTGTGGTGTTAATACAAACAGGTACCTAGAGGAGCTGATAGCTATGACTAGCTCCCCTGGGGCTCCTTGGTGGTGAGTTCCTTCCACTCCCTCGATCACCCTACTAGGGTTTTCGGGGTTTCATCTATCTGCTTGCAGATGGAGGGGGTTGCGAAATCCTGTTTGGATCGGCTCCCCTTACAACCAAATAGCAGTTTTTTGCCCCCTGAAAGCGGTTGGCTTCATGGTGGTCGTGGTTGATTACCCAGGCTGGATGGCAAAGCCTGAAAGCTGAGGGTAGGTACTTCCATGGTAGACTAGTCTTCCTAGGTAGTGCTGACATGTGAGTTATGTGGCTTCCCAATAACTCGGGTACCAACCTGCATAGTTGGTAGGGTGAGCTAGAACACCCAGCTCGACTAGTAGAGCGCTGCAAACAGGCGCTCACACCTATGTGTGTGGGGTCCCTGACTGTGGGTTCAACAGTGTCCCACGGTATTTGACCAGGGATCTCTGCTTGCAGAGAGGGAGGGAGGCTGCAAGCACGGTGTGCTGGGACACTCCCTTACAAATCAACCGTGGGATTCGATCCCAAGGGGGGAAAAGATTTCATTGCCCAGTTAGGCGATGGCTAAAGCATGTTCCATGCTATAAAAAACGTTACTATACCGCGAGGAGATGTAAATTTACTGAACGTCGACGGCAAATTATGTTCCAACGTCTGAATTAGAGGGGGAAATGATAAACGCCGATGATTGCCACTGGCTGAAAGATTTACCAGGGGAAATAATCGGGTTGGCGACGGAATCCCCATAACCAGCTCCACCTCTGATGGGCCCGAGGGAGGGAAACCCCATTGCTCTAATTATTATTAATGGGAAGTGCATTCGAGCGGTAAACAAGGCTCTAATTACCTCAATATTGCCTGATAAGAGCTGTCTTAATTACTGGAAAAGCATTTTCCCTGTAGGTTCAAATTGAACTCACAACAACTTTCCGCGGAACTAGGAGAGTCTGGTAATGAAAGTTATATTCGCCGATCGTGATGAGTACATTTTTAGTCATCTTCATTTAAAAATCCCGCTTTTACCGAATTTTTGAAAATGGAATATTGTATTCACTAAAATTTCTTTATCTCACAACGAGCAGTAAAATCCAAAAAATGTTCAGTTTGACTCAAAATTCACTTTGAATTTAAATCACATTCGCCTTTGATTTTGAAAACAACAAAACATTCTGTACATTTTTCTCATTCCGACCAAGAATGTTGAATTCAATCAAAAAAGGTTGAATTGCATTGCAAAAAGCTACAAAACATTAAAAAATCGATAAAAATCGTCAGAAAAATTGTTTAAAAAAATTTTCTTAACTATTAATTTTTCCCCCAGTTTTCAGTAAATAAAAAATAAAAAACGATTCGATTGGAAAAATTTGAATTTGTTCCTTGAAAAAAAGCTACTAACGAGTGAGAAAAAGTTATAAAAATCGTGGAAAAATTTCTCAATTTAGTATTTTAGTTGCCAATTTCAATCTGAATATAGAAAAATTTGAATTCGGTTAAAGCGATGTACAATTTGATGAAAATCGTTACAATAATTTTCTCAACTTCCTAATCATTTCCCCCTCCCAACTTTTATTGTAAAAAAAAAAAACAAAAAAATTATTGGAAAATGTTGAATTAAATTCAGAATTCAGCAAATTTTGCTGTTTTTTTTTTTACATATTATGTAAAAAAAATTAATAAAAATCTTGGGAAAAATTGTCAAAAACGCCTCAAGTGGTGATTTTTTCATCCATTTTTGCTACAATTTAGAAACATTTGAATTTGGTTTTGTGAAAATTTAGAAACATTTCACCTAAGTACTTGAAGTTGAGAACCACAACAAATGTAATTTTTTCGAGGTTTTCCCTATTGAACTAACAAAAAAAATTGATTTGATTAGAAAATTTCGAAATTAATTTCAACAAATTTGAGAATAAGTGTAACAAATTTAATGGAATCGTTAAAAAAAATGTTTAAAAAAATCCTAAAATAGTGATTTATTCCCAGTTTTTGCTAAAATTTAGAAACATTTGAATTTGATTGAACAATAAAATTCATGAAAATAGTTGGATAAATTGTTTCAAAAATAATTTTTTCCTACTTTTTTGTAGGTACGAGTAAATCTTACAAAATTCAGAGTTAATTAAAAATTGTCGGATTCGGTTGAGAGTCCACAAAAAAGTGTGGAAAAATGGAAGAAAATGTTTGCAAAATTGAAGAAAATGTCTGAACTTAACTCCTTTTTTTTCAAATATTCTTGCAAATTTAAGATGAGTTAATTTTGATAGAAAAATAATGAATTTGAATGAAAAAATCAAAACATTGCTGAAAAATAGATGAAAAAATCTCTCAAATATTCATTTTTTCCCAAAGTTTTCTAGTAGATTCAGAAAATCTTGAATTGGATTTAAAAATGTGGGTTTATGGGCAAAACGTTGAATTTTTGGTTCTAAAATAATTAAATTTGAATTGAAAAAGTTTCAAAACTTGGCGGAAAAATTGGAAAATTGTAGAAGAAATGTCTCAACCGGTCATTATTCTCTCAACTATTCATGTGAATATCGAAAGTTTTGGTTTTAATTAGAAAATGAATGTTGAATTTGACTGAAAAATGTTGGATTTTGTTGAAACAAGCTATAAAACATATTTGAAAATTTGAAGAAGAAATTTTGAAAAAATTTCACATACGAATTTAAAAAAACTTTTCTGGGTAATTTACAAAAATTTGAATTTTAATGGATAAAGTTGATTTTTGAGAGGGACTTACCTGGTGTAAAGAGGTGGGCGGAAGGTAGGGGGTGGTGTTGTAGGGGGCGTAGAGCGGCGGGTGGTAGGCGGACACAGGCGGCGGCGCAGGCACCGAAGGCGGCGTCGGGGCGCAGGCTGTCGGGCTCGGCTGGGGGTGAGGGTGGGGTTGCGAATGACCAGGAAGGGAATGGCCTGGAAGGGAATGGCCCGGAAGGGGGTGTCCAGGAAGGGAATGGCCCGGAAGGGGATGACCAGGGAGGGAATGGCCGGGGAGGGAATGGGCGTGGGGCGGCTGGGGCAGGGGGTAGCCGGGAGGGTAGCCCGGGCGAGAGGGTAGAGAATAAGAGACAGGCGCCGGCGGCGGCGCAGGCGGCGGCGCCACCCTGTGATGCGCCGTGTGAGCGCTCACGATTCCCGCAGGCGGCGGACTCACCCTCTCCACCTTCGTGACGCCATTTGGTATCTGAAAAAAATTAAAAATGTCAAAATTATTGTAAAAATCTATTTTAAAAGCTTTTAGTTATTTTCACTTGTCCCGCTGTCTGTCATTAACCCTAAACTCCGCATTGAGCCTATATAGGCTCATCAATTTTCCCTGCACTGTTAAAAATCCCAGAGAGTAATGGAAAAAATATTAAAGTAAAGCAAAGTAAAAATATTTGGAATAAGTAAGTTGGAATAAGTAATGGAGAAAAATATTTGGATTAACTCAATGGCATTTCATTTTCCTTGCCGAGTTTAGGGTTAATCAAATCTTGCAAGTTTAATCCACTTCCCAGTATCTGATTGAGCTGAAATTTTGCATACATGTATAAATCGGATGACAATCCAATATTATTCAATCCCTGAGACCATCTTCCAATTCATAGTGGACTATCCTCCATCTTTTTACATAAAACCCCATCTGTACGTGTGTAGGTAAGTAGGTATGCATGTCGTGGATTGCGAGAAGTTAGAGGGGTAGTAGGAATCAGTGGCAGGAGGAGTTAGAAGAGTAGGAGGTAGTGGGAGGCGAGGATAGTCAGAGGAATGGGAGGCGAGACGAGTTAGAGGAGTCGGGGGTAGGAGGAGTATGAGGCGAGAGGAGTTAGAGGAGTTGGAGGCGAGGATAGTCAGAGGAATGGGAGGCGAGATGAGTTAGATGAGTCGGGAGGGGGGGGGCGGTAGGAGGAGTTTGAGGGGAGAGGAGTTAGAGGAGTTGGAGGCGAGGATAGTCAGAGGAATGGGAGGCGAGGATATTCAGAGGAATGGGAGGCGAGGATAGTCAGAGGAATCAGAGGCGAGGTGAGTTAGAGGAGTCTGTGGGGGGGGGGTGGGGGGGGGGTAGGTGGAGTATGAGGCGAGAGGAGTGTGACGACTCTACATTTTATACAGGACAAACCAATTGGTTTGTTCCCGATTTGTTGGAGCTACGCCTGAAGAGATATCCGATTCATAGAGATATGAATCGATATGAGGAATCAGAGGAATCAGAGGCGGGGATAGTCAGAGGAATCGGAGGCGAGGATAGTCAGAGGAATTGGAGGCGAGGATAGTCAGATGAGTCGGGAGGGGGGGGGGGTAGGAGAAGTTTGAGGGGAGAGGAGTTAGAGGAGTTGGAGGCGAGGATAGTCAGAGGAATGGGAGGCGAGGATATTCAGAGGAATGGGAGGCGAGGATAGTCAGAGGAATCAGAGGCGAGATGAGTTAGAGGAGTCTGGGGGGGGGGGTAGGTGGAGTATGAGGCGAGAGGAGTTAGAGGGAGTGGGAGGCGAGGATAGTCAGAGGAATCGGAGGCGGGGATAGTCAGAGGAATCAGAGGCGAGGATAGTCAGAGGAATTGGAGGCGAGGATAGTCAGATGAGTCGGGAGGGGGGGTAGGAGAAGTTTGAGGGGAGAGGAGTTAGAGGAGTTGGAGGCGAGGATAGTCAGAGGAATGGGAGGCGAGGATATTCAGAGGAATGGGAGGCGAGGATAGTCAGAGGAATCAGAGGCGAGACGAGTTAGAGGAGTCTGGGGGGGGGGGGGTAGGTGGAGTATGAGGCGAGAGGAGTTAGAGGGAGTGGGAGGCGAGGATAGTCAGAGGAATGGGAGGCGAGAGGAGTTAGAGGAGTGGGGGGTAGGAGGAGTCGGAGACGAGAGGAGTTAGAGGGTTGTGGGAGTGGGAGGGGAGGATAGTCAGAGGAATCAGAGAGGGAGTGAGAGGAGTTGGGGGCCGTAGGAGTCAGAGGCGAGAGGAGCTAGAGGAGTCGGGGGTAGGAGGAGTAGGAGAGGAGAGGAGTGGAAGGAATCAGGGACATGGGAGTGAGAGACTGTGTCCTTGTTGGACCATCTTCAAATTCATGAACTATTTTTTGTCAATAAAATGAACTAAAAAGTTGAAAATAATTTATCTTTAATAAGAAATATAACTTTTATCCCAGATTTCGTTATTAAATTTCGTTAGGTTTTTTGGCTAGTTAGTCCATGGCTATAACACATTCTGTGTTCAAAGGTTTTTTTTTCTTCAATTCATTTTGAAACATGTTAGTCATAAGAGCACCGTGAAACCTGAATTTCAAATGTTGACATGGAAATATAATAACAATTACAATACCTGTAACATCAAAATAACATTTTGTAGGGTCTACCAGGTCTGAAATCCAACACTTCAAGAAAAAACACTAGTTTTGGAAAATATTTCCAAATTTTACACCATTAATACGTTCTATAACAGGGTGTCCAGCGATTCACCGAAAAAAATTCCCTGAGTTATCCAAGTTTTCCAGGATCAATATTCGTTTTTTTCCAGGGTTATAAATGAAATAAAATACAAATGAATGTGATCATAATTTCTCAAAATTCAGATTTTTAACGACATTTTGAATGGAAATGAAAAATCATAAGAAAATGTCTGGCAAGTAGATGAGGCACATAGCTTCCTCGTATCAATAAACCAATTGTATATAGCATTCGCTCTTTGAGTTAAACCTTTCATGAATTGAATTAAACTTTCCGCAAAATGAATTAGACTTTTAGCAAAACGAATTAAACATTTTGCAAAATGAATTAGACCTTAGGCTAAATTGTAGTTTTCGTTTGAAAAAATCTCAACTTCCTGAAATCTCAAGTTCCTGAAAATGTCATCGAAATCATATGGGCAATATAGAAGTTACGGCTGTGGCAAGGATTTCATGACATACACGTGGTGGTTCGATACTTTTCACATAATATGTGAGTATCGAATACACGTGGTGGTTCGATAATTTTCACATAATATGTGAGTATCGAACCACCAGGTGTTTGTCATGAAATCCTTGCCACAGTCGTAACTTCTATATTGCTCATATGATTTCGATGACATTTTATGTAGGTCAAATTCAATTTGCTGAAAGTCTAATTCATTTTGCAAAAAGTTTAATTCAATTCGCGGAAGGTTTAATTCAATTCGCGGAAGATTTAATTCAAAGTGCGAATGCTATAGATGATCCAATGCATTCTACCTAATTTCAAAACTACAATCTCTTATTGGGAGGCAAAATAGGAGGAGCCATCCCCTTCAGGGAGAACCCTTCCAGGGTAGGAAGGGGGTGTCGCCCTGGAAGGGGGTCGCCTCAAGTGGGGACTCACCCCCTCTCCTAACTACCCTTCGTTATAAGGGCGTACAGCAGCCCTTGAGGATTCATTCAATTCGAAAAGTTCCTAGCCTTCAGCCAGTTATAAACTGCCTATTCCGCCAGTATCTTGATTGAAGTATTTTCTGAAAATGTTGAAGTTTTTCTTTCAAGATTTCCCAAGTCAAATCTTAGCTTACTCCAAGCCTTATAAGACTGCTTACTACCCTCTTGATCAAAATTCCTATATTACTATTTACTGGAAGGAAATCACCTATGAAAGCAGCAGTCCTGAATTTGTATTGATTCTTTATTGCATATACCTAGACATGAAAAAAATGGGTTTGCAGATTTTTTCAGGAGCAAACAAAGCGAGTAGGAGGATAAAATGTGCTTGTCCGGAGGTTTCTCTCTTTAATCTGCCTTTTTTGTGTTTTCGTATTTTGGCGGCTTATTATCGTTTCCCGCGGTTTTACTACCACTGTAAGAGGCGAGGTTAGTCGTTAGGTTATCAAAGAAAGCGGCGGAAATCGTATTTCTTCTATGTGGGGGCGTGCACAAGTGGAGTCAGTTGCGAAATTGTGGTGTCACAGTCACCGTCTGTCTTTCATCTGCCCTCTGTGAAACGGTAAGAAATCGAAATTATTTTTTCTTTTTGGTCTCTAGTTCTAGTTTCTACCGAGCTGGTTCCAGCGATATCGTTACACTTCAGCAGAACAGCACCAGAACGCGGGAAAAGCTGAAAAACGTAAGTGCCACCCAGGAACTTGTGTCATTCATCCTGCCGGTGATGGTAGCAGATAAAAGACCTTTTGGATAGATGAAAGACTTTTTTAAAGTTGTTAACGATTTAATTTGAATTTTCCGTTGCAATTTAAAAACTTTACATTTTTCGACCTCAAAACTGTATTCAGCAACCGTAAAAATCCCCTGGTACCAAGTTTTGGCTCGAAAAACCGATAAATTGAGATTACTTGGTTACTTTCGGAGGTTTCTAGGTTGCTATCAGAAAAACCGTGTTCCACGTTGGTTTAACCCTTTTCTACACCTGCCTCCCGCCCTGGTTCAATTTTTGGAATAACTCCCAGTTCTCGCTCCTCATGGAGATGGGGTTCCGAGTATTCTCCTAATGGCGGAAACCACGCCAATTGGTTTCTTTCGATAGGTTTTCTTCTTTAATTTTTAATTATTTAAGTAAGCGTCCCACTGTGTGTTCTTTCGTCGAAATTCAATCAGTATGGTGTGAGATTAATCCCTGATTTTTGGCAGAACTTGGGTCGAATTTGAAGTTTTCTGAAATCTTGGGATACCGATTGTCCCTTTCTAGGAAAATGACCCATATCTCTGTACATTTTTGACAAAAATTGATCCTCGAATATTTTAATCATTGGAAAGAAGTTGGGGTGTGATTATTCCCCAGGTGTCCTCTGTCGCAAAAGTAAGTATGTGTGATCCTATGGTCAAGTTGTTGTATTTTCTGGTTTGGTGCCCCACCACTTTCGAAGGTCTCCCAACGCCCCTGCCCTGTATTTTGAGTAAACCCGTTTTTCAATTGAAAATTTGTTTTGCGGAAGCCGAGAAAAACCAGGTAAATTTTTGATGCGACGACAGCGCCATCTCTCGTCTAAGAATCACACTACAGCGCTGTTCTCCTTACTTCCCTTTTTTTACATAGTTTCAAGAACTCGGCGCTAATCGAGTGACCACTCAGTCGATAACGCCAAAACGATAAAAAAAAACGAACTGCCAGCTGGCGACTTTGAAACCGAGGGTAGAATTACGAGTGCATTGTGCAACTTACGACCGAGAAAGCCTTCATGACATCGACATTTCACAACCGCAAATAAAATCGACGCGAAAATGCATCTTATTGTCATTCGGCCACTAGAAAAAGGATCCAGGAATGCGAGCAAATGATGCCCCATCGAAGCTTCCAGGTAGTTTCACATTACTGCCACGGGAAACGAAAAGTCGAAATGAAATAGTACGAAAAAAACGACGTCATTCGATCCGCATGTTTTTTTTCCACCTTTACTTTTTATAACGAGTTCATGTTTTATGACTCCGGTAGTAAACATTCGAATCCAATTGGATGGCGTTTTTACGACGAATAGAAATATGATAAAAATAAATTAAAACCAGAAAAAAAAAATCCGCCTCGGATTTTTTTTCTTCATTATTTTACGATGAAGAGGTGTGGGAAAAGTGGTGAAACATGAAATAGGGTTTAGAGTCACTGTGGGGGTACCCACTGGAGGTACTAGGGTGCTTTGAAAATTACAACCAATATTTTTTACACCTTAGAAGTGACTGACAATAACCAAAAGCGTCGGGGCACAACTAGACCCCAACATCAGAGATGGGCGAATTCTTATTCATAAATACGATTATGAATACAAATCATATCTGCGATTTCATGATTATGAATACGAATACAGGTATGAATATGAATATGAATACGAATACAATCGTATTCACACTTTGAATATGATTTTTCCCCCGCATTCGTATTTTTAATACGATTTTAATATTTTTTCTATAATTTCCCTAAAAATCAATTTTTTAAACGATTTTCCCCGAAAATCATACTTTTTTAAATGATTTTCTACCGAACAATGGACATATTTATGTCCTAATTTTGTCAAAATAATCTATCAAAATTCGAAACGCTGGCAAATTTATATAGGATTTTTCACGCAGAATCGAATGAGACCAACCCCAGGTCGCCACGACCAACCGTATAGAAACTATGACGTACCTAATTTCTACTGAATTTTTTGTAATCATGTTATCAATCATAATTTTAGCGTTAATAACGTTCGGTGAAAGCTGTAGTAAAACAAAAACTTTCAGCGAAAAATTCGATTCTGCGTGAAAAATCCTCTAAGAATTGGCGAGCGTTTCGAATTTTGATAGATTATTTTGACAAAGTTAGGTCATAAATAAGTCCATTGTTCGGGAGAAAACCATTTAAAAAAAGTATAATTTTCAGGAAAAAACGTTTAAAAAATTTGATTTTTAGGGAAATCATAGAAACAATCATAAAATCGTATTCAAAATACGAATACGGGGGAAAAATCATATTCAAAGTGTGAATACGATTGTATTCGTATTCACATTCATACCTGTATTCGTATTCATAATCATGAAATCGCAGATATGATTTGTATTCATAATCGTATTTATGAATAAGAATTCGCCCATCTCTGCCCAACATGGGCAAATGTTTGTTCGATTTTTGGATTCTACAAGCTCACCTTGAAACACAAAACACCAAATTTTGAGGAGAGGTTGACATTTTTTTAAAACAAAATGGCTAAAAATAAGTTTAAAGGTTGCTTTGAAAATTCGCTCATTCAGTCATGCTGCAGGAATGGAACTTTTTAGCGAATTTTCAAGGAAAATGAAACTATTGCAATGGCCTCAAAATTTTTAGAATCGAATTTTTAGAAAAATTTTTACATTGAAATCCGTTTTGGAACTTTCTGAAACGATCCCTGAAGTTTTTCCAAAAATCATGTGTGTGTGTGTCATTCCGCACGATAACTTGAGTAGGTAATTGTTTAGACATTTTTTTTAGTTTTTGCCAAAATGTTCGTAACAACAAAGAATAGGTCAAGTTCGTTCAAAGAGCAATTTTGGACAATCCAAAGTGGTCCAAAATTGAAAAAAGTCCAAAAAATGGGGGTTTTCCGTTTTTTGTGGATATTACCTTCAAAATCATGGTAATATAAGGGATATTCGGATTCAGCACAAAATTTCTGATATCAATGCGTTTTTCAAAAATGAAAATTGTCCAAAATTAAGAAAAGTATGTATCTATTTATATATATATAATGAACACGTGCGTATATTTGTTGTACCCAGGAATGCAATAGCCGTGTGGGTACTCTATGAGTTCGTGGAGACGAGTAGAACATGAATATGTACTCCTAACATCTTCAAAGCATACCCAGTGCATACAGTATGTTGGTATGGTATAATGAAATTTCAACACCATTGTTCCTTTTCTTAACCATACCTTCAACTGAAAGATTTCTATTGAAAATTCGCTCATTAATTCATGCTGCATGAATGGACTTTTTTTTATACAAATAAAATTGACGGTGACTCACCGACACTGGGGAGAAGTGGTTGGGCGAAGGCTTGGGCGGGGGGTGGAGCTGTTGGGGCGGCATAGCGAGGGTGAGGGGCGGCGGTGGGGCGGCGGGACTGGGAGGCCGCGGAGACCCGTTGGTTTTGACCGCCACCGCCACCACCGGTCCCGCCCCCGCCACCCGCTCTCCGCCGCCCCCGTGACCGTTGACCACTTCGCTCGGCACATCGACTGTAAAACACAACATAATTACGTAAGTTCCAAAAGTACATGAAATTATGCGACAAAATATGTACCCAAGTCACCTACTAATTTACAATCCAAAAGATAAATAAAATGAATACAAAAAACAACGAAATACATCCACTTTTCATTGTTATTAAAACAGTTTTGAATCTAAAATTGAATTTCAAAGAATTTTTGAAGACAATCGCGACGACCTGCAGTGTAGAAAGCTATCGCACTGGTAAATAGATAGCATTTGTTGACAATAATAGCCTACAAGTTAATTTAAAGGTTTAAAAACAACGAAATATAGACACTTTCAATTTTTAATAAAACAATTTTGAATCTAACATTGAATTTTACGGAATTTTTGAAGAAAATTGCAACGACCTGCCTTGTGGAAAGCTATTGCACTGATAAATAGACAGCATTTATTGACAAAAATAGCCTACCTCATGAGTTCTAATTGGATATGAACAAAATAATTTCGATGGCTCTTGAACCTAAACATTAGAAAGATCAAAAAACATTCAAAAGTGTAGTATTTATTGTAACATTAAAAAAAAAAAAGTTTTTGTGTAAAAATTTAAAAAAAAAATTGTAGAAAATAAACGAAATTAGGTAGGTAATAGAAAAATTAATTAACAACTGGTGATGGAGTTGGTGGTAAGTAGATGAAAAAATTGAAAGTTAAGAATTAGTAATAATATAAAAATGTTCAATATGAAATTTTGAAATGAAAAATTTTGATAATTTTCATATTGAAAATCCTTTTTGGAACATTCTAAACCGATATCTGAGAAACATACTCGTAATTCTCCTTATGATGTACCTAAAAACGCTAAAAAACAACAGTAACAAACCTAAGGACGAGGGAAGTTCAAGTACTCTATAATTGTTAAGTAATCTATAATTATACAAGTAATCTATACGTTGTTTGTGATCTATACTTTTTGTGATTGTATAGATCTATATCTATACGTATCAATATCGTATCCGTATACGTATCTATATCTATACGTTGTGATTGTATGGATCTATACGTGTTTGTAATCTATACGTTATAAAAGTAATCTATACGTAGTTCGTGTGTGTCTTGAGTTCCCGAGCTGGAAAATTTTGTAATTTCCAACTCTAATTTTTCACCCCCTAGGGTCGACTGGGAGTGCTTTTTCGTTAATTTTTTTTTTTAAGTTTGATTCCAATTTTTTATTGTTGAAAATAATATGAAATAGTGCTAAAAACCGATTAAAACTGTTCTTTGAAAATTTGCTCATTAACAAATACTTACTGCATGAATAGAACTTTTTGGGTCAGGGTCGTTCCACAACGAATTCTCTCTAGATCTGAATGTACTAAATTCAATTATACATCTGATCGGCCTTTTTTCTCACTTCCAGACAAACTGAACAGTCTAGGTGGTATCTGACGTCAAACATCTTCCCTCCATTCGTTCACAACATACCAACAACAACAATCAAATCAAAATGAGGTCACGTAATGTTGGCTTAGTGTCAGTTCATTTCAGGCACACACGTCAGGTGCCTATTTATAGAATTATTCGTTGTAGTTGACCGTCATTATTCCTTCCTAACGTGAAATGCACTTTTCATTGATTTTTTACAGGACTGCAAACCATACCTAAAAACATTAGCCGAACTCAACTTTGAAATTAGAGATTATGGAGGGATATCTTGTGACATACAGGATGTCTCAAGCACCGGAAAACTTCGGGATTCGATTCTACAACTAATTTAAGTAAGAAAGTGTCCCCTAGCAATTTTGTTTCAAGACCTTGTTTTTCCAAATGTTTTCAAGTTTTTTCGTGTTTTTGACCTTATGTCACTAAAATTACCATTACCACCTTAAGGGAGTCTCAGTCGGTCGCCGTTCGTTCCTCGTTCTGGGTCAGTATTTCACGAAATTGAAGGGGCAAAAACTTGAAAAGTGGTACTTGAATTTGAAATTGTAAAGGATTTTAGAAATTCATTAGTGCACAGCTCTAGGGGATTGAAAAAACTGAAATATTGCCGTTGGGATCATCTAAATCGAACAATAATTGCCAGAGAAAAACGGGGAAAACAGTTAATTCAATTATGTTTTCATAAAATGTAGCTAAAATTGAAATTTTCAAGGATTTTAGAAATTCATTAGTGCATGAGCCTTGGGAATTGAAAAACTGCAGCTGGAATTTTCAAAATTGAACAATAAGTAATTGCCAGAGAAATGTGGAAAAAACCTTTTATGCAGTAGTTTTTCCCATTTTTCTTCGGCAATTATAGTTCGATTTTGATGATTACGGCGGCAATATTTCAGTTTTATCAATTCCCTAGGGCCGTGCACTAATAAATTTCTAAAATCCTTGAAAATTTCAAATTTAGGTACAATTTTCAAGTTTTTGCCCCTTCAAATTCGCGAAATACCAAGAACGAACGGCGACCGACTGAGACCCCCTTAACCCTAATTGGACCACTAGTGGTATCACTAGTGTCGCCGAAAACATCTCAGGAACTCCACAGATGTCCTTAAGTGTCACAGAAGTAACCAAAAGCAAACTGCATAGGTGGGTTTAAAAGCACTAACGCTGAGCTATTAAGGGAATTGTATAATGTTTTAAAGAAGTACCTAATTTAATTTCTGGAATTCGTAATGATTCTCAATTTTTGTTCTAAGCAAAAATGAAGTTTATACTGAAATTTATAGTGCTGTTATCCAGTCTTTGTTATTGTATGGCCTTCTCGTATGGGGTAGTGCTTATCCGTCAACGTCACTTAGAATAGAAGTTATTTAAGAGTAGTTTTGTTTTTAGTTTTTTAAAAAAAGTTTTTTATAAGAGCGGTATGTAAAGTCAACTTCAGAGCACATTCATCATTCCTGTTCATAGAACAACGATTGCCGAGACTGGGAGATTATGTTTGCTAAGAGGGTCATCTATCAAACTTTGAAAAGCAACGAAATCTCAGCCCCTACACATACGTTTCACACGCGGTTTTCTGCCAGTAATTGTTTGGCTGTTCCTATATTGAAAACGACGGCAGCACAGAACTTCTTCCCTTACCAAGGCATTTTAGAATTTAATACCTTCCCAACAGAGTTCCGGACATCAATAATAGACTGCATCGCTCATGTTGAGTTTCAAAAAATAAAATTAATATTAAAGAACTAAGCTCCGAGCTACTAGTTTTTTTTTTCATTTCTTTTCAAAATGCTCTTAAAATAATAATAGCCTTAGATACTCATCCTCACAACGGGCTGTGCCCGTATAGAGGATTAAAATTCCAAATATAGATAGGTTTTTTACTAGTAGTAAATATATTATACCCAATAAGTAATGTACTATCGTAAGATAGTTTGTAGCTGCAACATTGTAAATGGAATTTAATTATTTTTTAATCAAGTAATACTTGAAACTGTTTTTGTAACCTTTATTTAAAATGTCTTAATTATTTTATAATTATTTTTGAGGACTGCGAACACTATCTAGTACTGGATAATTTCGCAGACCTCGATGCCAAATCCTATTAAGTTTTCCCAAACAATTTTGTATTGAAGTAATTTTTATTTTTCAATAAATATTTTTTTTCTTCTTCTCCCTAATATTGGGAGGTATTTATTGAATGAAATAGAGTGTAATTTCATCCGATAATGTAATAAATAGTACTCACGTTTTCTAACAGCAGGGGGTGACGCCGAGAACAGTACGGATCCTGAATCCGAGTTCTGTAACAAAAGAAATACAGACTTAGAAAAAAAGGTGGAAATTCAATAAAAAAATGTTTGACGAGGACAACATACGTGTTAACCGAGATCATTATAAGGCAAATTGGATCCCATCGTGGCATGAAAATACGAGTACATGAAAAAGTAGTGCCAGCAGTACATATACAGGGTGTAAGCCTAACTGGTCTGCCATACGGTACGAATCGATTCTACAACTAATTTGCAACAAAAAATGTCTATTAGAAATTTTTTTCTAAGCTCTTTGTTTTCGAGTTATTTTAACTTTAAACTTTTGTTTCGTGATTTTGACCTTATGTCATTAAATCGGTCTTAACTCCTTCAATTTGCTGTGTAAATTACAATTTGAGGATACCGTTGAAAAGAGCATTAAATTTCCTATCGGATAGATGCCTTAACTTTTTTCGAGTCAAGGTTTGAGACATGAAAACGTCCTCTGAAAAGAAAATTTTACGTAATTTTGGAAACCTCGAATTTTTTCAATCGCTAATTGAACTACAAGAACCAATACCTATTTGTTTAAGATGCAAGAACAGCAAAAACTGCGCCAGAATCTCAGCTTTTCAATGGTATAATCAAAAAATATTTTAAACCCGAATTTAGGGGAGAAATTTGTGTTTGAACGCGGAAAAACGTGAATTTTTTAAACGAAATCAGCGCTCTGGCCCTCCTGTTTCCGGAGGCCTCGCTGTCTACTGAGGCGCCGATTTCGTTGAAAAAATGCACGTTTTTCCGCTTTCAAACACGAATTTCTCCCCTAAATTCGATTGTAAAATATTTTTTAATTATACTATTGGAAAACTGAGATTCTGACGCAGTTTTTACTGTTCTTGCATCTTGAAAAAATATTGGTTCTTTTCAATTGGCGATTGAAAAAATGCGAGGTTTCCAAAATTACCTTTTCAGAGGACGTTTTCATGTCTCAAACCTTGACTCAAAAACAAGTTAAGGGATCCATCCGACAGGAAATTTGTTGCTCTTTCCACCGGTATCCTCAAATTGTAATTTATATAGGAAATTAAAGGAGTTATAACCAATTTAATGAAATAAGGTCAAAATCACGAGAAAAAAAGTTGAAAGTTGAAATAACTTGAAAACGAAGGGTTTAAAAAAATTGGTAAGAGAGATTTTTTGTTGCAAATTAGTTATAGACAGACCAGTTAGGCTTACACCCTGTATACAGTAGTATTTCCGAGTAGCAATCGTAGGTACATCAGCTAAAACGCATAGCAAGATACCGTATAGTCATGGCCGACTTCAGAACGAGGCTGTGGCTGTGGCAACGTCGCATGTCAGGCCTTACAATACATTCACCCCATTCCCTTTTTATTTGCAAATTACTTTGTAGTATTGAAGGTTAGTTGAGGTAGGTATAATAATAAACATTTACTTTTAAAAAAGATTATTATGTTCATTCTTGGTTTATTATCTGAGTTTACACAAAAGCTCCGAGTAATCGTAGCAATAAAGACATGAAGCAAAAGTTTGTTGTACATGGATGTTGGGATATTCAAGAGACTATAAACAAGTATTATAGTTTCATTTACAACATAAAATCGTCAAAAATCTGTTAAAATGGTTATGAAATTCGTTCACTAACTCGTGACTTAGAAATGTCTGAAGTCATTCGACTACTTTCATGTTCTATGTTTTTCTGTCTTTTTTAACTATTTCCTATATTATGATAGACAAATTGCTCGACGACTGTACAAGTTTGCTATTTAAAATAAGTCATTTCCACGAATCATAAGGAACTCAAAATGGTAGGATCCTCAGTCTTAGTACGAGTGAGTTCAATACAAAATTAATTGTTCTGAAATGTTTACCTTTTTATGCACTAAAATTTTTGGTTTTCGGAAATAAGTTCACTTCTAAGTTTGAAGTCGATTTGGGCCAAATCATTTGGCTAAATTTTGGGTTATGTTTAGGTCACGTGATTTCCAACGATCTGCGTGTTCGCGGTTGATTCGTTGTCTGGGCAACCGAGGTTCGATTTTGATGACATTTTCAGGGTAAGTAAATTTTAAACTCTAACCCGTAACCTTTCAAATTTCATCGATATTGGTAACCAATATCCTGTGAGCACGCAGATATTCATTTTTGTGGTACATTAATTTCTCACGACTAAATTCTTGAATTTGAACAGTAGTTGGGGGCAGCCCCAAAATAATTATTTATTGATGACTTCAACATACATCAGCATGGAACTCGTGAAACAGGGAAATATCATCAAAATCGGGAATAAGCTCGCAAAAGTATTTATTTGTGGGAATTTAGAGAACTTCCAACATGACTGTAAACACCTTGATTCTATTTTGGGACGTTACAGCAGACAATCCAGTTCATCTTTCTAAATATTTACTATCTTTCTCATGTTACAATATAAACATCATTTTCGTTTCGGAATTAATTACTGACAAATCTAGATCAGGTGCAGAGTGATAATTTGGCGTTTCAAATTGAATTTTTGTCCATTAAAAATTGGCATTCCGGGTCGTTAGCCGCCCTAGTTTGCCTTTGAGGTTCACGAGAGTGAAGAGCGGCTGGTTTTTCAATTTCGCGTTCCCCTCGCCACTCGAGGGCTTCTAGAAGGGAAAATATCATTTAATTATAACCTCGATATTACCTTCTCGTGAAGGTTTTGCCTTCAAGTATCCTTCCCCGCCGTGGAAAGTCGGAAGCAAATTGCAATTCGGGCCTCTTGAAACCCCCGAGGAGCAATAACTCCCGGAGGCCTTGATGTTCACTTATGGGGTCCTCAATCCTTCATCTCGTCCAATTTTAACCGTTTTTGTAATATCTTTAAAATAACCCGAGGGTATATTTCCTCCTTCTCGAAATTGGAGCGAAGTCGGTACCAGTGGGGATGAGTTTCACTAACAAGGTGGTTCCATCATTTGGTATTTCACGGTGTTCAAATCTACCATTTATCATACCTATTATCATGAAAAAATCTGATCCTGGGCTCATTTTGGAAATATCTTGAGAAAACACGCTAATTGAAAAAAAAATCAAATAAAAACGAAGAATAACAAGAGCTTGAAGTATGACACAATATAAGTTAAAAAATTAAAGAAAAGTGACATTATAGATCTGCAATAAGAGACAAAAATCGATAGTAAAGTCCGTAATTTTAAAAATCCCAATTAAATATAAACTTTGATTTTTCAACTTACGGACTCTTACACTTTGAATGTGTAAAATTTCTCAGTTTTTTTCTGAAAGAATACGTTGAATCTTTCAAATTATAATTTTTTCCCCCCAGACAGGCCGTAATTGCTTTGAGCAAGAGTCGGCCATGACAATAGAGAAAACCCTCAATTTTATTCTCAAGCATCGAGCGTGAGCATAAAAAGTTTATTTCCCCTGAAACTGGAGATGGGAGATGTGGAAGTGAGTAATGATACGAACCCGCATAACAGGTAACATTTTTAAAAAATGGTAAAAAACAACATAATGACTTTACAAATGCGTTTGCGGCAATGAAACTGGGACAGCCTATTTTCTTCCTCTTTATGACCTTCCTGATTTTTTTCTTCCTTCTTTGATGGCCGTTCTTTCGTCTTGTGCGTCTTCCGAAAACCTTTGGACAAAAAAAGTTGACGAGTAACCAACCCTTTACGACCTCATTAAATTTTGTTGGCGATGAAAATGAGAGAAAAAACGCTAGATCTTGATGAGGAGAAATTTAGTATTGGAGGGAGGAAATGTGGGGAAAAAACGCTGCAAATTATTACACAACGGTTTATTATTTTTATATAGATCACTCGTCTACAAAATCACCAACCATCCAATATGAATAGAAAAATAAAAAAAATAAAATAAAATAAAAAAACTCGGCGCTTTGCGCCTCGGCGGGGGGCTCCGCCCCCCTGCACCCCCCGGTTTATTTCTTTTTCCATACTCTGTATGAAATCATAGGAACACAGAATGTGTTTTTGCGATGCTAGTCATCCGTTAAATAAAAAACAACAATAATAAATGTGGAGTCTTTGGCAATAATAAAATAAATAATTGTTAGACATTTAATTTGGTCTAAAACCCTATAAATGTTATATAAATAAATATGTAACTACAAGAAAAATACTATATAAATTGAGAGCTTTCCAACGAATGGTGAACAATTTCTGTGCAATGAACACTGCGGGAGTTCTATTTCCTTACCAACGGCTTGGTTGCACGTGAAAATCATTATAAAAGGCGCGTAACGGTTTTTTCTGTCGCTTTTTCGTGACGATTTTTTTTCGGTAGGTCATCGCAAAAACACATTCTGTGTTAAAAAATTGGTCAGCTCTAATTTGAACGGAGATTAGGCCTCTTTTGCGATTCACACTCGTGTTTTGATTTATATATATATATATATTTAAATAAAAAACCCTGAATTTTCGTAGGGAGCGAACGGTTTGTCCTACAGAGCTCCGCGTGGTCTCAAAAAATTCTAAAAATTCTATAGAATCTTAAATTGAAGGAAAAACAATACCTTTATATCAAAATGTTTTGAGTTAGGGCGTTTTCAAAATTTCAAAATTGATTTTGGAACCCTTAGGAGTGACCTACATCAACCAAAAGCTTCGGGGCACAACTAGACCCCAAATGGAGCCTACATACCAAATTTCATCAAAATCGGTCAATGCTAAGTGGCAAAAGTGCCGCGTACGGCGTACGGCGGACGGACGGCCAAATTTTTATTCGATTTTTGGATTCTACGTACCTTGAAACGTAAACCATCAAATTTTGAGGGGGGGTTAAAATTTTTTTTTTCTTGGTCGATTCCAAAGGTTCATTATTGAAAATAATAAACCAAAAAGAATCGCGAAATAGTTACAAACAGTACTCTGTTGAGCGGGGTACTTACTGAAGCATTCCAAAACCCATTGTAGATAATAAGTAACACCTAAATCCTTTTGGCGCCACCTTGGTGTCAATATGGCGTTACGCATATACATGTAAGATTCTCAGCGCCATATCTAGAGCACTGGAGCCCTTTCTTGTTCTGAGTAAAAAAATTACACAAAATAAAATAAATTAAAACACTGATTTGAACTAGTCTTTTAGGAGAAAGGTGGGGGATCTGAGAGGATCAGTAGAGTAAACCAGATGGAGGCTTCAGGACAAGTCACATGGAATACCTAGTCAGAGAGTTAAAAAAAAAGTAAAACTCATATACTCGTATAAGTCGTGACTCCATTCAGTACAGTTGTATTTCTGAACAAACATGTGGCCAGTCCTACCTCGACGTCGTGCAACCGTTCAAAGCCGTGCTAACAGCGCCCAGACTAGTCTCTCAACAGAGCACCGGAACCACAAGAAAATACTCGGGTACAGATTAGAGTAGAGACTAGCAGTACATTATGCGAGTGTATAAGCCTAGGTCGAGAGAGGATTTCTTCTACCCATTACGAATCTGAACACTCGAGCCTTGTTCCATGTTTGGAGAAAAGTCTAGGATCCTCTTAGACTTTCCTGGTGTAATGATCTACATAAAACAAGTAATTTTGACAAGTTAGTTCTTCACTGAAGATAGGTGTAGGGAAACCCCTGAGTAGTCATCATGACATAGAGAGAGTGAGGTATGAAGGGAGAACATTGTCTGAACATTGACTCCATTCTCTTCTCACCCTTCATACATAGAGTACAAAAACTATACTCAGGGGTCTCCCATTATTCAGTCTACTCCAGTTAATCGACTTGATTATTTTTACTTATATTTGTCCTACAAACTAGCCTAGTTCCTTAGAGCAAGCAGTTTGCCCTCCAAGGCACTGGCCTCTGCTTTCTCTTTACCTCTGAGGTATAACTATAGGAACACTAGGAGGGTAAAATGTTCTACTTATCAACAGTCAGCCTGGTTAAGGGTGCCAGAGAAGGCAGATAGCTCTCACTCTGCACAACCCCCAAGAGTCGGCACTACACGCCGGGGAAGTAGTACACCCACCTTGCTTAGGGATCTATCTCAATGTTGAGTGGGGGCCAAAGAAAATCAGTCAAGTAATCAAGAAGACACACCGACATGACACCCGGTAACCTGGTTTTAATAGACCAGAATCCACTACCTTACAATACAACTCACAGGTGTATAACGATTGTCTCTAAGTACTTCACGGGGTATCTATTCCACTAATACTTCCTTCCTCACTAACTTTCACATTAAATTCATTTTTTATCAACGTTCAGTTACAGCTTAAAATCAGTCAGATCGACAAAGTATACTTCCCAGTACTAAATTCTTTATTCAGAATTCACAACAATAAATCGCACCTTGAGAATAGCGGCGTAACAAGTTCCAAAATATTGAGATTTGAGTTTAACTTACAGGCAGATAGATCTTGCCGAGCTCTACAAGGAAATAGTATCGTTACATAGGATAGCAGTGAGATAACACCTACGAGCCAATTGCAGCCGAGGAGTCGGACATGAATGACACGTGAGTACTGTGCCATTTTTGAGTTGTAGCGCTACCCTTCTAGCTGTAGTCTCCTGAATTACATAACTTTTTGAACTGTCGCACTACTCTACTCAGAGTTTTCACAGTACTCTCCTCAGTTTTTTTTCAAAATCTCTCCTCCTTTTTCAAAATTTGAGGAAAAACTTGATTCAATTTTGTCCTACCGACTCATGGTTATTTAAGAAAGTGGCTGAACTCCTTATGTATCACTTTACACAAAAAAAGAGTAAATAATTTTAAAAAATCACGATTTTGCAAACTATGTGGAACACGCGAAACTCATTTTTCCGAAATTGGAGATTTTTGGCTTGTCAAAACGTTATTCTCAAGGTGCGATATGTATATGAGCTATAATTGTATTTTTTATAATTATATTATATTACCTATATTTTCTTCAGTAAGTTTCAAGAGCCAAAAATTTTCAAGAAAATCTTTCTGAAGATGTTTATTTGGAAGAGTAGAAATCTAAATTGTTTTGGTTTGAATGTTTATTACAAAATTAACATTAAAGGTTCCAAAATGTAGGGAGAGCACGGGTTTGATAATGTGGACAAACTTGAAATACAGGCCCCTCGCCATATTAACTCCCCTTTGAGCTTCTGGCAGGCTGAAATCTTATAAAGGGGATGCAAGGGCACGAATGATACGGGTTTTGCACGGTCGGTTAGCTAACCGGTCGAAAATGCGTCGGAAATGTAATCCTATTTGGCCCGCAGTCTCGAGTTCTTGGCGCCGGATCAACTTGGCGACAGAAATCTCGTACGGCGCGACACCTGCTGGTCAGGCGGGAAAATGAGTCACTTTTGACGAAGAAAAAATAACAATAAAAGTGAATATCGGTCAGCGTTTCTTTGAGGGGAAAACACAACAATGATTCGAGCCGGAGCAACACAGTCCTGGAGCCGGAAGAAAACAAAAATATTTTTAAATTCTCAAATTTCATAAAAATAACCAATATATGTTGAAGAAAGACGAATATAAAAGTAATAGAAACCTATAGCTAGATGCAGTTGGGACATTGTCATTCAGAGATCAAGGCTGACATTTAAAAAAGGACGTGCGAGGCAGCAGTCACAATTGGATCAAGACTGCTATCAGACTTATGATATGCTGCAATCAACAGCACAAGCTACCAGCAGGACATTTCTACAGCAAGTGGATAACAGATTGCAGCGGTGGACCTGTGTGGAGTGGGTCTTCTCATAATTGAGCGCCTGAATCTTCGCCGAATGCTACATCATCTGCACTATATGAAGGAAAAGGAGGAACTAAGTGGACCCCACCCTCCACTACATGCATCAGAAATTAGCATTGCTGTCTTGAAGCCACCAAGGATTGATTTCACTGTGCTTATTCGAGCGTGGTTCGCTAATGATATAATCTATTCATTCAATACAGTCCTAAACAGTCCTTAGGCCTTTCAAGCAAGCAAGCTGCAAAACACACTGCAAGAAACCAACAGGATAGCACGCCAACTACAGCGTCCTCCTGACTGCGATTGGTATCTTGACAGTCATTTCATCAGTAAGAACAGCAATCAAACTAGAATTCAATATGCAGTTGCAGAGTAGAGATGAAAAGATCAAAACTAGAGTTGTTCCACCAGTCACAAATAGGAAACTCATAAAACAAGATAGTTAGGAGTACCCAGCAGTTCTGATTTGTGGAACAGGTATTAAGCAAGCGGGAATCTTTACTGCAGTTGAGACGTTAGCCAACTAGATCGTTCTACCAGTTGAATTCAATCAGTAGTTGAAACCACAACATAATTGGGAGTACCCAGTTGATCTGACTTGTGGAAAGGTACAGAAACTGGTACCTTGAGCAAGCTGGAATCTTTGCTGCAGTTGAGACGTTAGCCAACTAGATCGTTCTACCAGTTGAATTCAGTCAGTAGTTGGAACCACAACGTAAATGTGAGGTGGAAAGGATTTGTGGAAAGGTACAGAAACTGGTACCTTGAGCAAGCTGGAATCTTTACTGCAGTTGAGACGTTAGCCAACTAGATCGTTCTACCAGTTGAATTCAGTCAGTAGTTGGAACCACAACATAATTGGGAGTACCCAGTTGATCTGATTTGTGGAACTGCAGTTGAGACGTTAGCCAACTAGATCGTTCTACCAGTTGAATTCAGTCAGTAGTTGGAACCACAACATAATTGGGAGTACCCAGTAGATCTGATTTGTGGAAAGGTACAGAAACTGGTACCTTGAGCAAGCTGGAATCTTTACTGCAGTTGTGGCATGAGCTAAAAATATCGCCCTACCAGTTGGATTCAGACTGCAGTTAGAACTTTGTAAACGATGAATCAGATCTGGAATGGAATCTCTTCAAAACTCAAAATGGATCAATATGGAGTAGCAAACGGAGGTCTCGTCTGCGAAATTGAATAACCCGTATGCAGTTGTACGATACACGTTGACTAACGGCTTATTGCCCTAACATCGAAAACTCTTCCGTGTTTTCGAGAGAAACTCAATTGGAACCACTTCTCCCACCTAAACAAATGAGTGGAGCACGCAACCACGATTTTCATTTGCTTGTTTGTCCTCTGACGTTCTGTTTGTTTAACATCGGATAAACATCAGATATCAATAGTGGAAATGACACAAACCAGCTAGAAGCAACGTTTGCTGAGTAAATATTATGTCGATGGGTCATTAACAAGTGTTTGGATACCAAGTGAGCTACATGGGGTTTTAGATCACTTCATCTCCTCAAACGAGACAAGTTCCGTGAAAATCGTTATCATAAATAGACTAGCTTCGAAAGTATCAGAATAAAACAAGTGAGTGTTACACAATATAGCTTCGTCATGTGCATGTCATGATGATCACCACAAAACAAAATGCGAGCGAGTCAAAAATGTGGGTCCTCCCGAGCTTTTTGAACAATTTAGAACAGGTTGCACAACTGCGGATTTAAATATTACAAATAATTTCTGGCAAAAAATTCATCCTTGCATTTTGTGATTTTTTTTTATTTTTAAATTATTTTTGCTTCTGAGTTTACCTAGATAGCGGAAGCATTGTTTTCACTTTTCAAGGTTGGAAAAAAGTTCTCCATAATTAAAATGTCTAATCGCGTTTTACGTTTTTACTTTGTCTTACACAGGACGACGTCGGGATGGAACAAATGGCGTACGCTAACCGGAGTCCTATGCGATTCAAAAATGCCCATAAGGACGAAGGGAAAAATCTATAAAACAGCAGTTAGACCAGCTTTAAAGTACGGGTGTGAAGTATGGCCGACAACTAAGGCCCACGAGCAAAAACTGCACACAACAGAAATGCGTATGCTACGGTGGTCGGGCGGAGTTACTCTAAAAGACAAAGTACGCAATGAACATGTGAGGGGAAGTTTTAAAGTCGCTCTCATTACCCACAAAATCTCCAAGGCTAGGCTAAGATGGTACGGTCACGTGATGAGAAGACCAGACGACCATATAGTGAAAAAGTGCCTTTCCATCGCTACTAAAAAGAGGGGCAGAGGAAGGCCCGTAACTTCTTGGATGACAAATGTCCAAAGGGACATGAAGGTGTTAGGACTCCGTGAGCAAGACGTTCAAGATCGAACCGAATGGCGTCGCATGATTGGGAAAGCCGAACCCGCGTAACGGGATAAGGCGAAGCAGAAGAAGAAGACTCGCGTTTTACGTTTTTGGCCTTCTTGAACAATTTTGGTCCCATATCTGTCTCTCATGAAATCCTTGTAACGGTCAAACTATACGAAGTTATGGTCCGATTTCGATGAAATTTTCAGGGATTGTGCGGTGTAGATGGTCCCCGATGAAAATAATCGATCCCGGATCGATAGTGGTCACTGCGCATGCGCAAACGTGAATTCCTTGCAACAGCCATAACTTCTGTAGGGATCAGCTACCTCATCGCATTCCTGAGTCGGGCGCTTTATACAATTTATACATTATTTTATTTCCCTAGGAAACGGAATAAAACGGATTGTATGTCGTCAAGGTACTTAGAGATAAATGTTTTGAGAGTAGGTAGCTAATAAGCATTGGATCATCTGTACAAGAAGCTATGTGCCACACCCTTGCCAGAATTATTTCGTGTCTTTAAATGATTAATCCGTTAAGAAAAGAGCGAATGAACGGTGTTTTGATGGTGTTATTCAAATCCCAACAAAACCCCTAGTTCAAGTTCAGTCGAAATTATTCAAAGTTCCTTAAATTTGCTTCAGAGCTGGAAATGTTTATTAAAAAACGTGTCAAGTCGATCTTTTTTTCGCAAACAAACTCAATTTTCTTTATAAATTTGTATACTAAATTCAGAAAATGATAGACCGTTGGAAAGTTGGGATTTCGAGGAAGTTTTTCCTGTTGACAGCCACCCATAATATCAGTTTATTAAGAGCGGAAAGTGATACGAAAGTCGAGCCTTGATCAATTCTCAAACCTATATTGATGCTTCGTTACGAGGATTGAAAAAGAACATAAAAATCCCGAAGAAAATAATAAATAATAGGAAATTCGACCCTTTTTCCCAACGGTATACTTTCGTAGTAATTTAAGAGAGTTGTGGCCTTTTTAAATTACAAAACAATTACAAAAACAAGAAAAACCTAAAAATCAATAGATTAAAAAAAATTTTCGCAGAAAAACTTTTGTTCAAAATTACTCCGTATAAAATCTAAATCTATTTATTATTCGCAGATCATAACTACATAATAAATATTCAAAGAAATAAGGTGACCGGGGCTCACATGATTCACTTTGTACTAACTACTCTACTGGTTACGACCTAAATCCGCGGTTGTTATGTACATTTTGAAGAGCCAGGTATAAATATTATTTATTCATAACTACTTATCGACCCCCTTTGAACCCTTTTTATTTATTTACGCTGGAAGAACCAACTCGGAAAGTTTTCCCTTTTCGATTCCCCGTTTACTTTATCAATTTCTTTCTCTTTCTGCTTTCCCTCCCTTCTCATCCTTAAACCAACAAACCACGGTCACTAATTTCTGATAAAACAACCGATTTGCATTTTGATTCACTTTGGACGTAAAAGGGTTCTTTTAATATAATTTAATTGGATTTTCCCCTCTTTTTATACTTTTTTTACCGCGCTGTTTACTCAAGTATCCAGTGTTTGCGTTGCCCTTCTGGGTAACCACGTTAAATTGAGTAGGTACTCAGTGTGATGTGGGACCAACCAGCTTTTAATATTTTAATACTGTACTTAAGGATGTTTTTCTACGATTTTGTTTCTAGTCTTCCAAAGTAAGCTCTGTCACCACTAAATTGACATATTTCATTTAAAATTGAAGGGTACATGGACTGTAATTTTGAAGGGTTTCATTGTGGTTTATCATCGGTAATTTTTGAAGAGAATTTCGAGATAACTATGCTCCACATTTAGGGATGTGGGTATTGTCCAGTCTTCCATTGGATATTGAGGGTCCTACGACATCACGGGCCGCCATTTCTTAAGGTGGATCAGTATACTCAGGCGGATGTTTTCGCCACATCCGCCACAATGAAATGCTTCCAACGGTATAGGCAACTAATTTTGGCAAAAAATGACGGTCCTTGGTGATGCTGTTGGACCCTAGATGTACTCCGGGAGGTCATCCCCAAAATCTGGTCATAAACGAAAATGTCTCGATTTGTATGAGTGAATTATCAATATAAAAGCATCTATTGCCCTTATGACTATAAGAAGTACCTATTCATGTTCCTATGAAATTCCTTCAAGCAGAGTTACGTATAGTTTTACCGAAAACTCAAAATTGATCAAATCAATCAAGGTTTTTTTTTAAATTTTATATTTTTATTAGACAAGCACGAGGCTATTATTTTTAAATTGCGGTCACCGTAGCTGTAGGCAAAAGACCTTGAAATTTGCGGACACTTAGCAATTATCCCAGATTTGTCGATTGCAGTGAGGAAGTTTCGTCGGTAGGCAGTGAGAGAGCAAAAACAAATTCGACTGGAAAATTCTATCACGTGCGAGACTGGAATTAGCTGCGAATGGGAGGAGAAAGAGCAAGAAGGATGGGGGAAGGAAAATTGGTTAAAAGCGGAGGTGGAAGCGGAGGGAAAGAGGCATAAATGATTCAAGTCGAAGGTGGAGGTGTAGAGTAAGGTGGAAGGGAGGTACGTGACGAGACTCGGGGAAACGTTTATTTCTTATTTATTTCTCCGGAGAAAACGTTAACGGGAAAGAGAGGAGGAAGAAGCGAAGAGGAAGCAGTGACGGGGAAGAAGGGAAGAAGAAGGAGGGTGCCATTTTCTTCCTGGCCGCCTCCCTAATTCCTATTCCATCTCCGACGCACGGATTCCAGGAGCGCGCTCTTGAGAAGGGGAGGTTTTGTGCTACCAAGGCCTATTATCCTTATCATCCTTCAGCTCTCCCCTTCAATCACTATCTTTGTTCCACCGACTTTCCACGTGTGTTCCAACGCCTCCAATGTTCGTTCCAGTTTCTCCAAACGTTGTTCCAACGCCCCATCCTCATCTCGCCTCTCTCGGATTTCATAGATTATTACTACGAAGAAATTTCTAGAGAATTTCTGGAATGAAAATGGAAATTAATTTTTTAATAATCTAAAGCGATGCTTTTTATTCCATGTCTGTCGTGCCAGTATGCGTGTAAGGAACTATATAAAAAATGTATAACTACCAATGGTAACAAAAGAAAGGTATATAGGTACCTAATATCCAAAATTTAGAATTTTTTTCTCTTTCAAAATTGTTATTCTCCCTCTCAAATTTAGGTTCAAAAAACATGGTTTTCGAGGTTTTATTAAGAAAATTTACCTTCTTGAGTACTAGTAAATAATAATATGTATGATAGGTACATTCGGAGTGAGCGCTCAACGAAATTCGTAAAAATAGCCAACAACTGTTGGCTGATGATACGTTAAAGCAGTTTCAGGAAATTCGTGTATCAACTTCTTGGCCTATTTGAAGCGAAACAACACTTCCAGCGCAGCAACATATTCTTAGAATAACGCCTCTGACAGGATTTTTAATAACTTGAAATTAAACATTAGCCTCCGAATTATTGTCAACGAGGTAGGTATTTAGATGCGTGTAGACTAGAGAAAAGCTAAAGTTGATACATTTCAATGGCCATGTCCGCCAGGGGCATAAAACGTAGATAGGCTAACCTGCAACAACATCTTTTTTCTGTTGACCTGTTTCGAAATTTCTGGAGATTTTACTAGTTTTCCAGGTGTGGGGTACCACCTTTCGTTGTATCATAATTTACATAATAAATTGAAGGCCCTAGGTCATCCAACTGCAGCCATAAAAGAAAGGGGTCATTCTCCTATAATTTCCTCTGGACCCACCCTGAGGATTCCCCATGCCCCTAGTAGAGGACATAGTATATAGGGTCCCTGTCCTCAGAGGCCAGGTATTCGGTAGTTGGACGATCTAGAGCTAGTATCTTTGACGAACTCTGGTATTCTTTCTCAAACCCTTGCCAAAACTTGCTCAGTTTTAAAGCCTTCCAAATTTCCTTACCCGAACCAATATTCAACTTGACGGGCTGTCATAAGCATAGTGACAGGTACCAAGCGGAATATTGCATCCCTTCAGTAAATGTTGTAAACTTCCTCAACTTGACGGGCTGTCGTAAGCATAGCGGCAGGTACCAAGCGGAATTTATTCAGTTAAAATTATCCAATATACCTTACCTTCTCTTTGACGGGCTGGCATAAGTATATTGCCAGGTACCAAGGAGGGGTTATATCTACCTAACATCAGGCGACCCGGGGCAGGAAACTCCTGGTACCGATAGCCAAATTCCTTCACACACCAATTAATTAAAATTTAAAGTAAAGTATCTATTTAAATTCAAGCGATAATAGGGAAATTTAATCGTAAGGCTAAACATTTAGCTCTCACACCAGGGTAAATAACTTAGTAATGCATTGTGCATAAATTATTATGCTCGTCATTATTGATAACATTTTATGTTCTAACTTTTTGAAATAAAGAATACCTACTTAAATAAGTTACTAAGCACTACATGAAAACGAGTGTCACCCTTTGGCTGGTCAGCACATACTGAAGCTAGTGAACCCAAACGGGACCCTTTTAGGGCTACCGAATCCAATCACGGTCAAAAATAACTTGGGGAGAGCTTCCTATCATTGTGATGCCATAAGGAAACGGCCGTCAGAGGCAAGAGCCCGCGCTGATTATGAAGTTTTTCGTTTTCAGCAGAAAAAGATGAAACTCAACTGAATCTTTGACGTTTCCGGGCCGAATGATGTCGAGCTGTAAATTTTACCAACTTTAAAAAAATACGATTTTAAGCTGAACCTTGGCGAGTTAATAGTTAAATTATCCCAAACAAAAAAATTATAATAAATAATTTCCTTCAACTTGAAATTTTTAGCAATCATGAAAGACGCAAATTATTCTCTCTAATCCATATAATCGCTTAAAATGGTGGGTATTCCCCCAAAAATTCTTATTTTCCTCACATTGTTGTTAAGATTTGCAGTTTATTCGATCCTGAAATATCTTCTCAGAACAGCGACGTAAAATAATTGCAGGAATCGTAGAAACCAGAAAAAAAAACTTTGTTGACAGTGTTTTTGAACAAAAAGTATCGGAAAACCCGTTCAATTAGTCAAAAAAGAGTTAGAATGTTTTTGGGCGTTTGTTCCCCCTGAGCTGAATCATCGAGTCGATTCTTTGGATCAAAAGAGGCAAAACGCTCCTACCTTACAATACTCACAATCCCAAATTATGTATACAGTTGGGTAGTTAGCGAAGAACTCAAACTATAATCTATGATAACGAACCACTATTGTGTTTCAAATATCATTCTCAGTTTTTTCCCATATAATTGAAGCAATCAAACAAATATCGAACGAAAAAGCCACCAGAATATTGGCGTAACGCGTTGAAATGCGTTCCCTATCTGTTCTACATCGTCATGGGCGTCACGAAAAACATTTTTTTTGCGTCATTCCAAGATCCTCTATCTGATCACGTGATCACGCAACAATAAAACGGGCCTATCAAACCAGTACAAAAAACGAAGAGGGAAATTGAACTCTGGCACACGGAAGCCTCTCATCCGTTCGTACCGTGTAATTTCAACTACTCACTCATTTCGAATCTATTGTGCTAAGTAATAATATACTGCTATTTATTTTACATGGTAACAATTTCTCTATTAAACAGTTTTATAGAGTTGGTATGATCCAATTCTTCACGATGCCTGCCACGATGAGTGTATGTAAACACGACGTCAAAAGGGTATTAGACCAGCATTATACTGCAAAGAAAACTCAGCGAAGGGAAATAATCAACAATCAATGCACTATTCTGTACATGAAAATATTCTGGAATTTTGGAAAAGAAGCTACATCAATCGTTTTTCGACTTAGGAATGATGAACTGTGCAATTTACAGAAATTCCTCTAACAACCGAAATATCATGTACGGTAGCGGTTCCCAATAACTTTAATATAGAAATGTATTTCGGTTGGAGAACAATTCTTGGTGATTTTACTAAAAAAAAAAAAAATTCTACAGTAGGTTTCATTTTCAGACTGAAACTAGATGAGCATGTGACGCTACTTAGAAAAAACACTGCAAATTATTACACAAAGGTTTATTATTTTTCTATATAGATCACTCGTCTGCAAAGAACACGGCTTTGCCATTGTTACCACCAACCAAAATGAAGAAAAACATCGATCGCATTTCGCTCAGCTAACATTTGAACGGAGATCTCTCATCTACGAAGATTTGGCCTCTTTTGCGATTCACATTCGTGTTTCTGATATATCGTAAGTCCAACCCTTAAATTCTCGTAGGGAGCGAACGGTTTGTCCTACAGGGCTCCGCGTGGTCTCTACAAATTTAATAGTATCTTAAATTGATGAAAAAACAATACCTTTATATCAAAATTTTTTGAGTTAGCGCGTTTTCAAAATTTCAACCCCTATTTTCCAACATAGAAGTGACCTAGGTATATCAAATAAAATCTTGGGGAAACAACTAGACCCTAAACGGAGCCCACATACCAAATTTCATCAAAATCGGTCAATGTTGTGCCGCGTACGGACTGCCATATTTTTATTCGATTTTTAGAAACGTAAACCAACAAATTTTGAGGGGTGGTTAAAATTTTTTTTTCTTGGTCGATTCCAAAGGTTCATTATTGAAAATAATAAACCAATATCAACAAATACGATTTAACTAAAAACAGTGAGTTCAAAAATGAATTTAAGAAAACCCACCACCAAGCAATTGAAATGACCACATTTTGAATTTCATATTTAATTTTTTTCATGACTGGGGACACAGATTCAAAATCTTCTGTAAACGCAATTCTGTAGGTTCTGAAGTTTCATAAGTGGTTAATTACGTTTGGAAATTTTGGAGCAATTTTTCTATTAATTATTAAGTAACAATAACTAAAATAAACAGTACTTGAACTACTATGAATCGCATTTATGTTAATTTCTAGAACCGCCATTTCTTCTTCAGTCAGCCTTCCATTTAGTTCCAAGTGCGAATGACGTCATCACGCACCGAACCGATAGTCAATATTACCGGTACGTGTTGGTGTTGAACGACAGTCAGTCTATTTGTCCCTCTTTTCTTTTCATTTTCTGTCGTTATCTTAGAGTTTTTATTTGACTGATAAAACACGAAAAGCTATCTCGTGTTCGCTCGTATTCTCAGTTATTTCTATCCTTTGAAAAACGACGTGTTTTGTCTTCAACTGCCACGGTTTTCTTTTGCGTTCCTTCATTATTCACGGACTTAAATAAAGAGAAGGCCTCTCAATACGATGAGTCATAGACTTATCTGGACGATCAGCATTTTCATATTCGACCAAGCGTGATTATTTTCGGTATAAATATGGCAATCCAATCCAATTTATTTTCAAAAAAGTTGAAAAATAGGATTTTTAGACCTATTGGACAATATTAGTCACGTTTCGCCAGTTTATTCAGATTCCAGTTAGTGCCTCCATTCAAACTGAATGATTCAATGGCTTGCTGTGGTAGTTATATTAGGAATGAGAGGGGCAGAATGCAGCCAACGTGCACCCTCATCTACACAACTTATGCAGCCAATCGGAGGTTACAAGAACTTCGAAACTGCAATAGCAAGAGCACAGCGAAACTTTCCAGTGACTGACGGCACACTCTACAGCCACTTAGCAGTCAAGTGCATCAACGGTCAACTGCACCGAAGCCTGTTGAGTTGTACTCAATACCTAAAGTTTGTGTTCAATAGGTAGCTCTTGCTCTTGTAGTTTCAAGGTTAATGAAGCCATCGGGGTTGGACGTGTTCATGTAGTTTATTATTTTCAATATAGAACCTTTGCTTTTCAGTATTGAATCCATACGCGATACTTTGCCCAGTTCCCGTGGACCGATGTTGATGAAATTTGGTGTATCAGCTCCATTTGGGGTCTAATTGTGCCCTGAAGCTTTTAGTTTTTCATTAATTTGAAATTTCCTTAATTTTTAAGAATTGTTGATAATACCCAGAGTTTTCGAGGGACCGACCGTTCGCTTCATTAGGATACTTAATTACCTGATTAATGAGTATACATGAAGTTTTTTCATCAATTTAAGATAGTGTTTAATTTTAAGAAACGAACGGTACTATCCAGACGATCAACAATTACTGTTGAATGCGAGTTTATTGAGAAATTTATCTGAATACGTGGGCCTCTCAAGCCTAAGGACTCAAACCCCTCCCCATCCACTCCTCCTGACCCTAGTCCTTAGAAGGTAGTTGAAGTGTGAACTTTACAGAAAAATAATAAACCGTTGTGTATTAATTTGCATAGTTTTCTCGCTGAATCGAATGATCCCAAGGCTCTCCGAATGATTGAAAACAAAGGAAATGGGAGGACAGTCATGGGTAAATCAGAAAGAAAAAGAGGATGTGAGCTCTGAACACACATAGATTGTTAGTTGACCCCAGCTGAGGCTGCTATACAAGAAGGTAGTGACTTGCAGTTCATAGAGGATGCTTTTCTACAGTTGATAGCTCGAATGCATGATTTGGTGCGGTGCGACAAATCGCCATTGTAGTTTCAAAGTTGAGTGTTACCTCTGACCATCTAAACACGTTTCATATAGAAGATTTGTTTACCTTCCACTTGAGGTTGCAATATCGAGTCCCTACAGATGAGGGATCAGGGTTGGTTTTGATGTGGTCCGGCAAATCGCTCTACCAGTTTCAAAGTTTAGTGAAGCCACAACTATCTACGCCACTGTTTCACTACAGCTCATGAAGCATTCTTCGGAAAGGAGTTATTGTCTATCATCCCTGAGCTTGGCTGGATTGTTGTATTAGTGGTTGATCTCTCTTACAGATCAAATTTTCTCCCAGTATGTGCTTTCATTCGACTCTAGAAAATACGTCTTGTGGTGCACCAAGAAGAAAAGGCCCTTCGGTTGATTTAAGAGCCGGGCCAAGGCTTTATTGTGAAGGTGGCCAATGGGAAACCTCCTAGGTGTCTGAAAGGGCTTTACGGGAGGGGGGGGGGGCTTTAAACCGCGAACTTTAACTACTTAATTACCGGGATTGTTAACCGGCTGCGATCACAGTTAAGCGACCACCGCGACCCCTCTTGGCTGTTAAGGGTTATTTACCAGCTTCATGGGCCGTTTGAGTTGCCGCGCTCTCCTCAAAGAGGTTTTCTCGTTTCTTTGATCTTAAAGCATCAACCTCCGTTTCAATTTCAGGAATGATCACAGAGAAAGATGGTAGATCTTTTGAGTTTATGTACTTTTTTCAAGGCGATTCTTTTGGATAACAAAACCCCAGTCATTTGATCAAACCGAGTGATCAAAGCGCTTATAATTTGTATCATCATTAATTGCAATCTTGAGATGGGTAAGTAACCTAATCGTACCATCACTTACAATATTGAGATAGGTAAGCTACCAAATTGTACTCCATCTACATTTCTATTGGGGATCAGACCGATTTGCAGAGGAAAACGTCCATCCGATATCAAGCGGTGGGGAAACCCTTCCTAAGCAAACGAAATTGAGCTCTAAATACTCACGTAAACCAAATACGTCTCCTCCACCTCTCTAATGGCTTCTACTCTTAATTAGTGTGCAGAATCCTCCGTACCAGCTCCAACTCTATGAATTTCCTCTCTTGTAGTTTCACGAAGAGATTAAGAGCTGCCACCTTATTTTTCTGTTCGATTCTTCCGACGACATAACTAGTCCTTCGATGTAAACCAAGAGCAAGATTTAGTGTTGCGTACATGCATCTTCGAAGCGACTTGAGTCCACAGGATTAGGAAGGTCCTCTAAGTCAACCCTATAGGTATGGAGTAAGTACGCGATCTCCAAGCAACGCGACACCGAAACCGATTGACGAGCTACCTTTTCGGGTTTTTGATCAGCAGAGTGGAAGCAAGCTGCCACATCCACTTAGCAGAAGTTTCATAATTGCAAAGTATTAGCTAAAAGCTTCCTCGTATCCATAACCCGACTGTGTAGATGATTCGATGCATAGTAGTTAATATCAAAATATCAATCTCTAAGTACCTTGCCAACCCGCACAATCCCTAAGAATTTCATCGAAATCGGACGAGAATTCTAGAAGTTATGGCTGTGGTAAGGTTTTCACGATTGCGCATGCGCAGTCCCTACTGTCATGTTTTCATAGGGGACCATCTACACCCCAACCCGCACAATCCTTGAAAATGTCATCAAAATCGGACGAGAATTGAAGAAGTTATGGCTGTGGACAGACAGACAGGGAACCAACATTGTTCAGGAAGGTCTGAAACGTAAAACGCGAGTGGAAATTTTGATTTTGAAGAATTTTTTTTTAACCTTGAAAAGTGAAAACAAAGCTTCTACTACCTTGGTAGACTCGGAAGCAAAATTATATCAAAACAGAACAAAGTTATTGAAGTGATCTAGTCCTTGATAATTCACCTGTGAAGTACAACAGTCATTCTTTCCCTCCAAATATATTCGTGTACGTATATTTTTAGAAATACGTGCTCTAACGCCCTCTTCCATTTCTTAAGGCTGTTGACAAATCGTTTTCGAGGCCGAAAACGACTCGGCCATTACCTCCTTTTATTGAGCGATCCGTGAAATCGAGTTGACGCGATGACTAAAAATATCCGCTAGTGTTGACGGTCGGTTCCTCGTAGCTCCGCCGTGATGAACTGAAACGACTCGACCTGTTCGTATAGTAAAGTACAGCTCGTACTGAGGTTTTATTCATGACAACCTGATTCTCTTCCTTATCACATTGCGTCCTCATGGCTGACCTGGTGGTCAAGATTTGTATTCAAGGTACGATGGGACGACCATATGACCCCATAAATGGTCAAAAACTAGGATTTTTCCGATTTTAGTAAATTTTATCGTATATAAGAATACATTATAATTATGTTGGCTAAGTGATTTTTGCAAGAGGTTGACACCCAATGATATTCCTGCAATCTCCTCAGGCCGCAGTAATCTTTTCGTCAGTCGTCGTTAAAGTTTTGGAGAGGGTTAATTTTTTTTTAAATGGCATCGCCCTTTATTAAACCATTAGCCATCTTCACACAAAGCGGAAAATATATTTTAATTATTGGTAATTATATACAATATAGAATTAAATAGTCTATGGTTTAAGAAAGCATAACCCTGGTATAGTCTATGGTTTCACAAGAAACAATGGTATTCAAAGAAAAAGCAGAAGAAGTTCACGAGAGAGAACCTGTAGCCTGTCACCTGGGCCTTCTTCTTCCTTTGAAGGATTGTTTCTTCGGAATCGAAGCAAAATCGGCAGTCGGATGATGTTTCCACACCTATCTTATGCAGGTATGACTTGTTCTTTTGGTTAGTAGTTTGAGAAGATGGTGTTCGAATGAGGACTTTAGTAGACTGTGGTCTTTAGAGAATGAGGTCGGTTATTAATTACTGTCCTAACTTCTGGTATGTCGAGGTCGAGGTGTTTCTCACGTACCAATCCGCTCCTGTCATCATCCGGAGTATCTTGTTATGTTGAGTCCGTGTTCGTCGTATGGTGGTGTCACTGGCAGATCCCCAGAATGAGCAGAATGTTGCCATGGGCGCATGAGAGTAAGGTGCAAGTTATTTGTTAAACAATAATAATAATAATAATGGGGATGATGCATAGGACTTACCCGACGCCCACTCTAGGGATGATGAAGGTAGGGGTGAGAGAGAAGGATGGAGAAAAGTGGCCCTATAAAACCACCACTATTCATGAGTCGAGCAAGAAGCAAGTGATGATACCACGGAGTACACCTGCCGAGATGCCTAATTCGAGTAACTCTGTGGTATAGTACATAGGGGGTAGGTCCTCATACACTTCCTTGGAAATTGGACTAGACTTGCATCTGATGGTGTACGTTCTTTTAGTCAGTTACAATTCGATGAGTCTGTTAAGGAGTCTTCAATCTTTAATAAAAGGCCTTGTATGCTTATTATTGTATGCTTTCACAACAGGAGTGGTTCTGGTAAAAACCAAATTGGTATTCGAGAATTACAGATCGACAGCATCAACCTTTCGAACACTCTTGAGAACAGAAACAAGAGATGATGGATCTACAGCTTTTGGGGTTTCAGCAGCCTTGTTTGGTTTGACAATGATAACTGTAGCATGGTTAGAGATTTCGACATGAAAGTCAAGTATGCAAAGATATATTGAGATGTTGAAAGAATTAAGTTATATTATAAAAAATGTAGATCACTATAAATCGCGATACAAGATATTTATTTCTTCCTTACTCTCGATGCTTTTTCATTATTTCCAATTCCTCGACACAAATCGGGCTAGTCCTCAACTACCCTCAAAATTTGAGCAAAATCAGGCAGGTTGTGATTAATTTTTCGAGAAAATAACATTTCTAGGTGCGAACATGCTTCCACGAGAGTGAAATGGGAATGAAAATTTGGAATTGAGAACATTCAAATTTTAGCTTCTCACTACCAATATGCTTCGAGCAAAAAATATTTAAAAATTGGGTCCACCAAAATGAAAATATAGTGTCACATTTTTTGTTTTTCGCTTTCACAGTTTCGGGTTCACATATGTCTGAATTTTCCAAGTGATACCCTTTTTTCGTGAGAATTTATGGTATACATTTGGTAACATTTTCAGAGAATGTGATGGTTGGTCCCAAGGATAGTAGGATTACACTAACAAATTTCACTAACAAATAGTAGTTTTCCTGATTTTTGGTGGCAAATTCCGGAAAATCGACTTAAATGGGGAAGAATACCTTGAATTGTTTATCAATCGTCGGAGAATTAGCATTCAAGAGCTTATTTCACCGTCGACGACCCCTTAATCGGATTTACTTCGATTTGAAGAAGAATAATGAAATTGGCCACCTCTGGAATAACCGAGAGAAATTCCAAGAGAAAATACGGAAAACGTGGCATAGAGAACAAAAGGGACGAGTAGCTTTAATATCGTCGAGAGAAAAATAGCGTCTTTTTTAGGTGAATTTTTATTGAGTTTGAGTTGGATACGGGCGAAAAATAGTTCGAGAGAGGGAATTAATATTAAAAAGCGCAGAAAAAATGGGGTTCGGGAAGAAACGAAGTTGATTGGACGTTATACGGCATGGGCGCTTTTAGTGGGGCGTGTTAAAACAAAAAAATGAAAAAAATAAAAGTTGGAAAAGAGAAAAAAATGTAAGAAATACTTCTTCTTTGGAAGAATATAAATTGGCAAAGTTGTTGGAGAAAAGTTTGTTGGGGTAAAACGGAGGTTGAGGTGTGGAGGGGGTAAAAGTGGTCCCTCTGCGCCTATAACTCGGACTCCCGAACAACGTGGAAAGGCAGATGGCGATAAATTTGGATGAAAAACTGGGAGGAAGCGCGGGCAAAATAGACACACAAAAAAGGGGCCGTTGGAGCGGGAAAAAGGCCCGATGGGGCGTTATGAATTTCGGTTTTATTTATGGTCGCGTGGGAAGATTGTGACTGTAAGAGTGAAGTTTTGTCTCGACGGCGTTGTTTGGGACGTCTCATTGACATCGCCTAGTTGTTGTTAATTGAAAATAATTATTACGTACTTACATTCACATACTCGACTCAAAATATTACATCAACAGTGAATTCGAAAAACGTTAGAAGGCTCATGTTTACACTTCCCAGGGTAGAATGCGGCGTTTAAGATGGTTCCCAATGAAATTTATCCCCTCCTCTTCTGAATTTAATGCAGCCTCTGTGCAAACACAAACTTGAAATCTTAACAAGTATAATTATACATTTTCCAAACCGATTCAATGAAATTCACAGAGTTGGTGTAGGTAACGATCTGGATGGTCCCCTATGATATTCATTGTGGATCGAAAACAGTGGTTTTCGATCCACTACGCATGCGCCAACGGGAAATCCTTACTGAGTATCACTACAACAGTTTCCATCCATGTTTTTTTAAATAATTTATTAGGTAAATTTTTCTATTGGAAATATATGTTCAATTGTAGTACATAAGTAAAATGGAACGTGAGTGATGGTGGCTGTCCATTAACAAACGCTCTCAATACACATGCAGTATAATAATAAATTAATAATAATACGATAATTCAAAAAGTAGTTAGATTTTGTTTTACATTTTTGTAAATTGTTCCATTTTTGTGAGTTTGGGATAGAGGAAATTTTCAGCATTTTCAAAAAATGATGGTCATATACATGCAAATCCCTATACGAACTTACAGTCCGATTTTTTTAGGCTTGAGGTGTAAATATCGTATGAATTCGATTTTTTGATGCCTCACCCACTTGTTTTTTCTTGAGTTTTTCGATTTTGAACTTTACTGGTTTTGTGAAATGTTGCATCTGGGGAGTACAGATTTCTCGATCTCAGCGCTTCAAGCGGCCGTAAATGAACTATTCCAGGATGACGTCATCCTCCCGGTTTTTTTAAACGTTCATATTTTCTACACTGTTTTGTTCATTGGTAAATTAGGAAGTACGGGCTAAAAGTTTGCCGTAGGCGGGTTTTCGAGGTGCTGAATCCGATTTTGGGGTCAAATTACGACATGGTGAAACTCCTCATTGTCGCGTCGCACTATCGCAATTTATACTAGATTGGAGTGACATCTGCGTCCCGTACGGCTCACGGTGTCTCTTCAGATCCCTCTGGTACCTACCTCTCCCAGTGATTGATGATTTTTCTTATAATAACTTAATATTAGCTATAAAATCACAGCTATAATATTTTTGTCGATGAATTACCGATAAAAGATAAGACTTCAATAAAAACTCACGCTAAGCTTGTACTTTCATAATCAATACTCGTGTTCCTTCTCTTAAATAAAACGGCATATACCTTTCTATCTAGTGTTCTATTTATTCCCTTTGCGCCTTCTCTTTTAATATTCTTTTTACTTACACTTCGCGTAGCTCGAGGAAACGGGTTACCGAAAAAGATCTGAATCTGACATTCAGATAACCGACATTCCCCATCGCGAGGGGGAAACATTTTGCCCATTAAATAAACATTTACATTCCACTCTCTCCTTTATTTTTGTTTTATACTTGTTTTTTCTTCTTCCTTCGAGTCGACATTGAATGATAAAGGCATCTTTTTTCCACTATAGAGGGTGGACCCGGAAAAAATTAAAGAAGGGGCTGTTTTTAAGGGCTGAAATATCGTTATGTAAAATAATCACTGCAATAATGCTGAATAGAAGGGGACGGATCTGGCAGAGGGAGTGTTTGAATGGAATTATCTCCCTCTTCCTGGGGTAATGATCCGAAAAAACTCTCTAAGCTTTTTTTCTCCCTATCGTTTTGTGTTTATTTTTTTTCTCTTAATAGAAACCAATTTAGAAAGTTTGTAAGGTAGCAATATATTTTTCCGAGACGGAATGATTCGAGGGAACATTTATCAGGAAGGCGAAATTACTTGGAAATAAAAATAACGTTTGGGGTAGAAGTTTAAATCGTTTTACATATTTTTAGAACTTGAGCGATAAGAATGGAAAATATTTACTGCTCTCTTCGGTGATCTTAGGATGGTGTTCTGGAAATCAAAAACTATTACCTAAAAGTTGAATTTTTGCTCAAATTAAGGCCAAAAACATGTTGGTAACCAACATATTGAGTGTCGTGACTCCAGTAGCAGTAGGGTATTTCTGAATAAAAGTGAGTTTTAACGGTCAAATATTCGAAGGGGTCTCACCGGCGCTTAGACTAGTCTCCTACCCGAGTACTAAATCCACAACAAATTAGGTAACAGACAAGGAGTATATAAGCCCACTTCTAGGGAGAACCGATACACATTTCGAATCAAAGCTCCGAGCTCAAAATGCATTCATCACGATCCGATAAAGGGCTAGTGTACATATTATAGGAATATGTATGAAATTCTTACTCGAGAAAATTCCCCGCTGCTCCACTTTCGTTCGAAGAAACTCTCGCCTGGCATATTTGTTCATTTCGCCTCAACTCAACGGGTTGGAGGCAGGCCAGACGTTTTGTTTGCTATTCCAAAGGAGATGAGAAGATGAAGACCAACATGTGAAAGGCGAGAAAAATACAAAACGGACTAGTTGTAGGATTCGCCAAGTTGGTTTTAAAACGGAGAAACGTCGTTTCCAGGAAACGGTCGATTCCCGTCAGTCCGAAGACGAGCGGTTTATTTTCTTGGTTCAGAATGTTTTCCAAGTTGTGGGCGTTGAAGGGATGTTTCCGATGTCGAGAGGCGAGAAGAAACACGGAGCTGTACATTCACCGATCAAACAGAAATATTCAGGTGGTTCGAATGTCCGAAATCCGAGATTCGACTTTAGAGAAAAAAAACACGACAAATTAATACACAATGGTTTATTATTTTTCTGTTAAGATCTCCCGTCCGCTAAGAACACAACTTTACTATTAATAGTACCTACCCATGATGTTATCGCGCAATCAAGATTATTTGATCCTAAAGTTTCTACCATCAGAACATAGTTAAAGAGTTTTCTTTCTACACTTTTTGTTTTTTTCGCGGATTCTGAATCTTTGGGATATCGTCTACCACCACACGAGTTGTATACATTTCCGCTTTAAAACCTTGCTAAAAATCGGGTTTGCCGACAAAAATATGGCTTATGTCCAAAATATGGCTTATACATCCATCCCGTTGTTTTCAATAAACACTTTTTCTTTTAATTCGGTTTTTGGATTCTACGTAGGTACCTTGAAACGTTAATCAAATTTTGAGGGGGTTAGAATATTTTTTCTTGCTCGAATCCGAAGGTTCATTATTGAAAATAATGGGTAAACCAATAAAAGAAAATGAAATTTTTCTTCACATCCAAAAACTTTTTTTTTTCCTAAGTGGCTTATATCAATTGTTTTTCATCAAATGGGCTTATGTCAAAAAAAGAAATGGCCGTGTCTTCCTCAAAACGCATAAGTACCAAACTTTCGAAATTTGGTCTTAAAATCAAAAGTTCTACGAACAAACTATTTGGAAAATTTGGGAACCCTAGACTTCCTTCGCCATGAAATTAGTTTTTCTCAATTTCCCAAAAAAAATTCCAAGTGGGTGTAAGCCCTTTTGAAAGAGAACTCCACAGTTATTTCAAAGTTGTGGGTGACTTCTAACATAAAATTCTACTAGAAGAAACGAGAGAAGATCACATTCGATTAGATGAAATTTGGTTCAATTCCCATCATGTGCGATTTACACTCATGTTTCTGACTCACCACTTCCATCTACAACATCTTACAAACTGTCACCAGTCTTCTTAAGACCAGGAACAAGTGGGGTGAGAGGGTTCAGGTCTTAATGTTATTGTTGATCAACTTGGTGGTTCCATTCTTTTCTAAAATTTTAACATTATCCTAAAATGATGAAAAAACGGCACGGACAATTCATTAATAAGGTAAATAATTATCCTCCAAATAGCTCAAGGTAGTGTCATTGGACTGTGAATTTTTTGAAAAATTTAAACCAATGGAAAAAAGGCCCTCTAAATTTCATCGAAATCGAACAATAACGTCGTATAGTTTTGGCCTTTACAAACATTTCATGACAGACAGACACGAAACAAAAACTGTTCGGGAAAGTCTAAAACGTAAAAAGCGAGGGGAAATGTTGATTTTGGAGAACTTTTTTTAACTTTGAAAAGTGAAACCAAAGCTTACCTTGGTAGACTCGGAAGTAATAACATCTGCAGTATATCGATTATGTTCGTACTAGGGTGTTTTGAAAATGTTTTCCCTACATTTTACCACTTAGAAGTGACTGGCAATAACCTAAAGCTTCGGGGCACAACTAGACCTCAAATGAAGCCGATATTACAAATTTCTTCAAAATCGGTCCGCGGGAACTGGGCAAAGTGCCGCGTAGGGCGTACTCAAGGGAATGAGGTGCTCTGGAATATCTAAGTGTAGGCAAGAATGACACGCTTCCTTATGAAGTAGTGATGAAGTGGTCTGAAAGTCAAACATCTAGTAACTTAGTTTATCTGAGGATCATTTGAGATTATCTAGTCATTAAGAAAAAAAGTCAGAATCTAATCATTATTTGTTTCTACTCTATATAATTGGTTATTTCATAATGTTGACTATTGCCTATTTGCTCTGTGATATTGAAGGACTGACTTCTGAACCTTGTTATTATGTAAATGTTGACTATTAATACGATTTTTGTGACGTTAGATGAATGTTTGTTTAGGATTGAATTTTAACTTATTGTGAAATTGGCTTGGGTGGCCTCCTTGGTGGATGGTCTCGGGGCTGGCCGGGTGCCTCGGTTGAGGTGCTGGTTTGCGCTGGGGCGCATTATTGCCTTGTAAAAGGATTTCGAATAAAGATATTGTTATTATTATTATTATTATTATTGAACCTTTAAACGTAAATATTACAATTTTGAAGGGGGGGGAGAGGTTAAAATTTTTTTTCCTTGCTCGATTTCAAACGTCCATTATTGAAAATAATGAACATAAAGTTCTCCCGTCTCACTAACCAGTGATGGAAAAAACTCCACTTGATATAAGCTTTCCAAGTACACTACACTACATGATGCTTCTTAGTTTTAGTTCAATATGAATATAACTTCATCGTTTAACGAAAATTGAGTTTGGATGGAAAAGCTTGTGAGAAAATGAGGCGTTAAGAATAATTGACAGGATTTGATCAAGAATAGTGGAGTTGAAAGAATAGTTTTCCACGTAATGTTGCATCCTCTCAGCCTCATTTTTATTCAGGACAACATTTTCTCCCTAAATCAGTGCTCTAAAATTTAGAACTACTGCGTTTTTCTCTATTAATAATTTATTTTTTGAACTGATTCAGAAAATGAGAGAACAAGTTATGTAATAAATTATAATCCATGCGTTACTACAGTCATTAGTAGGCCCAAGTCCATTACACGAATTTTGAGAATAATGAAGAGAAATTTCCTCAGACATCCGACTTACTTCAATTTTGTTTAAAATACCCTGAAAGGTGAAACAAATTCCAATTTTTTGGAGATTCGAAAATATTTTCTTCAATATCAATAGATCTCAAGTCCTAAAAAACTAATGTTGTTAAATTCAAAATGCTCAGTTTATTCCTATGAATCGTTCCAGTGTCTCATCTTCGAAATGAGTATTTCCTCAATAAAATTTAATTTCCTCGAAGTCTTGCAATAAAATCAATGATCGTCGACTTTCAAACGAGGATTAAAGTTACAACGCAAGTGCCTAACCACTGAACAACTGCGCACAATTTACCACCGTACAATAAAATTCAACGTGGAATTGAATACTTTACGATACACGATCGAAATGAAATCTGATGTTTCAAAATTATGCGTAATAATTATTTGTTATTGCCTCTCCATGATCAAATTGCATGCGAAAATTTACTCAAGACGACTCAAACCCCTATTACGACGGAAGAGGATAAATCCGTACCTGATAGTTCCTATAAAAGCAGAGAATCATTGTTTTACGATCAGTCATTGACCTCGACTATTCATTTAGAAGTCGATCCAGGAAGATAATTCCCCACAAATAATCTCATGGAGCAAGTAATGGTGCAATAGTGCATACGTACTTCATGGGAACTTCAACATCGATGGTGAAATCGGAGCGCCAAGACAGAAATTTTCCCATTTCGTTCTGAACAGAAATAATATAATCGGCGAAACAACCGGTGTCGCGTTATTACAAGTTTCCAATTCGATATCTATAAAAACGTCTCTAATTTCATAGCTTTCTCCAACATTACATTGTGTTGTTATCCAGACTATTAGTGTTATCAATACCGCAACTACGAAGCGAGAATATTGATTGATTATTCCTCGTATCGAATGTCGACACCTTGACAAACCATTACATCACTTTTAAGAATACGACACCAATTTCCCAGTTTTAGAGCCAAACCTCATAAACTTCTCCATCCGAGTGGGTAGAATTCCATCAACATTTTAAAATCGTTACAATAATAATTATACGTGTTTTTCCCCTCTCCATCGCTATAACCAACACAACTGAACAATATAATTTTGGTCATACGATAATTTTTATGGGTTTTTTAATGTTTAAGGTGCAGTAAAACGAAGTTTGCAATAATCGTAAAAAGCGTTTTGACGTTCTTTGTATTTCTAACGATTGGTTTTGCAGTAATTATCATTCAATTACCCAACGATAAAGTTTATAGAGCGATAAAAATTATAGTGTGATGCGGTATAAAACCTTCTAGATGCCCGGTTATGACAGAACTTTTTCACAATAACAGAAAATATTCTTGTTCGAACAAAGTAACTCCTATAAATCGGATAATATTCAACCGACGAGTCATCGTTCAAGAGTTGCATCTCTTCATTTATTCTTTGCGGTGATTCATTTCTATAACCGTCGAAGGAACTTTTCTTGGAAGGGTACCACGCGGGAAGAATTTAAAAAGGTAGAGAAGGGAAAATGACAATTTTTATTGGGGAACAATGATCTCAAGAGATAACTATAATAGTCAAAAAAGCTAATATTCGGCTCGAAGGTCATGAAAAACTGTGAAATAAAACAAGCGAAATTGAACATGAAACTCCTGAAGAAATGAGCTGACGAATTTCGCATCTGAAGTGAGAAAGCAGTAGATACCTGATGACGTAAAAAGCTTTATCATTTCTTTTTGACACTTTTTCAGTCATTTCCTTACCTTCCACCTTTTTGAACAGCTCTTCTTTAGGTCAACATTTTGGAAAAAATGACAATAATCCACATCCATGCCACATTTGGTCATTTATTGCTTTTGCACGTATATTCCCTGCAATAATTTTTGATCATATGAACGATCGATCAACATATATGAAAAGACTTCTGCAGTGTGGTGTCTGGACAAGAGTAGTTTATGTCAGACTAACTCTATTTAGTGAGTGACACAAAAAGGTCTAAATATTCGACTCTGAACACCGAAATATGCAGAGGAATTTAACAAGCAAATAACTTCAAAACTTGATTGACTACCGGACTTACAAACAAACTTGATTGATTCCTAAACTTAAAGTCTAATTGATCCCTGGACTGGTGACCTCATTGACTCCTGGTCTTACAATCTCGATTGATCCGAGACTTCGAATCTAGACTGATCCCTCAACTGGTAACCTGTTTTACTCCTAGACTTACGATCTTGATTGATTCCTGAACTTATAGTCTAAATCGATTCTTAAAACAATCCTTGATTCCCTGTTTCAATCCGGCATCTTTTGGTACAGCGAAATTCAAGACTTGATTCATCCTCGGAATTGCAATTTTTGACTGACTCCTGGACTTACAATCTTTATTGATTCTTACTTTTTCGGTCTACATTTATTCCCAGAATCACATGATAGACATGCTCTGATTGACTCACAACCCAGAACTTTCAATCTTGAAGTACTGTTACTTGAAGGTACTGCAAAATCAGTTCTTACTATCTCGAGAGTGGAAAATTGTTTCTTCAAACTCATAGCGAGATCGTCTGATCAAGTTGGGATTCTCCCTATGCAAGATGGCCAATAACGTATGATATGCTAAAAGAAGAACAACACTACAACTCCAATATGAGTATGCAACAATAGTAGTTGTAGAACTTGCACGTGATGTACAAGTTATGTCACTTTCTTGAGTATTTTTTTGTGAATATTACTTCTACCTGGTTCGTTTTTGTATCCAATCAAAGTCTCCTCATCATGGAATCGATAAGACTCAAAACCTCGTGTACAATCAGACTTGGTTGGACAGCTACAAGACAGGTGTCTAGTCTTATAAACGAAGGAAGATAAGAGGCACCACTTACTTGGATATTCTTTTTGTCTAGAAGGTACAATAAACAATGGATTTTCACTATTCCGTAATTCTACGATTCTCCCCTCCTGCTAGGTATTGAACATTTTCCATTCCTTCAGTTCCCTTTCTTTCTCGTAAGGTAAAAAGCCAAGAAAAGCCAGTGCCGCCACTCCACTCCGCCTCGAGAGTACCTTAATGGCCGACTCCCTCTCCAGTGATATAATGTATGTAGGTGAGTCCGATTGGTGTCTTTCAAGCACCTTTCGAGCTAAGGGTGCACTCGACTTACACTCGGGATCCGCTCTCTGAACGAGGCCCTTGTCCTTCCTGGCGTAGCTCGCCTTCCTATTCCTACACTTGAGAAACTCCTCGGCTCGTTGTTCTAATCCCCTCGAGAGAACGCTCCGGGCTTGAGAGAAGAAGGGTGGAGGTTTAGGGCTTGTATTTGAACAGTTGGCTCTTATGAGGAGAGTTTAATCGCTGTTCGTTGCATAACTGCGAGTATTGGGAGCTTAAATAACTCTATTCAAAGTGATTCTAAGCTTGAGACAACTCAACACCAAGAAAATAGTTCACGTAAATAGTTTCGTATTTGTTATGGTACGACACAAAAGGTGATCATAATATTTTTGCACCACAAAAAATATTGTGTTGTTTTTGAAAACTCAGGAGAGTCATCTGTGGGCCTCATATATTTGGAGCTGAAAGCTAGTGAGTTTATATTTTTACAACCCAAGTAGCCTCTCGCATAAGTTTACATGCAAGAGGCTACTAAACAGCGTTTATGTATATATGTATATGTATACTTACTTTATGTATTTATGGGATTATAGATTGTTAAATAGCGCCCATTCTTCTGTCTAATAAATTCAATTCAATGTTGGAGAAATATAAAAATGTATAATAATATATTCATTAATCAATTTATGTAGCATAATGTATTTATCAATTCATTTTATTTATACAAGCAGACGGTAATCTGAGCAAATCGCATCTCTTCGTGCACATTTCTTCTCGTTAAAATTTTACAAAACGACACCAAATAAATATACATATCTATCTCCCTAAAAATGAGCTTATTGGTGATTTAGTTTTTGAGGCACTTGGCGATTTTTTATCAACGTTGGACAGTTTATAGGCACTGTATTTGAACATTTCAGTGTTACATGTGCATAAAGCAAATAACTTTATTCGATGTAGATATGGGGATAACAAGCCTAAGAAAACATTCTTGGAATGAAGAGGATTTTTCCTTACGTAAGGGACTACCCAGGCTGATGAACAACCTTTTGCTTCCTCACCATCGAAGATATGGAAACTTTGAAATCGAGCGGCAGGTCGAGGAAATTTGGGTCCTCCGAAATTAAAATTCCCACTCGCATTTGGGCACTGGGCATGAACCAATGTTGTACTTGCTCTTATAAATTGGATACAGTGAATAGTCAGGTATTTTGTCCAATAATCGTACCTATTAACGATAACTCTAAATCTGACAGAGTGAGATGGTAGAATGAAGAAGACGGAATTTTTCTTTATGCGAATAAAGATAGCATAATACAGTTTTCTAGTAGAATTATAGTTTTCTGTCGTTTTTTACTTTATTTAGGCTAAAAACTCTGCTTGGGACTCATTAAATGATGTATTGAGAGGTGTGTTTACACAGTTGCACTTAATTAGTAGACATTGTATGCCATTGTCATCAGAGTTCTATGAAATTTTCTGCGATAAATTTGTCTCTGGTTGGTCCACAATGATGATCATTACAATTGAATAACGGTAAATACACAAATGATAAATATTAATGGGACGAAATTCTATGATGGGGTTTGATTCAATCCAAAGAGATTTTGAAAGTAGGTATTGATCACGTTTAGGGGCACGTATATCACACCTACTTGACAGAATTCTTGACAGGTCCCATTATATACCCTGCATATTACATTGTGAATGTCTCATTATTGATGAAGAAGTTGGTAGAAAATGCATGGAGGAGGTTGCATAATACCCATTCACAGGGTAGAAGAAATCATACGGGTGGATATTATACAAGGTATAGGTTAAATATGGGTACTATCCCTATATAGGAGTGATAGTTTGACTTGAGGAGAGTAGTCCGCCCCGCGGGCGAATTCCTTTCATTTTTCTTTCTCAATTCCTACAATTACGTACTAAATTATTTGAAATTTCAAGGCAATGTTCTTCACACCTGTATACATGTCTGCTATAAATTTTGCCCAAACCGGTCGAATAGAAAAAAATTGAAAAATAAGCAAAGATCATTTTAATGTAGAAAAATGAGTCATTTTCATGATTTATTTTCTGACTAACCATTAGGCCGAACTAATCCAAATTTGCACACGTTCCCCTTCCATATATGAGCTAATATTTGAGCCAAGGGTTTTGAGTAAAACAAGTTTGTTGATTTTTTAACCCAAGTAAACGAAACTAAAAAAGTGGCCTTCAACCAAAGCATGTTTTTTGGGACACAAAAATCTGTATCCACGAGATGAGAGTTACAAACAAAATTTAGTTGGCTCCATCTCTAGAATACATCCCTGTGAGTATGTAGTATCTTGTATCTCCCCTGTATAGTATCTTGTAAAAATTAGAACGAAATTGGTCGAGTAGTTACCGAGAAAACGGAATATTTGTCCGCCGAAAAGTGACTTTTCAGGGCAGCTGTTTTTCTGACTGCAGGTTGTGCTCCCGCATACTTACTTGTTCTGATCTTGATTTTGTGTGCGAGGCTGACAAAACCACATCCCATGTGGAACTCTCAGTATTTATTTTAGTTGCATGTTCAGTGCCTATACTTTTTAGTATCCATGAATCCATGTACTTCAGGAAGGTTATCAATAAACCAGGTTTTGTTAACCACTTTTCGATATTTTTCAGTTCCACTACTCAAAATTTTCAAAACATTGTAACTCATCAACCAGTTATCCGATTTATATTTTATTTTTACCAAACTATTCAAAATTTTATGTAGATTAATTGAAAAATAAGAATGGAAATATCGATTTTTTAAAAAACTTTTTTGGACTACCCCACTTAAGGGTTGAAGTGATAATTTATCTAGAGGAGCTTAAACCGCCCAACTTCACTTCGTGAACAAGACCTCTCGATTTGGTTGTGCAACAAGGAGATGGATCTTCATTCAATGCATTTTTGTTTGAAAGCTATCAACATAAATTACGATGAACTCAAGCTCAGTCAGTATTTGCAATAAACGTTCTCGTTATGATAAATAAAACTTGAATCGTAGACGTGGAAAAGAGGAAGAGAACCCGAGACCTCTCTACCAAGGAGCTCCATGATTCCATCTTATTGAGAACTTCGACCAACTAATTGAAATTTGTTCGCAAATATTACATTTCAAGATAAATTCAGTTCTTGTTTTTCAAAATTATTTCAGAAACCTTATTCACAATAAATTGAAAAAACAGCTCCACTACGGAGATAGAAACGAATAACTAAATTTGAATCTTTTCTTAGTGATCGGATTGCTGCTCAATAAAGTGTTTACAACGGTAATAACTAACAATATTACGACAAAAAAGATCAGATCAATACAAATTCTTAAAAGAAAACCGGAGACAAATTTAATGACGACGAACACAAATGGTGGTATCTATTGGTCAGGGATTGTTCGTTTCACAAACAATCGCCTTGAGAAAAAACAATGAAACATAAATTGAGGTAAAAGATTGATTTGTTGTCAGAAAGAAATATATAAAAAACGGTAATAGTGATGATGAACGACTGTAATTTTTATGTCAGAATGAAAATCACTGGAACGGAAAAATAAACTCTGGATTTTTAAAACATTGTAGAGGAAAAAAACCACAAAGCTGGTATTCCATCAAGTGAGGTGAGGAGGCGAGGTACCTAATTTGAAAAGTAAACTCATTTTTTTCGAGTCGTTAAACACGACCGAAGCAATAAACGAAACTCGTAAAAATTGGTACAACGTAAAACCTCGAAATGATTAAAAAATACTGACAAGAGAAAGATGGAAGAAGGTGGGTAGTAGTAAAACGCTGAGTTTTATGGAGGAACTAGCTCTATCGCGGTACCACATGAACTGGCGATTATCGTTGGAAATAAAGCGTCGAGAAACGAGGTCGGGTCACTCTGGTTTAGTAAGGAGGAAATCATTCTTCGAGAGGAGAATGAGAATTCAAAAATATAATGTGGGTCAAATTTTCAATCTTTTTGATGCCCAATAACATTTTTTTGAGTGGAGTTGAGATGTGCAAACGACGAAAAGCAAAACTCGTCAAAATCTTGAAATCGCTTGTTTTTTCAGTCGCCTGGTAACCATATCAATTCTTGACGCAGAATTGTGAAACGTCCCCAAAAAGTGCGCCAAAATCTCAGCTTTCCAACGGTATAATCAAAAAATATTTTACAATCGAATTTAAGGGAGAACTTTCTATTTGAATGCGGAAAAACGTGCGTTTTTTTCAACGAGGTCTTCACCGTTGCGGCTCCTCCAGAGCAGAGTCCTCCCGTCTAACCGTCGATTTCGTTGAAAAAAAGGCATTTTGAGAGGGGATACCAACAAAATGTCGTGAGGCACTTTTTGTCGGAAATTAGTTGTAGAACACGTGGGAGAAAGGTCGTGAACCACTCGTGTTACACCCTGTATATACGAATGAAAACACCAGCCTGCTTGACATTCAAATCTGCACTGTTTCTGGTTTCACATTCCATCTCTGAGAGCGCGTTATGGTAGATGACAACATCAGCATCCCACCGCCTATTGGCGAATTCATGGGAGGCGAGATACTGATGATTTTTCACCGTAAATGTAGTTTTTCGTCACCAGGTTTTACAAAATCATTCATGAAAGAAATTGAGCTGCAAGTGGTCGTTATTCAACTAAAGTTTACAAACAAAAGCTCCTTGTTTTACTATCAATCCAGAGGGCACGTTCAATACGAATACCTCCCGGAAGTTTATATCGTTAGTTCGGTTTCGACTCCAGAGAATGCGCTAGCCCTTGGTAAACACCCAAAACCGGATTTCTTCCTGGTGTGAGAACATTGTATGTTGTCAAGAAGATTTTATAATATTTCAGCAAACAAACTCCACTGTATCAGTAATATTCTTTAGTTTTTTAACAACGTTTTGGCCACACATTTCGATACAAAAGAACGTTGTACGTTAACTAAAAAACGATATATGTTGAATTTATGTAAAAACGTAGTATGTGTAAACCGAGTGTATTTAAGACCGCTGTAAGTTTATTTCTTTCATCGTTTGGCCTCAAACTTGAAAATAAACTGAGGAAATGAAGAAGTTGTATGTTGCGTTTAGATGTACTTTCATTACCGCAAGAATTAGTAGCGGACATCATTGTGATGCTCTGTGTTCCTAAAACCATGCCAAGAGGGACTTTTTTCGTTCAACATTTTCGCCATTTATAGTACAGTACAAGTTTAAGTTAGCATAAAGTATAAATTTTCTCACACTTTTTTCCCATCTTTGACCCTATTACGGTCATTTCCGAACTATAATGCACCTCTTTGAAAAGATCGACAATTTGGAAGAACAAACACGAAAATTCTCCAATATGAGGGAAAATCAAGAACGAACCACGGTTACATTACAACTTTCGTTCGTTTCAATACTATTTACATGTAAAGTAGTAGTAAAGTAAAGTAAGCAACCATTTCAGGTTGAATTTTCGTCCGACTGCCATTCTTGGCGTCGCGGACGTCATCAGCTGTCTCCCTAAAGGCTCGGCCACACAGAACGCGGGCTGACCGCGCGGACAGGTTCGCCCGACTCCCGCGGACTCTGTAACAAGGCATTTCGCATTGCCCCTGCCACACAGAGCGCGGACTGCCGCGGCGGGCAACTTCTGTCCGCGCCAGGGCGCGGGCAGGTTGTAATTTTTTACAGAGTCCGCGGCGGGCAACTTCAAATTCTGCACTATAATTGAAATTGTTCCATATTTTCCTCAAAATATAATCAATGTGTTTATGTTAATGTTATAGGTTAAATGACTTTTCCTACTTTTTTCTCAAAACATTATTTATTTATTTTTGGTTTTTATTAATTTTTGAGAAAACTAAAGTTTCAAAAGGTTTCAAATTGATGCTGATTGCCTACATTTCAATCAAATTCCTCTCTCTTACTTTTTTTTTCTAAAATGAGTAGTTATGCTATTGAACCATTTCGAGCACAACGAAAATTCCACTTTTTGGAAGGAAAAAAATATCTATTTTTGGATATTGTTGTATCTCCGTAATTAGGTACCTATTCAACCTACAGAGCTCGAGTTGGTCGCAAACTGTTGCAAATTTAACCTAATTTAAAACGTTACCGGACATAAATTGTTGAAATTATCACAGTTTGGAAGTACTTGCCTAATTGTTAGAAAAGTACTAAAATTTCACGGGTTTTTAATGGATTTCGTCAGTAGCACAAGGTTTTCAGGGTTGCAAAATTGGGAATAAACATAGGAGACCTAACATCATAAAAAATAGTAGATACCCCCGCGTTTTATTTACAAAAAAAATACCGCGTTAAATTTACTGGGCTATTGCTTCGTTGTCTTATTAATAAATAATGACAGATAATATAAGAGTTCGAGAAAAAATTCCGAACAGAAGACAGGGTTCGAAAGTCACGACTTCTGGGTTCGAAAGTCACTGCGAAATCGACATGATCTATGAACACTGAGAAAATTAACACTGGTCCGCCGCGGCTGTCCGCGTTCTGTGTGGCAGGGGTTGTCCGCGGCGGACTGCTGTCGGTTCGCGCGCGAACTGTCCGCGCGGTCAGCCCGCGTTCTGTGTGGCCGAGCCTTAAGGGGAGATCAGAATTTGTTCTGATGATTTCGCTCATGGCTTCCCAAACATCACCGCCCTGGGTTGGAACGAGAGATTGCCGATCGTCTAATAGACAGAAAACTTTCTGCTGGCGACCAGACTCGAACTCGCATCCCCGCTAGACGGTTCTCATCCTATCACCGCAGTCGGGTACACTGTCCACTAGACCACCGACGCCCACATTTACTATTTACATGTATTGAACGTACATAAATATTAATTTACCGTGAAATGAACAGTATAAATATTTATGTAGGATCGCCGTCAAAGGGGAAGTCGAAAAGGAAATTGACGTAGAAGGAGACGGTTCAATAAGGTCTGAACTACAGATCAGCTACACAAAAAGATGGATTATTGGACTCGGGAAAAAAATCCACTTACTTCCATCAATATTTGGTACTTATTGCTCACAAATATGGAGCACACATAAAATCAATCATTATTTAAATAATTTTCTGCGACATGTTAGGAAACCGATTGTATAAATATAGCTTTTTCCAAACTTTGTTAGTTGAAGCACATTTTTGGAACTCTATTATTGTACTTATTAACCATGTCCCTCTTATTGAGATATTTCGTTGTAGTAGCAGTACAAAAAACATAGGAAGCTTAGCAGTTTCTTGATACCGATACTGATATGAAGACGAAATAAACGAAGTGGGGAATGATCGTCACGCACCTTGGAATCTGTGTGGAAAAGTTTTGGAAGTGAACACTGAATGAAAAATGTTCGCTATAGTTCGTCGATCGACGTGGTTAGGACAGAACCGCGACGAAGAATGATTCGGTAAGTACAAAGCAGTATACCGACGACTAACTCCCGAATAGCTGCCGAACCAGAGATGGCAAATTATCTTGGTTCGTATTTAGTATTGCCAACCTCATTACCACTCGAGATCCCAACAGTTCAAGCGAAATACCTAATCCTCGTTTCGGTTTGTCGTTTCGATTGCATAACAACGTCGAACTGAAAATAACGAGGACGATAAAACTTTGCAAAAACGTATTTAAAAAAAGTTAATAGTCAGGTTGGTTTTACGAGCGAAGAAGAAACGGAGGCATTAAAGATGAAAGTATGGTATCGCTGTGGAGTTTCATAGTTGCAAAACAATGGTAGTTGGCAGCTATAAGGAGGTGAGCAATGGTCTTTGAAAACTTTCGAGTTATGAAAACGTGTTCCCATTCCACGAATGGGCACATCAAACACCTGATCACAATATTCATTGTGATCGTAGTAAATATGTATATCAAGTTCTCCGGGTTTGCATCTCATTACCTTATGTAACGTCGAAGAACGTGAAATGAATGCCGAGTAACATGAAAACGTTGTTTCCACAAAAATAATGAGTTACAGTGTTGAACAGGTTTCGACGTAGGGACAATAACCAATAACAAAAAAGAACTGAAGTTATATCAGAGGTGAAAGGGAACGAGAATGGAATGAACGAGAAGAAATTTAGTAAACAAGAACTGAAGCGTTAAACACCTTTTATTCAGATGAATGAGAAAGAAAGTAAACACTCGAGGATCGAACAAGAGGGAATTGAGAACAGCTTATAAAAGTTAGGGAATCGTGAAAAATAATGAATTAGGAAGAAAGTGAACACTCAAGGTGTGAAAGGAAACAGCTTGTAAAAGTTAAAGGAAACTTGAATTAAGAAAGAAACTAACGAAGGAGAAAGTGAACACTCAAGGAGTGAAAAAGAGAGAATTGAGAACAGGTTATAAAAGTTAAAGGAAACTTGAATCGTGATGATGAATGCATTAGGAAGAAAGTTAACACTCAACGTGCGAAATTACACGTGAATCGGAAACAGGTTGTAAAGGTGAAAGGGAACTTGCATCGAGATAGGAACGAGGGAGAAGAAAATGGAAACTTAAGGGGTGAAAGGGAACGAAAATCGAGAACATGTAATAAAGCTTATAAAAGTTAGAGGATAGAACGAGGGAGAAGTGAACACTCAAGGATTGAAAAATAGAGAATTGAGAACAGCTTATAAAAGTTAGAGGGGAATCGTGAAAAAGAATGAATTAGGAAGAAAGTGAACACTCAAGGTGTGAAAGATAAGAGATTATAAAAGTGAAAGGAAACTTGAATTTAGAAAGGAACGAACGTGGGAGAAAGTGACCACTCAAGGAGTGAAAAAGAGAATTGAGAACAGCTTATAAAAGTTAAAGGAAACTTGAATCGTGATAATGAATGAATGAGGAAGAAAGTTAACACTCAACGTGCGAAATTAAACGTGAATCGGAAACAGGTTGTAAAGGTGAAAGGAAACTTGCATCGAGATAGGAACGAGGGAGAAGAAATGGACACTTAAGGGGTGAAAGGGAACGAAAATCGAGAACATGTAATAAAGGTGAGACAAAACTCGAATCCAGAACCGTTTATAAAGGTGAAAGGAAACTTTGATCGCGAAAGGATAGAAAGAGGGAGAAAGTGAACAATCAAGGAGAGAAAGAAAAAAAAAAGTTGTTGTGAATCGGGAACAGCTCATACAACTGAAAGGCAACTTGAATCGAGAAAGGATGTAGAAAGTGGACACTCAATGGATAAAAGGAAACGTGAATCGAGAACAGCCAAGGTTAAAGGAAAATTATTCGAGGATGGAACGAACGAAGAAGTAAGTGAACAGGAGATGAATGCAAGTAAAGAGTGCATGGAGATCGAAGTGAAAGGTGAACTTGAATCCTATTGTCCCAGAGAAGTGAAGGGGACAGGGAGATACAACCAATGACCAACGCGGCAAGATGAAAGGAGGGCTGACAATGAAAGGTGGTGACAATGAAATTATGGAAACGCGGCAAATTATTACACAAAGGTTTATTATTTTTCTACATGGATCGCTCGTCTGCAAAGAACACGGCTTTGCCATAGTCACCACCTACCAACCTACCACATACCTACTTCACAATCAAGTTTATTTGGAAGAAATAAACGCTTCACACTCAATTCGAAGAAATAGGGAGTACAACTCGAAGAAACGAACAACGGTCGAATTTTGGTCAGCTAAAACTTCAACGGAGATCAGGATGAGAGTCTAGCCCCCAATAATCCTTGTCGGGTTTCAGCGCTACCTCCCGCCGCTTCAACGAACTACCATTCCTGATTACCATAACCACCATTCTAAAGATTGTTGTCTCGTAATCGTTTTCGTTCGTCATATTTCTATAACATGAACCAGTGACGATTTTGGAGATCAGCTTTGAAATTGAATGACTTTGGGCACGTTTTGCAACATAAAACTACACTTGGAATCATTTTCACGTCCATAACTGTTCAGAGAGAGAACAATAAGAGAAACGAAAACGAATATGAGAAACTAAAACGATTATTAGACAACAATCTTTAGAGTGGTAGTTATGGTAATCAGGAATGGTTGCTCGTTGAAGTGGCGGGAGGTAGCGCTGAAACCCAACAAGGATTGTAGACTCTCATGAGATATGAGGTCTTGTGCGATTCACACTCGTGTTTCTGATTTATCATTAGTCCAACCCTCAAGTTTTCGTAGGGAGCGAACGATATTCCAACAGAGCTCCGTTCGGTCTCTAAAATTTCTAAAAAAAATCCATATTAATTTAAATTGATGAAAAAACAATACCGTTATATCAAAATTTCAACCCTTAGGAGTGACTGACAACAAAGCTTCTCACAACTAGACCCCAAATGGAGCCCATTTACTTTACGAACGTAAACCAACAAATTATGAGGGGGGTTAAAAAAAAATTTTTGGAAAAATTATTGGAAGAATAACCAGAAATTGTTGAACAGTGAAACAGATACATTATATACGGTATAGCAGTAGTATTCGTTATGCTGTTACCTCCTCTTATTTGTCTGAATAATTTCACTCAGTGACAGCACAACAACTATCAAACAAAAACTCCTCAATTTTGACAAAATTCGACAAAGTTCTCATTTCTCACATATTTTCACAATTTTTTCAACTCTAGTTTCCAAAAAAAAAAAACTAGAACTAAAAGTATCAAAACGGAGTAATATATTTTCATTTCAGTGCTACTCACTCGGGCAGGTTAGATTCGAAGCAAAATAAACAAGACGAACTCACCTGAAATAAAAAGAAAGGAAAATTAACATTTACAACATGTAAGACGTATTACAGACAGATTACGATGATTTATTACACGGGATAATTATTCATTGAAATTTATAAACAACTTTTGTAGACAATATTATTTTACTAATCACTAGAAACATTATTTTTATACAATAAACCCCTTTAAGATCATTGTAAACAAATTGCGGAAACGATAAATCAATTTATTGCGTGGTATGGACTGAACGTTTCAAAACGATCATTTTTAGGGCTCAATCAATGAAGTAATGGAGACAACGTATTAACTCAGAATACAACACTGAGTCGCGCCAAGTAGATGGTGTCGTAAGCACTCAAGGACAAATAAGAGGAAAGTCTCTATTCATGAAATTAAGACTCGTTTGGAAGTGAAGCTGAAAATGATCAATAAGCGTTTTGTTGTTGTTTTTATTGCCTTGTATAACAGTAGAGTAGGTTGCCTACTCAGTCTAATACGGAAGTAAATGTAATAACAGAAACCGAAGCTAATAACAAAAATAACTTTTAACCAAGGCTTGCGCTGTCTGGAGTACAATCAAGTTTGACGCAAGAAGATATTAGGGAATTTTGGTGAACCAATGAAGTTGGAGATCAACTGCATTTCGTTTTCAAAATTTTCAAAAGAAGAGATCAATTGACCACTAACCATGTGATTGAGGTTTCGCCTGACCTTCGCAAGAATTTATTAGCGCGAAAAATCTTCCTTGGATGGAACTGTTGTCATGTCGAGGACTTTATCCGCGAAGGTGTTTCAAATGTAACGGTTTTGGTCATGTGGACAAATTTTGTAAAAACGACCATCAGAATTGTGGTCATTGTGCTGGTAATCGTGGCTTCAAGGAGTGCCTTAAGAAAAACGAAACACCGGGTTGCGAGAACTGTAAGAAGTTCGGGATCCTCGCGACCGTACTTGCCCCAGCTATCTCAATGCACTTTTTGGTCTAGTGAACAAATCTGATTACGGGATTTAGTGATCTAGGTAATGTTTTGGATGCTTTCAGTGTACCGTCAGGTGGGGAGACTCGGGATTTAAGGGGAGAGTTGAGACGCCCCGCGAAAAGTTATGAATAGGGTCACTAGGAGAGCTGATGTCGAGTTAGCGACCTAGTTCTTGCAGAAACTCCATGTTAATACCATTTAGATGATGGTTATCACTGTTAAATGATTATCACTGTTATAAGTTCAAAGCACGCCAATTTCAACCTCCAGTTCAACATGACATGTTGAAACACATTGTGCTTTCATCAGTTGTTTTCGGCGTTCAGCAGAACCCAGTCATACTTCAATCTCCACAGTGGCTATCGATCATCTACCACAAGTTTTTCTTTTCTAGACGTATTTTAGATTAGTCTGTGAGAATGTTGTGAAAATTTGAAGTCGTTTCCTTTTATCAATTCACTGTTGTCAGCGGTTTTGTTCGATGGGGAGAGTTGAGACCTCAGTTTGGGGAGAGTTGAGACTTGGCGATTTGAGAAGTATTTAGTTGTTTTTCTGGTTCTTAGATGCCGAGGCAGTACATCCATAAGTTCTCAAACTTCCGAAAGGGGAAAACGTTCAAGTCCCACCGGCTGTAGGTGAACGAAAATTGCTGGATTTGTAAAGCATCCGATTTTTTTAAAATAATTTTCCAATTGTTCAATTTTTCAATGAGTTTTTTTAAATATTTTAATTCTCAAGGTGGACGTGCCTGAATTGTTCAAGTCATAAGTTTGCTTTTTGTCTGGGTGAAATAAAATCAGTTTACTCGCTACCAGAGTTTCGCACTCTAGCCTCAGTCTTAAGTTGAGTTTTGTTCATAAGGTTGAGTCATTTTACTTGGTTTTTCTTAGCGTAGAAGTTTAAAAATGTTTACCATTAGAGGAACCAGGACTTTTTGTGATACCTACAACGACTTCTTACAATGTACTTCTTACTTCTACCATTACACTCGAAACCACTGTGATTTGGAATATGAGTCAAGATTTAAATAAAACAGATTATTTTGAACGATACACGCCTTTTCCATATCTTTTTTTACGCTGTGCCACTCACTTTCTATTTTTTATACAAACAGAAGGGACTTAAGTCTCCTCTATGACATTTAGAGTTGAAAAGAGGCCAACAACATGAGTAGTCTCAATACGGTCCCACTAATGAGGAGAGCTGGGACCAACCTTAGGAAGAAATATACACCCTCCCCTGTGGAGGTATCTCAATTTTGATACCATGGGGGGATAGCCTCAGGTCACATCTTTCCAAAACGCCCTTCATTATTATTTTACAACACTCAGCCCAGGCAGGGCAGAGCAAAATGTAGTGGAAATGGCCCCAACTCTCCCCCACTGGCGGTACATAAAATTGAGATGTGTGAGTTTTTTTCGAGTTTTGTATGATTTAAATTTATTGTTCTAAAGAGAGTGGGTATACATATTGCACAGTATAGTTATTGGTTGTGCGGGTATATTTGGTCTTAATAGTTGGAAAAACTTCAATTCGAAATTTAGTAAAAAAAAATGTTTAAATTACTTTAAGACCAGGGGAATTCGTAAGTGGTGCTTGGTGGGCAAGGTATCGAGCTAATTTGTTTTCGTATTTCATAAGACTTTGTTTCTTTGTTTTCTATCCTATTCTTTGTATCTACGATGTATTTTTGATTGCCAAATAAATAAATAGAAATAGGTAGGTACTACGTTAAAACCAGCTAAATAATGGTTTGTAGAAGGTACAAACCTATTTTATATAATATACTTTGTGTAAGCTTATTTGTTCATTATCTACATCTCACTTTTATCGTCGAGACACACATAGCCAAGAATCTGATTAACACGGAACAAATATTTTGAACAAGAGAGGACAACAATCATATCGAAGGGAAACATTTCTTTATATACTCAAATACATAGGTACATAGTTACAAGTGATTGAGGGGCACTAAGGGGACCAATGGAGTTTACAAATGATTCTCAGTGGTAAAATTGTGAAAAGATTCGTTGAAACAACACAGTTTTCAAGGCTATAAGAAACAAGGAAATAACTATAACAATAAAAACATATTACTTTATGGTATCTGTATTCGCAATCAGCGCACGAATCCTGTGCGAATAGTTGGGTACTTCATCAGGTTTACAAATATTCGAAAATGGCAACACTGAGTCGGGCAACACTGAGTAAGGTACAGTAGTGTGAAGGTACTGAGTACTGGACCAGGTACTGTACCAACAACAGGATGGCCGATAGAGTGCGTAGAGGTGAATACAGGCTAGGCTTCTTTGAATTGGGGGTCAACGAATATTCTTTGAAAATCTGCTCAGCTCATGCTGCTAGTATTTTTTTGCGTCCCTCAACCTAAATATTTTAGATATTTCTACATGTTTATGAGGTAGGGCAAGATGCCCTAATATGGCATAGTGAGGATATTGGGGAAGGATTGAACCACCACCCTTTCCACAGTGTTCAACAGCCATGAGGTGTTTGAAGGAGCTCTTTCAATGTATGTTTGGAGTCAGCAATCCCTAAGGAACTATTTTCGTGAATGATTTTTCTTTAAACTAATTTTACTTAGGCTTGAATTTAGAGAGAAACGGTTCAATTACTCAAAACATGGGATACTTGAGGAAGCTTAATATGGCGTACGTTATATAAGGTTACTGTCTAATATTTTCGTCATTGTAATTTTCTTCTGGTCAAGTAAGGCATTCGCCTTACTATCAACTGATGGAGAAAGAGAAAGAAGCTGTCGACAAAAAGGAAGAAGTAGGACAAGAAAGAGATGCGTAAGGTTATGCTGGCAGTGAGACTGAAATATTAGTGATAGTTGAAGGCATCAAAACTGTTTGATGTCCCGATTAGGACACTCGGTTTGTCGATGATCGAGAGGTGGAGGACAACCTATTCGTACAAAGCCAGTTTTACCTACTACATTCGAGAATACTCTGGTATAATACTGGATCAGCGATATTATAGCTTGAGGTGAGTGGATATTAGGAAAATTTGAAAATTCTAATTTCAGCTTATCCTTACACACTCTTTCAATATGGAAAAACAATGTGTAGGAAAAATAATAACAAAGAAGATTTTTGGAGAGGCATCCAGAGAATTTGTGGAGGCCCAAAGGATTGTCTCTGAATCGAATTCTCGTCGTCTTATTTTACTTTAATATTTGAAAGGAATCAATAAAAGGACTTTGCTTTCATTTGTTGTTTTTACTTCACTGGTATCTTGAGATGTCCTACTTTGGCGTGAAACGCCATATTGAACTCCCGTTTTATGCCATAATAGGCAACCGTTTTCCCAACGCAAGAGGAACAAAGTTTTTGGAGGAACGTTTTCCTACGCGTCCGATGATACTTATGGCGAATCCTGGCGAAGGGAACCTTTGTGCACGATAACCAGAACAAAAATGCGTATTATGTAGGTTTGATGGTTCGAAAACTGCGCCATATAAGGGAACCTCACTGTACGTTATTAACTGCTATAAACAACATAACCAGGTGAGTGTGGATTCACACCGTTATTCTGTAATCGGACTGAAAAATTTATGCAACCAACGTTTGTACGAAAAAAAATGTCACCCCAACTGTCGCTAAACCTGATTCTTTCCTCTTCACCTCAGTCCTTTTCCCCTTGTTTTCACTTTTGCTATGTACAGCGGATTCGCTCGGCCGCTGAAAAATTCAAGGGTCTAATTGACCAGTTTCCAGCTATCCACGTGGTTGGTGTCGTCAATTCTTAATTCTGTTGATACTCTTGACAGAGAAGGGATGGGCTAAGGTTTGATATCGGAAAAAGAGAAAATGAACACCCCGTATTTTTAGGACGTCCCACAGTAAGACTTGTTTATTTATGCTCTCTTTTTTAGGTATAACGAATTTACTTTTCCAAGATATCAACGTTACAGAATTTCCTGTCGTTCTTGATATCCTGTCCGGAGGATTTGAGAATCAAAAAAACTTCTAGTGAGTTTGGTGGGAATGAACCAAAATTCTGAATCTTCTTTTAATCGATATCAATCGAGTACGGTTTTGATTGAAAAAACTCTCACAACATATAATAACATAGACTCATAGTGTCATGAACTCATAGTTGGTGTAAAATACTGGATAGTGTCACAGATACCTAAATTTCCCGATACGAAATTTTATTTTCACAATTATCTTGATGATTTTTTACTATTTCACAAGTGCTGTTGCTTCAACTGATCGAATCAAGATGAAATCCATGTTTTGTGTTGAATGAAACCCTATTATCCAAAATATGGTGAAAAGCACTTTACTCTATAACGAAATTTTACATTCTAAGCACAATATGAATCAGTGATTTGTTTCCTCTCCAAGAGAAATTGATAATGAGGAATTTCACAATGTCGGAATTTCCTATTTTTGATTCAGCACCTCGAAAAACCCCATAAGGCAAACTTTCAGCCCGAACTTCCTAATTTACGAATCAACAAAACAGTGTAGAAAATATGTAGTTTTCCCGGTTAGTTTTGAAATCAAAAATTTTGATTGTCTCCCAAAAATAACAGGAGACTTATTTTCCGAAATCAGCCCGAATTTCATCTATCCCACACCATTAACTATTCAGGAAAAATGCAAACAGAATTCGGTGAAATTCCTCATTGGTCCAATGTATACAGTCGCCTTTTTTTGGCTAATTTCCTTATCGGTGAGGGAGAAACAACCCATTTTGATGCTTTCGGGCTAGATATAGGAGGAATTTCCCCCTCAAACACAAACTGGTACAAACCGAATAGCTATAGTTTCTACACTTGGTTTTAAGACCGACAGAATGAGCCTGGAATGAACATGAGTTTGAACCAAGCTTCCACGTCCTCGGTGTGGAAACTGTTTGATATGGAAAAGAACCTTTGGAAACACGAATGAAGATTGTGAGATTTGACAAAGGAGATCATATTTATATTATGTGCAATTAGAAGTTGGAACATCAATAATAATCGGCTAACTGGTCAAATCGGAGATGTGACCAATTTCGAACCAGCTTCCCGAATACCAATTCAACACACAACTCCTTCGACATACCTACATCCTGAAAACAGAGGGAAAAGTTGCGTCAGGCTTACTCGATCTTTTTTTCCGTCGATGACAAATAATTCAGGACGTCTACATTATTAGTTCGAGAGGTGAAACACCGAAGAGTGTGCGTAGCGGCGAGGGGCGGCACGTTTTCCATTATGCAATCGGACGAGAGAATTACTAAATCGCTTGTTTGGGTTTTCAAACATTCATCATTATTTTTCCGCCCGGACTCCGTATTATTCATTTACGAGGTTTCCGCGCTCAGAGTAAACAAAAAAGGGAAAGCTTTGTGACAACGCATATTTTTTTATTGTCTTTTCCCCCTTTTCCGGACAGTAATACCTGAGGAATGAAATATCGATGACCAAACAGGGAGGTGATCGGAGCGGAATTTAAGTGCGGTGAATTGTTGAAAAACCTCGGTTCGACTTTTTATTATTTTGACTTTGCAAACAGACAATTAACACCCTAACGCAGTAATAAACAAAAATCAACTTGATCAAATCACCAACCACCAACCAATCATTACTTGATTACAAACAAAAAGTTATGTTGAACAAAAGGGAACCGGTGAATTTTCCCCACCCTGTAAGTCCCAAATTAGATTCTTACAATTTTTCGAGTAAATAATTTTCCTAATTTTTAAAAAGAAAAATCACAGATCTAAACACGTCGACTGCCAAACTAAAATATATATGGAAAGTTGACCTCGGGCTAATGTTGGGCTCTCTAAATTCAAATAAGTAGGTAATTTTAATAGGATTTCTTCAGTCCAAATGCGTCATTGTTGTTATTTTTTTCTATTAGAAAAAAAAGGATTCTTGGATAGCCCCATTCTGGCCCTAGGGAAGGAATTCATCGCCATCGTCCATAACACCCAAAATGGGTCTAAATGAAAAGAAGGTCGAATAAGGTTGAAGGCATCTCTAAGGAAAGACAAAAAACCTACTTATATGAAAAACTAAATAACCCATCTTTCTCCACCAGACTTGAGACTTCTTTCTTGCTATCTCAGCCTCTTATTCAATCAGCCTTCAAATATCACATCGAAGAAAACTCGTCAAAGAAACATCAAATCAAAAATGTCGTCACAACTCGAATGAAACAAGACAAATCATGACCGACTAGAAAAATCTTGGTGATATTGGTAGGTAGGTAAGTGAACGAAGAGAGATGAGATAAAGAATTTTTCTGTATAGATCACCCCTCACCCCTGTCTAGATGAACACAGCATCCCAATTTAGCATAACATCGTTATCCCGGAATCGTCGGCGGTTTTCTCCAGTTGTTTCCACACAGTTCCCGACGGCTGGAATTCCCTGACTTTTTCAGCTGAGGGTCATCCTGGTCAAAAAATTAGGATACACGCAGGTGCCTCAAAAGTGCAAAAGTCAGATATTCCAACTTCATAAAATTATCTAGCCAGATTTTTTAAACACAATTTCCCGAATTTTCCCGATGGGTGGAATTCCCTGACTTTTTTTAGTAGGGGACGCGCTTTAAATTTGTCACCGTAAGTTATTTTGTGAAAAAAAATTAATAAATAAAAAAAAAAAAAAAAAAAAAAAAAATGTTCCGGAAGTATCATGAGACGCGAAGGGTGAATCGTTAAGGGGATTTTCTTTCACCTCGGCGCACTTCATGTCATTTAAGCCCATTTTAGCCCCTCGTTGCCTCCAGGAAGGGAGTTGGTTAGTGTCCTAATCTGATTTCACCTCCCAACCCCATTTCCACCGTTTTAATTTCATTTGGTTATACCGAATCAATTCAGAGGGAAACCTAATACGGAGGTTTCAACCACCTCTCCCTTCCCCGATCTAATTGGCTAAGGGGTGTTGATGAAGGGGATGGTAAAGGAATTCCCATACCATCGATTGTTTGACGGGGGTAGGGCGTTTCCAAGCCGTCGTTTCTCTAAAGTTGTTCTGAAGGAAGTTTTGGAATCAGAACTTCTGCGTGGTATTCAATTTAACCAGGGGGATACCTGAGAGATATCTCTCATTTCCCCTCAGTTTGAATAGACGTTTTCCAGCAAAAGATCACTCAGTTGCTGAGGGATTATAATAATGATGATTGCTGGATCAGGTGGATTTGTAGAGCTTGTAGAGGTAACTTCAAAAGGAAGTTCATAATTTCAAACAATGGAGAGGTGGAAGGCAATGCTACAGTATTTTTATTATATACAATATACATTATATTTATGTAAATGTATATGTTTCTACCAACGTGATTATCAGGGCTTATCAAATATGTGCAATTTCAACAATACATTATTACGTATTAAACGGAGTATCTATATCCGTTTCACGGACTTTTATGGGAACATGGTTCATACAGGGATCTATCTACAGTACTTTGGTACAACAAAGTTGAATCCAGTACCTTCAAGTCTACTACGTGGTTATGAGAGAGTTCAGCCATTTGGGAGTGGTTTGTACAGACTGTTGAGAATGGTTGGTCCAGCCGTTTGAGCGTGGTTTGTGCCGTTATTTGGGAATGGTTGGTCAATCCAGATACAGAAATAAAGAGATCAATAATTGAATAATTTATTTATTCGATCTTAAATGTTTATTTTTGTCAGTTTCAGAGATATTCTCTGGTTTTATCCCGCACTTTCGACCTTTCTTACGACTTATGACCCTCCCCTTTCTCAACAATTTTTTTTCGGACGCCAATTCTTTAATCAACTCTCTAATTTGACGCTCCAACCTTTCGATGCAAATTTCTGCTGATCGTTTCTGAGATAGTTGAATGGTTCTTAAATCGTTCATAACATTGTGATGATCCGCTTTGGTTTGTGTCAACAGTGCAGTTTTACGTCTGATTTCCACATCTTTATGAATCAGTTGTCGTTGAAGGTTGGATATGCTCAGTTTGACATCTGCCATAGTTTCGTAACCGTTCTGATGTTCAAAACTGGACGACAATAAAGTCGGAAACTTAGGAGGCAATTCTGCTGTTGTTGATTGGTGGGGTTGATCAAAATGTTCTCTTCTGCGGTGGGCGGTTGCAGAAGAAGCGGGTACTTTGGACTGAGTGCGATTGGGTTTTCTACATTGCTTGGTTGAGCGATCGATCCTTGTGAATGACGTTTCAACACCACTGTCTGTGGAATTGGAGGAATTCGGAGACTGGAATGAACCAGGTGGAGAAATCGGGTGTTTGGAGGTTGGTTTGACATCAGAAGGTACGCTATTAGATCTTAGTGGATGGCACGTGCTCAGTTCCACACAACTTGTACCAGAAATAGACGGGACCAAGTTATCGATCGAACGTCTAGTCAAAGAGCAGATACCATTCTGGGGAGGCGTTGGTGACATGATCAACCACCTGAACGGAGAGCTGTTCTCAACAGTCGATCGACTAGATGATAAGCTGAAGCCACTATCCGGCGTAAGGCTATTCGATTTTGAAAACCCGGAAGTGTCTCCCGTATTACAACTATCGAATGACTCTCGAGCAAGTTTCGACAGCGCATTACCACCTTCAGAAATTTGAGGAGTCAAAGTCACCGAGCAGAATGAAGGATGGATCGCATCAGCACTTTGTAGTGCTTGTGAAGGTTCAGCACACAATGCTCGAGAAGCCGAAACTGCTGCTTCGTTTGATGAATTGCTAATGCCTCCACTTGAAGTGTGGCAACCCGATCGACTCCATGTGGAATCCAAAGCTCCACCAGTATACCCTCCATCGATGTAACGAGCATTGGACTTGACTAAACAAATTCCATAATTTTTTCGCTGATTCTTCTCATTACACCTGCAACGATGTCTCCTTTTCAACTCACAGTCACGTTCACAGGACTGTATGTAACATCTACGAGATTCACTCATGCAATGTACCAACCTACGAGAAAAGCATGAATTTGATCAACTTGTGTTTCAACGAAAAGGTAAATTTTTTGCTGGTATATCGTGAACAACAAGTTGTTATTGTTGATTGCATGTTGCCAATGAAAGATAATGTTTATTATTGATTCGGCAACTTAACTACATTACTAAACAATTTATGTCTATACATTCAACAGTGAGTATCGGTTCAATTCAAAAATCGGTATACCGTTCTTCAAAGATCAATACATGGCAAGTTGGAGCGGAAGTTATCGAGGGCTGATTGGAATAAGTGACCAAGTGACAAAAAACAAACTTTTCAGCAGAGCGTTACAAAGATTCTGTATTTCTCTTTTTTGAGTTGGTTGGTACAGGTGACCAAATGCGCCTGCTCGCCCGATATTCTCGGTTTTGGTCTGGTTTATGAGTTTTATTACTCTTGATTTCACCTCATAAATGGTCAAGGTACGTGAAGGTAAATCATGAAGGTACGTGAAGTACTTCAGGTACCTTTATCTAACTCTCGTACTCTAGAATAGCACTGAAAATCAAACACAATTTTTAGGAATCTCGAATATTCTTTATAATAGAAATTGTGTTTCTGCTTAAATTATTCTGGATTCTTAAATTTTGATGGATGTTAGTTTTTTTCTTCCTCTATTCCAAAGGTTCATTATTATTCTCAATAAACAAAAATAAAATTTTGCACTTGGACAATATTTGGAGTCTACTTGGTTCCAAAATTTAGCCACCCGAATCAACCAACAAAAAAGAGGGGTGAACTACCGGAGTTCCCAGGGTGGGAGCCCTTTTGGGTTCCCACAACGTATTATAACACAAATTTGTCTTCGGCCTTCAATTCAACGAACGGATTTACGATATTTTGGCCGGCAGAAGTGACTATTTCACACTTGATTTGATAGTTTTTTTTACTGGCAACGCTCGCCTTTTACTGGCAGAAATTACCAAATGATACGAAAACAGCATTAAATGCTATTAAATTTCAAGTTGCTTAAATTTCAAGTAATTTCTGCCAGGGATTTCTGGGGCAAATAGGGTTGAACAGGGGTGTGTGAAGATACTGTAAGGGTTTTTAGAGCCCTTTAAATTTTGATAATCGAGAACTTAGAATACTAGCGTGTAGAGGAGGCTTATGTGTCTTCTGAAGCATTAAAACCTCAATATTGAAAAAAATTTACTTGGGCACTTCTGCCAAGGAACCCTCGATATATTGTACAGGTTTTACGTTTTCGTGAAATACTGAAAACCAATCTAGTCTTACTTATTGACTAGAAGAAGTTTACGACCTTGTGAACGTTTTCCTGAACCAGCATTACGGCAATAATGAGTTCTGTCCACTTAGTGCATCGTTTTTTTTTAGATTCTACAAGCATCGTGCCTAACGATGATCCGATTGCAATGGAATTCCCCACGTAATCATCTGGAGGCCAGGCTCAAATTACACACCACGTTTAAGCGGTTAATCCGACAGTTCGTGATGAATAGGTTTGAATCAAGTTAACGCAGACAGTAGTGAAATTAGTAGGGGACCAACGAGGGCTCAAAGCGATTAGCTCACCAAGTCATGAAACTGTCGAAGAAGTAATGAAAGTAGTACACAGTGGGAACTGGGTTTCGGTGAAAAAGAAAAATTATATTATACAATGAACCGAGTTAAATTTGGTAGGGTAAGGTATCTCTTTTCAGGCACTTCCAAATCCAGGTTCATTAGGGGTCCTGAATGTTCTGGGTCTCTTAATCAGATAGATTTTCACCAAGCTATGGACTTGATGTGAAATTCAGTCCTGGAATGGAGAAAAATAGTGGTACCATGTACCTATAGGCCAAATATGAAGGTCGAAAGATGACCAAAAAAAGATGGCGAGGACGGAATTTATCCACTACGCTCATCATAACTACGCTCGGTAAGTGTGTAGAAAATATAATTTCAGAAATAGGAAGTGACCTATTATAGCTAGGATAGTATTTCATTTCAAATAGCATACGAACAACTGAGAGGTGAAGTCCACCTGACTGTGCCAGGACATGCGGTTATCCACTGGACTTTCAAGAAGTCGTCGGAAGACTATAAAGGAATGCCATGTCGTATCAAACCATTTGCTCTGCACCAATAATCGTTAATCAGACTATTTCAGGTGATCAGCATCCGAGTCAGTCTTTTGCAACACTCACTCCAGCGCTGGGTCTGCTTAATATACGGAAAATACCAACATCAAAACTTAGGGAAACGCCGATCCGCAAAGTCTAAGCAATATGAAATTGCTTTTTGCCAAGTAATCAACACGACTACACAATTCACCGCAGTCATCGTGGTGGATTGCATGTCTTGTGTTTAACCTGAAATTAACAACAAACCATTTCCTCTGCACCAATCGTTAATCAGCCTCAGGTGGCCAGGAGATTAGCGATTGATAGAGCATCATAGCCTGTTGCATAAGAGGTTCAGATTCGATTGTTCCCGAGTTCTAAAATTTATTCTGTTTTGATGGATCTATGTGAAGTTTGGGTTGTTGGGTACTATTCTGGAACAAAACTTTGAATTGTCTGAAATGATTTAGAAGTTCACCCTCGTTACTGGTAATTTCGAAGGCGAAAGTATTCCAGTCCATGTGCTCAAACCCTCAAATTTGTATTAAAAAGTACCCTACTGTAGCTAAGAACAGCCGATTGGAGAACTTCAATATCATCTCTTCTAATTACAAGATTAGCGAGCCACTCAACAGAGATACCTACTCCGCCACTTAGCGGTTGAAGAGGCTGAGAAGGGATTATTTCTCCATCGAGTTTCAGATAGGGCGGTCGGTTGGGGGAAATGGGGTGATCGACGGATGATGAAGCAAAGGGGGTTCCGACGATTGGAATCAGCGAAGTGGAAGCATCTCTCGACTGGTAGCCCTCGGGCGGCGGTAATATGGGCTCAGCTGGATGGGGTTATGAGTGAGGTTGCAACCCCCCCCCCCCGCAGGATCTGAGTTGAACCATATTACGGCAAATTTCGATAGAACCTAACAGAGTATCGATCGTCTCCGAAAAATATCCCTTAATTGTTCTTGTTGGAAATTCAGCTTTGAAAGCTTGAATTTTTGCACAGAACAACGTTTCTGGTCACAACTTCAGGGTTCAGGAATACCACATCTGCGTACCAACTAATGCTGTAGAGCGCTCGCCCCATGTCAACTATAAAAGATGCTGATCTTTTGAATGCCATGGTTGATTTAAAATGCTGCAAACTATTACACAAAGGTTTATTATTTTCTATATAGATCACTCGTCTGCAAAGAACACGGCTTTGCCATTGTTACCACCAACCATAATGAAGAAAAACATCAATCGAGTTTCGGTCAGTTAAAATTTGAACGGAGATTAGACCCCTTTTGCGATTCACACTCGTGTTTCTGATTTATCGTAAGTCCAGCTCTTAAGTTCTCGTTTTAAGGCGTTTTCAAAATTTCAACTCTTAGAAGTGACCAACATCAACCAAAAGCTTCGGAGCACAACTAGACTCCAAATGGAGCCTACATACCAAATTTCATCAAATCGGTCAATGCTAAGTGAGGAAAGTGCCGCGTACGGCGGACGGACGGCCAAATTTAGATTTTCGGATTCTACGTACCTTTAAACGTAAACCAACAAATTTGGAGGGGGGGTTAACATTTTTTTTCTTGGTCGACTCCAAAGGTTCATTATTGAAAATAATAAACCAAAATTGGTTCTACAACAAGAAACGACAAAAAACAAAAACTTCTAAGGAAAAAAAACCGTAAGTTACTTCTTAAATATAAATAATAGAAACTCTTTTCAAATAGAAACCATAGAAATTTTAGCTAATGTATAAGATTCTTCATATTTTCGTGCAGATTCAGATGTTCGAAAGTGGTTCTGAAATTTAGGAGTTCCACAGCCGTTCGGACTTCCACCCTAGCTATAGAGGGTGTCCCGAAACCTGTAATACTTCCTAAATCGATTCTACAACTAATTTGTATCAATTTTCCCTCTAAGCCCTATTTTAAAACTTACTTTAAGGACTTACTCCACTTAAGAGGCAACTTTTTTTACTCGTTATGAGATGAAGAAAGATTCCATTTTCGCTGAAATAACACGTTTTTTCGCATTCAAACGCCATTTTCCTTCTTAAATTTCACAGTAATACCATTGGAAAGCTGATGAAATGAAACATGTTTTAAGGTTTTAACAGACTCAGAAGAAACGCGTGTTTCAGCAGAATAAAATCCAAAATGTTTGAAAAAAAACAGAAATTGACAAATTTTCAAGTTTGAGGCAAGAAATACTATCCCGGTGTACAGTTTTCCTGGACTGGTCTGGAGCTCACCATAATTATAATTATAATTAGCGTTATAATCTGATTTACTGAATGGTATAATCGTAACGATATCGCTTACGGGCTGTAGAGGAACACAGCATCGAAGAAATACGAACTTCCTCAGAGAAAACGAAACCCGTTGTTCCACTTCCATGATGTATTATAACTTCACAAATAACGACACAACGCGAAACACATTTTTCGTCGAATTTCGCGATAGAAATGGCTTGATTTCATCAGCTGAGTACTAATCGCTAGGTATGAGCTTTCACGACAAAATATCCAGTTCGGACTGACGGAATTCGGTCGCAAGCGATCGTTTCGAAATCGTTTCACGTGAAAGAAAAAAAAAATTAGGCTCACTAAACAAACAAAATTCGACCCACTTTTCGTCGTTAGTTGTTTACGAGGGTATGTTTTAGCAATTGCAGAACGCTTTACTTTGATCTAGAACCGCGCAATTACGCAATGTTCCTAAACAGTAAACACTGAGTGTGAAACGATCTCATTCAAAAACTACCGGTGAGGTAATCATTAAACATTATACACAGTTTAGGCGACTTTGTGACTGGAAAATAAGCTGGGAACCGATCAAATTGGATCGGAAATTAGATACTGTCATAAAAAGGGGCTGGGTTTTACTGTAAACGGGCACTCAAGGAGTGTACAAATGGTATGTAACATTTTTAGATGGATTCTATTTTAATAATCAGTTGCAATAATAAATCTCGTTAAAAAAGTGTTTTGAAAATTTTAAATCTTGGTTGTTTAATCTACAGGCCAAACTCCAAATTCCATGATTCATTAACATGGTTCCAGAATTGAGGGACCTCAAGAAACCTATTCCGGGGTTGGTGTACATACCCAGCCTTGGAGTGGCGAACTGGTATAGCCTTGACAAGTACGCAACATTATTTCAGACAGAAATACTCGCTACTAAATAATGAGTTAACAACACTAACACAACTTGGTGTCAACAGTAAAAAAAAAACAGCATCCTTACCGACAGCCAGGCAAGTATAAAAGCCTTTCAAAATCATATCACTACCTCAAAACTGGTGTGGGAAACGAAAACGCAAACAAATAATATATTTGTAGGAAATAATAAAATTTGCACAAGAATTAGATTTTGGAGAACCCTAAGTGTGGCACATGTTTTTTCATCATTTTTTAACGCTAAATCACGGGGTGTCATCCGTTTTTCAATTTAACTGGAATTTTTCAAAATAGCGGCCAAAAAATCGGTTGTTTTTAGTGAAAAAATCGCTCTTTTTAAATCGTTATGAGTTTTTAGGTAATTTTATTCAGTTCAAGCATGATCATGCTGTCAGGTTTTATTTTTAACTCCACCGTAGACGGCCCCAAGCCCGTGGTTCAAAAGGAGATGAGAAAATAAAAAATAAACATGATTTCGACCTCAAAACTGATGTTTTCGTGAAAGAAATGTTAATTTTTTCTCTTAAATCTTGGTTTTTCTCAAAACGGATGACACCCTGTTATTCAGCGTTAAAAAATGATGAAAAAACATGTGCCACACTAAGGGTTCTCCAAAACCTAATTTTTGCGCAATTGTGGAGTTGCGCAACTTAGAGCGTTCAAAAAGCGAGGTTGCGCGCAATAAAACAAATCGATGTGGGTATGAATTTCTCATGAAATTTGACGTAGAGTCCGAATCTGTAACAAAAATGGGGGGGTTCCATTTGAAAAAATGAAGTTAGTGTCAATTGCGCACGATTGCGCGCAACTTTTTCGCGCAAAAGTATTTTTCCTGAGATCCTTACAAAAAATCATGAAGAATTGCGTTGGTCGGAATTTTTTACGCTGTATTTTGCGAAAACTAAGGGGGGTGTAACCTTTTCGTGAAACACCCTATACCGGGTGTCCCAGAAGTTATGGTCCACCCTCCGGCATTTCCGTATTTAATTACGTAAAAAAATGGGTTCAATGCCATTTTTCATATTTTTTTGTAATGAATTCAGGAAAAATACTTTCGCGCAAAAAAATTGCGCGCAAGTGCGCGCAATTGACACTAACTTTGTTTTTTCAAATGGGAACCCCCATTTTTTATTGCAGATTCAGATTCTACGTCAAATTTCATGAGAAATTCATACCCGAACCGACTTTTTTCATTGCGCGCAACTGGTACTTTTCGCGTGCAAAGTGACAAGGGTGCGCAAAAGTGCATTTTTTCAAACCCCAAGTGTGGCACATGTTTTGTCATTATTTTTTGACGCTGAATCACGAGGTGAGGTCCTTTCTTCGATTTGATCGTTATTTTTCCAAATTTAGAAGGAAAAATTATGTTTTTGGGCTTTATTTTCCCTCCCCTTTCCGCAATACGGGCTGGGACCGGCTATGGTGGGATTAGAAATAAATTCCTCACTTCTAAATTTTAAAAAAATGTTCGAAAAGTAGGAAAATGTTGGAATGTTGGAAAATGTTTGTTAAGTAGATACTTACCTACTTTAATGTGAACAAAAATAAAAAAGCTTCTCATCTAAAAACCTTTAAAAAAATTAAAAGTTACAAAAGCTCAAAAAAGTAATAATAAAAATGAATGTCTTATCATCAGAGCCGGGACGTTTATGACTTTTATTTTTCCATTTCATGACGTTTATTCTATGACTTCTATGGCTTTTATTATCTAGTTTTATGACGTCAATTTTGGGAAATTTGGCTATTTTATGACATTTTAGGGAGAAGTATGACGTTTATTAATCGTCCAAGTTCGGGTAAATTGTTGTAAAAACGCCAGGAGAATAAAAAAATAGGTTGAAACATTAATTTATTGATAGTGAGCATACATAAATAATTAAATTACAAATACCTGTACTTAGTTATACATAAATAATTCAAATGAAATGTTTACAAAAACATCGATCAATTATTATTAAAATCATTATAAAAAACCACCATGTGTTGCTCGAGATGCTCCACGGTGAGGCTTGTTCTCTTGACTGTTAGCAAACATTTAAATTTTGAGAACGACCTCTCAACGTCTGCTGATGTCACAGGAGCGTACTTCATGCAGGAGATGTCCTGCGGTGTCCACCCCTCAGGCAAGTCCCCACATTCTTTTCCATTCAGCCTGGCAGCTATTGCCTGGGCTTGTTTCCACCCAGGATTTCTCGAAAGCACTGCAGTGAGTTTTTCCTTCGCTCTATCTCCCACTGTTCCAGCCCAATCCGAATCACAGAGGGTTTGCATTTCCTCTACTCCCTTAGAAAACATCATTCCCTGCTTCTGTAACTTTTGAATGGTGCTGGGTAGTGAACCAAAGTTGTCAGAAATGTAGTGGAGGTGGGTTTCTAGTTCTGAAGCCGCTAAAGCTTCTTTAGCTTTGCGGATAGCCTGCGCTTCGTTCGTATCTAGGGAGTCGAATACGCACCGAATAGCACTCACATATTCAGCCTAGTACTGAGCTGCCTCAAGCCACGTCCCCCATCGTGTGATGATGGGCTCGGGAGGCAACGGTGTGTTGGGTAGCATGATGCGAAACAGGTCCACTCTTGCTGGTGCCTTCAGGAAGACTTTTTTGGTCGAAGAAATTAATTTATTCACTGTTGGGTACTCCTCCCGCACAGCCTCTGCAACCCGATGAAGCCCGTGACTGAAGCAGGTCAGATGTACTACCATGGGATACATCGCCTTCAAATGATCCCTAGCCTTCAACATATAAGCAGCACAGTCGGTTACAAATAGCTTTAGCCTGCCAGTAGTTCCTGGTGCACCTTTCCAAAGAATTCTCAGCCCCTCCTGAACGCACTGCAAAATCATTGATGCGTTCGTCTTGTCGACAACGGCCACATGGATAAGGCGCCCTTTCGATGCACTTTTCCCACTCAGTTTCCCAACTATGACGTTAACCATGTTCCGTCCAAGCCGATCGGTAGTCTCATCTACGCTGCACCAAATCGGGGAATCTTCTATCTCATCCCTTATTTTTTCTATCACCTGAAAGTGTGTTGCAGGTGCCACCTTAGTCCTAAGGGTTTTGACGCAAGGAATGGCTTCAGACTCCCAGTACTTTTCGACGAATTTTCTCAAGGGCGTTTCCTTATCTAATTTCTGAAGAGGGATTGCTTCTTGAAGCATGACTGCTACAAGATCGTTCACAAAGCTCGAGGGCCTTTCTCCCGTCTCAGGTGGACACTCACTCAGCAAGCGTTGGCGCTTATTCCCCTGCTTTTGTATGTTTGCAGCATGGACAGTGGTTTTCTTGTGTTGTTCTAACTGGCATTTTCTTTCAAAGTTGAACTGGAACAACCAAACCAAAGTTAAAATTTCCTAATTTTGTTTTGAGTGAGATGCCTATTTTTAAAACTCCTTCAAAATATGCTCCTGTGCCTAAATAACTCCCATACTTAAATTTTTAAAAAAAAATTATAGAGCTCACTCACCTGTTTTCCACATGGCTTGCAGAAGATTGTTTCGCCTTCCAACGAGAAGTCCTTCTCCCCTGCTATCCACTTTTTTTTTTCCACGGAATTCTACGGTGATCTTGAAGAGAAATCCGTTTGCGGAACTAAAATATCTTGATCCGTTCTCAACTGAGGAGTAAACGAAATTTGGCCCCGATGGTGCTGCCATCTCTTATTTCAGAATCACACTAAAACATCGTGACATTTAGCCTTAAGCGCTGACTTGCTCACTGTAAATTTTGGCATGGTGACACGACTGCTAGCGAAAACTAACTAAATGAAAAAATACTACTCTCCCACCACGAATTTACACCCATAGGTATTCCGCAGGTAGAAACGGAGCAGCCAATCAGGAAGTTGCTGGGATTGAGGATGACGTGGGATTGGTCACTATAATTCACCTACCTGGTATAGGCTTGGCCAGTTTGAGGCGAGGCACACTATACAATTCACTAATGATTCCAAGGTGGTTCGAGGTTGGTGACACTTTATCCCCTATTCATTCCTTTCTGTGCACTGAGGGACTTTCACTTCCAACTGTTTAAAGCACTTAGCTGTGAGAACCAGTCGATTATAATCTGAAAGACTTACGCCCTTGGGTGAGCTGGAAGAACGTACGGTCAGAGCTAGCTCTAACTTCCTAATATTTGAAATGAATAAAAATGAAAAATTGACGGAAATAGAAATGTTATCCAGCAAAAAGGGCTAAAATATGACGTTTTTTCTGAAACGTGGCATTTTATGACGTTTCAGCGAAAAACGGCCGTTTTATGATGAAAAACTATGACTATGACGTTTATGACTTTTTCCTGGCTCTGCTTATCATTATTCACCTTGGGTTGGGGGTCGGCACCCGACTGGTCAAACCGTTAGACCGTTAGATGAGAAGCTTTTTCATTTTTGTTCACATTAAAGTAGGTAAGTATCTACTTAACAAACATTTTCCAACATTTTCCTACTTTTCGAAAATTTTTTTAAAATTCAGAAGTGAGGAATTCATTTCTAATCCCACCATAGCCGGACCCAGCCGTATTGCGGAAGGGGGAGGGAAAATAAAGCCCAAAAACATAATTTTTCCTTCTAAATTTGGAAAAATAACGATCAAATCGAAGAAAGGACCTCACCTCGTGATTCAGCGTCACACTTGGGGTTTGAAAAAATGCACTTTTGCGCACCCTGGTCACTTTGCACGCGAAAAGTACCAGTTGCGCGCAATGAAAAAAGTCGGTTCGGGTATGAATTTCTCATGAAATTTGACGTAGAATCTGAATCTGCAATAAAAAATGAGGGTTCCCATTTGAAAAAACAAAGTTAGTGTCAATTGCGCGCACTTGCGCGCAATTTTTTTGCGCGAAAGTATTTTTCCTGAATTCTTTCCAAAAAAATATGTAAAATGGCGTTGAACCCATTTTTTTACGTAATTAAATACGGAAATGCCGGAGGGTGGACCATAACTTCTGGGACACCCGGTATATATAAATCCAAACACGAGTGTGAATCGCAAAAGAGGCCTAATCTCCGTTCAAATTAGAGCTGACCGCAATGCGATCAATGCTTGGTGATTTTGATTTATTTTTACTTTTTTTATTTTATTTTTTTTTTCCTCTTCATATTGGATGGTTGGTGATTTTGTAGACGAGTGATCTATATAAAAATAATAAACCGTTGTGTAATAATTTGCAGCGTTTTTCTATTTCTACGAACAACGAACCCGTTGATAGGGGAGTGAAACTTCCGCAATTTTCATCGCACAGACATCGTTCGCCACTCGTTGGAAAACTATGTATGTGATAAATCTACACATCTCAAGCTTTCAATTTCCCCCTCCAGACGCACCTGGTCTCATTCCTAACCTCATTTTATCTGACTATAGACAAAATTTTCGTTTGGCAGAAACACGAATGCATAGGTTCCTAAAAACAATTTCCAACACGACCAAATAGCAATGTTAAAACTGAATAACTTTACATGAGATTGGCGCTCTTATCACATTTTAGATTCTCATAATTTCTCACTCAGTTTCATTTATACAGTTTACTGAAGTTACTGAATAGCGTGAAAGTCTGCTTAAATTCAACATTTATGTCAGTTCAGGTAGATAATATTGTTAAGTACTAAAGATTTATGGATACTTGCGATTCTTCCGGGGTTTCATGAGAGTAAATCAATGAATAATCATTATTTAAATCTAAATTGTGACGGATGGCTTTAAGGGGGTTTCCGTCGCCAATTGTTCCTCGTTTCGGGTCAGTATTTCCCGAAATTGAAGGGGCAAAAACTTGAAAAGTTGTACCTAACTTTGAAATTTTAAAGGACTTTAGAAATTCATTAGTGCACGGCCCTAGGGAATTGAAAAACTGAAATATTGCCGCCGGAATCATCAAAATCGAACAAAAATTGCCAGAGAAAAATGGGAAAAATTACTGGATAAATGGTTTTTTTCATATCGATTATTAGTATAGATGGACTCGTTGAAACAACCAATAATCTACTACGTATTTTACAAGTTGAAAATAAATTATTGCTACTAGGCGAAAGCATCTGGCCTCCAAGGGGAAATAACCATTCAAAAAACATAACTTCCAGACCTCAACTAAATTGCTAAAGGAACGATAAAAATCCACCCAAACGACCATAAACTGCTTAGCAAGTGCATTCAGAAGGGGGTCCTATCAAGATTGAAAAGCTCCCAAGTCGTTTTTAGATGACTGCAAACGGACAACTGAGCGGTCTGGGTCAGTTGATTTGACCGAACTCCGAGCAATTTCCGCTTAAACCCCATTGAAAACGAAGGGGCGTCCGCTGAGTGGATAATGCCTTCGTATTCTGTTACGTCCAATAAACTCCGCGAATGGACAGGGGGCGCTGGCGTTATGATAGCGTGCAATAATCGGCTATACCGGTGAAAAGGGTTGTTTAAAGCGAATCCCGTCGTGAAAGGGCAAAAAATGAACGAGCGTGCATTTTTATGTGTTTCAGTCCCTCAATAGCTCGTCAATTCATCTCACGCACTGTTCACTTGAAAGGTGCACAGTTATCAATTTCCCGAAGTACGTGTTTTCCCACGGTATTTTAGTTTTTAGCAAGTTCACTCGTTTGAAACTGGGGAGAACATAAAAGTGTTATTTATTATTTACCTGAGTTGACCAGAATAATACGAGCATGTTTAAATTGTACGATCCTTTGCAAGGAAGCAAGTGCTCGTGGACCGACAACACCAAGGTTATGGCCGCGACCTTGTTACGGCGCAGTGTGTGGTGCGGTAAAAGTGCCACGGAGTTCCTCAAGTTGATATCTCGGCAGGTGCACATCGGGTCCCTTGGACCTAATCCGGTTGTCGTTCACGTGGGCACTTCCAGTCAATGCCTCTAAGTCTCTACTTTGGCAGCTTCTTCAGACATCACCATGGATGTACACCGAAGAAAGACTTCAGAGTGGTCAGGGTTACGATAATTAGTAAAAGGAGAATTGTATTATAATAAATGCGAATATTTATTACTCATTTCATTATTACTAATTCTTCCCTAATTCCGACCTAAAACCTAAATCAGGCACAGACAGTAGTATACACCAAGCTCATAAAAAGAAGTTGAACAATATACCTCATATAGAAAATAAGTAAGAGATAGGTATTGTCCATGAATCACCGGGTACAGTAACCATTATGAATAGTATTCACCTTGCTCTATCTACAGTACATGAAATCAAGTACGTATAGAATACATCGCATATCACTTTTCATCATGATGCCTCTACTCATCTCCCCTATGACACTTCACCAAGGAAGTCTACCATGGTCATTTGATATTGGATGGGCCAGTTGTTTGGACGTGGTTAAACAATTTCGTCGTAGCAGCCTTCAATAGGAATGTTTATTCGGTAATTTTGTCAAACAGCTCCTGTATGCATACCCAAAAGTATACTGTTTATTTTCAGTATACCAAACCAACATACTGCATGCAAAAGGTATGTTTTGAATATGTTAAGAGCCCATATTCATTCCATTCTACTCGTCTCCACGATTTCAGTACCCACTCGGCTATTGCATTTTTGGATACAACGAGGATGGACAGGTTTTCATTATTCATGTAAATCCTGAATTCAAATATTACTACTATAATAAAGAAGGTAATTTTTTTAACCCTAAAAACACGTTTTCTGGTCTATTTTTTTAAAATTTGGACTTTAGGCTAGTCCAAAATTCCTGGCTTACTCGTCTTTTCGTTGGTATCAAGAACATTTGGCTAAAACTTGACATTTTCGCAAGAAAATTACTCAAGTTATCGTCCGGAGTGACTCATATTGTTACATCGTTAAATAGTATATTATGATTTTTGGGGAAACTTCAGGAATATTTTACAATGTTTCAAAACGGATTTCAGTGGGAGGAAAAAAATCAAAAAGTCCACATACCATTTTGAGTTTATTGCAATAGCTTCATTCCCCTAAAAATTCGCTAAAACCATCCAAGTTTCAACCCGCAAAAATTGAAAAAAAAATCATGTCTTTTTTTTGCTTTTTTTTTCAATTTTTTTAACTGATTGGTCGGAGATTTGATTAGATCGGTGTTCGATGAGATTGTCAGTTGCCACGACATTGTAGAGGAGGAGTTGTGTAGGGACCATGGCTCTCGTCAACCCCACGGGTTACGTCAGTGGCGTAGAAGGGACTCTACGCAACTTTTCCAAGAGTAACTGACTGAACCTCGGTAAGATGATGAATAATCAGAAGCCTGTTTTTTGGAAAGATTGGATTTTCGACGGACTAAGGTCACATAGCCAAGGAGACTAGCTGTTGAAGAAAGCTGTATCTACATTATAGTTGGGACTCGGCTCCACAAACATCCTCGAAGTGTTGAATCTGCTGGACAATAGCTGGGACATACGACGATTAAAGAGGACCTTGTCAACAACCACTAGAAGAGAAGTGTGTAATGTGAAGTGGACGTAAGTAGTGATCTATGAACCACAGAGCTGCGTTTAGTACATATTAAAGATAAATTACTGATGTATTGTATACAGTTGTGATAATAAACAGATTATATTTTTTTAAATTCGAGTTCGTGGAGAAACAATAATAGTGTCTTCACCAGCATGTCGTTCTCTGATTGAGTAGCAATGAAATTTGACTGTCTCGATGACTTGCTTCAGTTCAACTCCACATCTCAGCGTGGAATCCGACAGCGGTCCTCCACAGAAGTTACAAAGTTGACTCGATTGCTGAAGTCGGAACACGGTTGACTCCGGGATCGAGTTTCAACCTCAACTAACCCTTTATTGAGGGACACTCCGCCCAGCCTCACGATACGGGAGGATCGCAGTTTCCACTGAGGGTGAAACGCCCTCCTGATCGGCCCTATTCACATGCAAATGCCTCGAAGGGATAACAATCCTGAGATGACGGCCTCCAGCATGACGGTCCTTCTGGTTGTGTCGAGTCCCTTTTTTCGGGACGGAGTCGTAAAGACAGCGGTAGTTCTGAAGGAACTCTTTTTTTTACTGGGTTTAAGGGAGCAACGCGAAACGGGAGGATTTTTTACGATGAGTTGTAAACATTCTCGGGAACATCGTAAATTTAAAATATCCTTTTAAGGCGAGGGTGGGGGATCCTTTACGTTTTACATCGACGACGCCCTGCGCAAGCGCGGGAAACGGAGTTTGAGGAGAACATCATGCCTCTGGTTTCGTAAACAATCGTTAACATCTGGCAAGCAGCTTCACTCGATGTGCTTCCAGCACCAGTAGATATTGACGAAATGACAGGCTAAGTCCCAGCATTTTGTGACCGAGGATTTGACCTTCAGTGATAATAATTTGAGAGTCTTGAGTGAATGTCATGTAATACAGAATTGGATATATGGTTTTTCGTCGATTTGATTTATAACACAAGAATCTTTCGTGAATTTTCGGGTTATGAGAGTTATCGAATACCATAAAAAAGGAAACTATGTAATAAATGATGCTCTAGTTCACAATTTGTTCACTAGGTGGCTCTGTCACTCGTACACGTTGAAAAAACGTATAGAAGAGCAAGATTATTGAAGTTATTGGAAGTAAATAGAAAGAAAATAATCCTAATTCCTCGTCCAAAAATATAAACACAATATCGCAATAGGATGGGCACTACAGCTTCCTCACATAGAACAACAAGTATATTCAGTATTTGTGCGAAATGATAGAATAATAATGTATCTGAGCACTGATAAACCAACAACTTCTTGTATATTCAACATTCAACATGGGAGGAGCACAAACAAATTCTCCCAATTTAACAATAACACGGTGAACCGATACCCACAGAAGCCACTAAGGATAATAGGTAACGACAGTTTTTTATGAAATATGCTAATTTTCATTAATTTTTATTTTAAATTATTTTTATTGGTTTTGTACAGGGTGTACATTGGGAGGATAATAGGGGGTAAGAGTAATAAGATCACGGTCTTGTGACTTGAAATAATTTCTAGGAATTTTATATCCAGAAAATTTTTGTCCTGAATTTTCCAAGTTTTGTCTTCGCCTGACCGCCAAATGTTGGTTTCTGAAACTGTTTATTCAATCAGGTAATGGTTTTTGGCTCATTAAATAAGGAAATCCCCACAAATTCACGCCTTGTTGCATTGTTGGATTTTATCTGCCTTATATTCTCCGCCGAGTGCCTTCGAGTTGTTCAAATCATTATAGGCCACAAGTGTTCAGTTCGAGACAAATGATCGAGTGTGCGACAGTGCTTCTTCACCGAGATTTACCTCTAGTGGGTAGAAACACGTAAGGTTTGTAGGTCAAGTGGACGTACCATCACCAAGGTACCTCCACTCGAGTCACCGGTAAAATCCGGAAAAATTTAACGTTTCTTCGTCCAATAAAAAGAATTTGAAGAAAGTGTCTTCCGAATATTGCATCATCCTTCATCGTCATTACAAGTCCAAGGAATCGATTATTCATCATCTTTTTAGAGCTCGTAAGGCGGTTAGCACAACGAGCTGACAGATCCTTCAATCTACTTTTGTTTTACTGATCCAATCAACCTTGGAATGATCGATTTTCGAACTCATCATCACGGGGTTAATGGTAATAGTTATTATTCATTTAGCAATAAAAATAATTGCATTTTATTTGTGTTGTAATTTTATACTTCAGGGTGTCAATTCCCCGAAAAACAATTCCAGGTTTTCCAGGGTCAATATTAGTCTTTTTTCAGGGTTCTAAATGAGTGTGATCTTAATTTCTCTAAAATTCAGGTTTTCATGGACATTTTGAAATGAAAACGTCTGGTAAGTAGGAGTGGCACATAGCGTCCTCGTATCAGTAGACCGAAGCCATTATCAATCAATCAAATTATCAATCTCCAAGTACCTAAAATGCAACTAAAATGCCATCGAATTCAGATGGAAAATGTACAAGTTATGGTTGTTATATGGATTTTACAATTGCGCATGCGCAATGGCTAATGCCAATTCATGGACGACGATTTTCATAGGGAACTATCTATGTTCAACCCACACAATTCCTGAAAATTTCATCAAATTCGGATAAAACGTTTAGAAATTGTGGCTGTTAGAGAAATTTACGTTAAGGTAATTCACACTGCAAGTGTGCCCTTATGAACACTTTAAGCAATTTTTCGAGAGAAAAATGAAGTAATTGTAACATACAGCAGCATTTTAAAATTGTACAAAAATAATCTAAAAAAAAAGTTTTAAAAACAAAAATCCATATTTGAAATATTAAAGTTGAAAAAATGTTCTACATTTGGAACATCTATAATTAAACTATAATCTATACTACTAATAATACTACTAAAACCGTACTAAATACTTCTCTCCTTCTGACTGCTGGAACTTCCCACAAAAAAGTTCAGCGTGGATGCTTTTAGTAGGGTTTTTCGAGAGAAAAATGAAATTCCTGATACTTGTTTGTGATGTTTGGCCAGTTTGGGGGTCGAAAGGTTCAAATATATACTTAGTAGACTCAGACAGTTCCTGGCCAGGGTAAACGTCGTCTTTAGTGATATTAGTGACGTTTGTTTACACGGAAAGTTCGTGTCATTTTACAACTTTTCATATCCTTCAAATTATTTGAAACGGGGGTAATTTTTTAATAACATAAATGTACAGGATGTTCGAGAATTTTCATCCAAACTTCATGGATCGCTTGTACGACAAATTAGCAACAAACTTTTGTGCTATAACTTTTTTTCCGACACACTCAACCAACCTGAGTTTCTTTTCATCGTGTTCAGTCTTAATTCGTAAAGAATTAACAACTTAATTCGGAAAGTTGCTGCACTGCACATGGCTTTTCCGAAGAGATCGGTGAACATATTGCGAAGATACTGCAAAATTCAACAAAAAAGTTATACTTGACAAAATTTTCAAAATGCGTAATCGTTTACGTACTCGCTCGAACATTTTTTATTGCAAAATGAGCAGAATGAAAATTGATACTCTTTCCGTTGGTATCATAAAATTTGAAGTTGTTACGTGTAACCTAAGGGAGTTACGGCCATTTGTAGAAATTCAAATCAAAACCCACCCTTCCAAACAAATTTAAAAAAAAAGAAAAAAAAAACCCGCATTTTTTCTTTTTTTTACGAGTAATGTTGTTTTCTTTTTTATAAGATTAGTCCAATAAAACGACAGTCAATAAAAGTGGCAAACTAATACAAGTAAAACCGTGTTGAAAATGCCTTATTTTTACTTTTGAATTTAGTTCCATAAAACCCATACAACGAAAAATAGCAGTTTGGTTGGTACGGGGGGTTAGAAAAGACCAATAAAAAATGACTGCGGAAAGGTGCGGAAACCCGATTTAAAAAAAAAAATGTATTAACCGGAAAAGGAACCAAGGGGGGGAAAACGTGGGGTTGAGAGAGAAATTCGGGATATTCTGGCTTTTGTCCAGGTAGAAGCTTCCGCCCTCGGAATCAACCGAAAATACCGCCCCCGACCACAAGTCTGGATCTACCCCCTCCAACAAGTAAGTACGATAGAAGTTAATTTTAGCTTAAAATAAGGGTGCCTAACCCACCCTTAATTTTCTTAAGCATCGTTTCAGGAAGCCTCGATATGGTGGTATATTTGTGATCAGAGTTGAAGTTTCTGAACGTCATCGAAGTAAGCACGTTTGAGACCATCCCTTATATTTCACTTTATTTTTAGAAAGGGAATATTGTCAATAAAACTTGGCAGATCCTAGCCTATGCAGACGAAATAACAATTTTGGCCCGCAGTCAGAGCTCAAAGTACCTATGGACACCCCCATCAGGGGACTATGAGTTTCAAAGTGTTGAATCCTTCTGCTACCTCGGGAGTTCCATCAACTACCACAATGTTGTTCAGAACGAAATTAGCATGAGACTAATGGCTGGCAATAGGTCGTTTTTTGCTAATATTGAGCTATTCTCGTCACGATAGCTCTCAAGAACCACGAAACTCCGATTATATAAAACGCTTGTTCGCCCGGTCGTGTGTTATGGTAGCGGAACTTGGACACTGCGAGCAGATGATGAAAGAAGGCTACTTGTTTTTGAAAGAAAAATAATAAGGAGAATATACGGAGGAGTTCGAGATGGTGGTAGATGGAGGAAGAGAAAATCGTGAAATTGAGGCAATCCTGGAAAGACTCATAAAGACGAACATATTCAGGTGGCTTGGACATGTTGATAAGATGAGTATGGAGCAGGGGCTCCAATCAATGCTGAGGGCCAGAATTGAGTCGAGAAGGAGAAGAGGGAGACCGAGGAACTGATGGCTTGATGAAATGACGCAAGACCTGCATAGTTTGAGTTTGCGAGATCACAGGCTACTGACCGGGAACGGTGGAGATTGGGACTTCGGGAAGCCAGGGGCCACACCGGCCTGTTGCAAAGCTCGGCAGTAAGTAGGTTATTTTTAGCACAAATAATGGTGAGGGTTGCTTATTGGTTTCATCATCTTCCGATAAGCAGGGGCGACAGCGCATGTGAAAATTCATCAACATAATCGCGAACATCCACCGTGAAAATTTTGTATTTACACTGGAGGATAGCACCGGTACCTTCTGCTCCGTAATACAACAATCATTTTCACACCGTCATATTCTACGATAATATCAAGGTTATTCTGTGATTTGGCTAACGTTTTTTCAACACTCTTATGACTTTCATCACCATCACTTAATAATTCATGTATACCTATTTCCAATAAACGAACAAGAATCAAGAGCCAGAAAGCACCCCAGAATTAGTCAACGCCCTCCTCAGCTCCCTCTCTTCTAGACAGAGAGAAGTGGGGTAACCCTTTATAAGCCCTCGGCCCTCTGCTAGGGGCTGTCACTCTCTTTTTCGTCCTCTCAGTGCTACCCGGCTGTTGCTTCTTGTATAAACTCAAAAAACCTCTTTTCTATTAAACTCCTCCCCGGACCAGTGCGTCAGGTTCGGGCCACTCAGGTCGAAAACAAGTACGGCAGATCCGTGTCGCTGAAAAGTTTTCATCCCCTAACCAAGTACGGCGGATTCGTCTCGCTGAAAAGGTTAACAAAATTCAAATACCAAAATGCTCCCTGGCCAAGTCCGTCAGATCCGTCTCGACGAAAAAGCCCGAATTTTTAAATCATTATAAATTCCCTAAAATCGGCCCTACTAGGTTTAGAAAACTAGGAAAACCGTAAACGTTTACGAGTCTTAAAAACTTGTTACAAGCACCAATGGGATATTCATTTTTAGAAAATTAATTTATTTAAAGAAACAATTAGATTTGTCCACTCATTATCGATTAGTACGAAGTTGTACGTGTTTACTCATCTCTAATACCTCAACAATACTAATTGTTTTCATCGGGTTTTAATGAACTTACCCCTCAGGCGGAGGGGAAAAAATAACGATCCGCGGGCGAGAGGATTTGGTGGCTATTATCGCAATTACCCTTGCAAATGGGTCCTTAATTAGGTGAAACAAGCCACCATTTTGTTATTAGGTTGAAATTGCTTACCTGCCGGGATTGGCGAGCTGGAAGGGGAGGGTTAATTTGCCTTGTATTGGCTAATTGCGATTCGTTATTACGTAATTCGGGCGGAGGGTACAGGAATTGCCGTTGTTGTCCGACAGCACAACTCTGAGGTTGGAAACACGTTGATAAAACCAGCTGTTTAAAACGCAGGTTCGATTTTCGGCTAATTTCCAAAATCAACGTGCATCTTCTTCTTCGCGTTTTTCTACCCTTGAATGAGAATTGCTCCTTAAAGCAACTGGAATACTCCTTGGCCTCATGGCCATAATTCATTATCATATTTCATAATATGAATATTTCATAATTCAATATTTCATAATTCAAGATATTATCTTGAATAGAATCTCAAAATCACCCTGAACAAATTCAACAGGTTTGAATAGGAAAAAAGCATATGAAATCAAGCGACTTTGGCGCAAACTTGGAAAAATAGCGAGATTAAACCACTAAGGTAGAGGCGCCAAATATGGCCTGTGCCCTAATAAGGTAGTTTTTCATAAGATAGGCGGCATAAGATAGGGTTATTATCTACACCTGGAATAAAACCCAAAACGAAGGAATAGCTGAGCAGGGTTCACAAATGGCAACAACAGCAACAATCTATGTGCTAAACAACCTGTTAATTGGAATTTTCGAGGTTTGCTCCTTGAGAAAGAAATTTTTATGAGGTATCTCCAAAAATGTAGGTATTCTGAGACCTGGGATTGTCTAGTACATGAAACTCTCTTCCATTTTACATGATTTAGGCTTTTGTTGCCGTAGTAAGTTTGGTTTACTCGGTAAACAAGGGGATCCCAACATAGGCTGGTGATTTCACCATCGATTACGAAGTGTTTTGCATTTTCGGTTCTATTTGGGCATTGTAATTATATATCTTTGTATTCTCTGCGATAGGTGGAGTCATGAACCAGTAAGAAGAGAGGACTGTGAACGGAGGAGTCAGAGCTGTGAAGGAACGTATTCCAACTGCGAATGAAAGGTCTACTGATCGATGCGGAAATGAACAGTATTGATGAATATTTTGTCTATTTTAATGACTTGTTTTTTCCATCTCTGTTATTGTTTGTTGTACCTATACATTTATTTTATAGTTTGCTATTTTTGTCTCATGTTCTGACGTTGCAATACCTACTCATAGGTTTCTACAATAAAACAATAAAAACATTGATTGATTTATTGGACAAGGACACTGCACCTACAAAGCAGCAGAAAAGTTCGGCGTTTCGAGAAGAACTGTTTGAAAACACTTGGAGGTCACTAAAAAAAACCAATTCATTCTAATTCAGATGAGTAGCTCGTGAGACGAATGATGAAGCCTCTAACACCTAAATTTTGCGAATATCTGTGCTCACCTTTGCCAATTTGCAAAACACCAATTCATTTTAACCAAAGGAGATGAAGTATCTGGTGAGATATGGCCGAGTTTATTTCTGAATCGTCACCTCCAGATAGCTCACAGAAAAGCACAAAATCTTAAGGGGGTCCCAGTTGGTCGCCGTTCGTTCCTCGTTCCGGGTCAATATTTCTGGAATCATCAAAATCGAACAATAATTGTCAGAGAAAAATGGGAAAAACCTAACTGAATGAACGGGTTTTTCCAATTTTCTTTGTCATTTATAGTTCGATTTTGATGATTCCAGTGGCCATCTTTCAGTTTTTCAATTCCCTAGGCCCATGCACTAATGGGTTTTGTAAATCCTTGAAAATTTGAAATTTAGGTACAACTTTTAAAGTTTGAGCGCCTAATTTAGGGAAATACTTTACTCATCGAAAAGAGTAAACAAGGCTCCCCTCTTTCGTCCCTCGCTGGGGAAACTGCTTCGCACTATCGACTAATGAGAGATTGGGGCCCAAGTGATGATCGCCCGATCCTGGTTGATATTTACTCCCACGTTCTGAAATCTACAACGTCGAAGAATTTATCAAAACGATGAATTTCGAGTTTCGATACCCCTTCGGTGAAAATGAAACGGAAGGGAAGCAGCTACCGTTCAAACCCGGGATTTATACTCCCTCGCGGAAAGGGGGAAAAAAGACTAAGGACAGAAAATAATTCTCAAATCGATACAGGGAAGGCTCGACGGATTGAGATGGGCGTAGAAACGTGATTTTCCCCCACCGCCGCTGCTTTGTAAATCCCGTTTTAAATGCTCGGATGAGCAGAATAAAACTCCCGTCGCTTTGAATTGGTAATACCGAAGAAGGGCGGAAGAGGATATTTCAAGGGAGAGGTGCGGTAAATTTGAAATTAAAATTTTCTAGTTTCGCATGACAATAACCGACTTTGGAGGGGACTTTCTCCTCACATCTCTACGAGATTTTTTCTCCTTCCGTTTTTTGTTCACGGGAAGAATTCAATTACGAGAAGAATTTTCATGGAGGTGATCAAACGGAGTGACGACAAAGGGAAAAACGCCCTTATACCGTCGACAACAATAAATTTCATGATGAAATGAAAGTTTGTCGGTAATTCAAAACAAACGATCACTCATAATCCTAATAACGGACCTCCTTTTGTATGTAAGATACTATAGGTACTAAAGGTATAAAATAGGTACTAATAGGTACGATAGGTACTAAAGAACAGAAAAATTTGTCAAAAATCAAAACGCATCCCACCCACTTACGTCTAAAACATCAGAAACCGAAAGAGCCACAGCAGAACACTGTTTCAGTTTCAATTGGGAAGAACGAACTTCTTCGCGAATTTTCGAAATAAAGCTATTGCATTAAACTCTAAATTTTTAAAACAAAAATTAAAACATAAATTAAAAAAAAAATACAAAAATGATTTTTTAAACTATATTTTTTTGAAAATTAAAAATTGTTAAAAAATTCAACATTTTTTTGAAATATTGAACTTTTTTTTTAGAAATTAAAAAATCAAAAATGATGAAAAAATTGAAGACCTTTTGAACAATTTTTGAACATTTACTGGGGGTAATATGTTCATAGCAAACTACGAGCCATACCTAAATTTTGAAAAAATCAGAGGGGACAAAATGACCAAAAAAAGCTGCAAATCATTACACAAAAGATTATTTTTCAATATAGATCACTCGTCTGGAAAGAACACGGCTTTGCCATTGTTACCAATAGTGAAGAAAAACATCAATCGAGTTTCGGTCAGTTGAAATTTGAACGGAGATTAGGCCTCTTTTGAGATTCGCACTCGTGTTTCTGATTTATCTCTAAGTCCAACGCTGTCGTCCGGAGCGAACGGTTTGTCCTAACAGACCTCCGTGTGGTCTCTAAAATTCTAAAAATTCAATACTATCTTAAATTGATGGAAAAACAATACCTTTATAACAAAATTGTTTGAGCTAGGGCGTTTTCAAAATTTCAACCCTTAGAAGTGACCGACATTAACCAAAAGCTTCGGGGCACAAAACCAAATACCAAATATCAAAAAACCATACCAAATACCATATACTTACCAAATTTCATCAAAATTGGCCAAATTGTTATTCGATTCTACGAGAACCTTATTTGGATTCTACGTACCTTGAAACTTAAACCAACAAATTTTGAAAGGGGGTTAAATTTTTTTTCTTGGTTGATTGAAAAGGTTCATTATTGGAGATAATGAACGAAAATGGGGAGACGAGTAAAGTATTTTTTGAAGTAAAAAATGGAAACTTTGAAAATTTGCTCATTCACTACTTGCCGCACGAATGGGATTGTTTCACACATTCAAGACAAATTCGTGTGAAGGTGGTTTTTGCGTGACGTTACAGACTATCGATACGCTTCGAATAATCGAATCTACCGGCTCCCCTCGAATATCCGCCATCATTGACCTCTTCCCTTAGCAGTTCCATGCCTCTTTAGCGTAATTTTCTCCAATATAATAAAAAAACGCTTCTTTAAGTCTGTTCAAATTTAAACCTTTATTAAATCTGTGATAAGATCTTCACAGGTAGGTATAAGTACGTTTATGAAAATAGTTGATAAGATGATGATGAGGCTACTCAGAGCTGAAAGGAGTGGTACCCAACATCAGGGCTTACAGTTACATGAGTAAGGCATGTCGGCAGGTGCACTTCGTGGTATCACCACCCGCGACTTGTTCAGCTCATACCTGAACTGAAGCTCGTTTTATAGGGGTAGTGCCCTCTCTCCCACCCCATTTTCATCCAGCTTCATCTCTAGAGTCGTGTGCGTTCTAATTAAAATTTGATTTTTTAAAAATGGTTTGCCCCCTCCGCAATAGAAGCGGGAGAGGGAAATAAAGAGAAGTGTTTACAAATAACCAAAAACAACAAAACAGTCAACAATGTGTAACCGCTAAACCATCAACCTATCTACGACTACACAATTAAAAATATTCATGCATTGTCTGATAAGAAAGGTAAACACCAGACATTGTAAAACGAAACTACCTCGCATCACCCGAAGAAAAATTCCCACCCATCCATATTTTCCAGGTAACTCAATAACTACTCGGACCTTCTGGTTCTGACGACCGACGGTTCTATTGATCCGATCATAACTTAGGAGCGGAAGGGGGACGATGAGTGCCCCGCCGGAAATTCGAATAATGAAAATGACCCTTAGGATGATAATAACCGAGCAAAAGGTTACCCCACTTACAGTACTCGAGTAAGAGGAGAATGAGGACTTCGAACGTACCTGTAACAGAAATTAAGTTGAAATTATTATCAGATAATACAAATGAGAATACAAAAATTATTAAATTGTTCAATAAAACGATGATGATTTTTGAGTATTTTTGCGACTATTGGAAACCACCTCAGAATCAACGATGGGAATTGAATGCTGCGTCGAATGGAGCCGCTTTTAACGTTCCTTCGAACGGGAATTTAGAACCACTACAGCGAATTTCAAAGGAATAAGAAATCAGAGGGAAATGTTTTACCTAAAAAATGTTATTCTTCAACAAGGTGGAATATGAAGGGCCCCAAGTACTGGTACCTACTTTGGGGATATGTATATAGATATATAGATACAGATGTGTTTTCGGGTATCGACCGTTGATTGATATTATTATTATGGTAAAGCAATACTCCTATTGGAAGTCAAGGTTCGGTCTGAATGAAGAAGACGATTGTTTTCCCAACGTTTCAATGGTTTATGCCATCATTTTCAAGGGATAATCTTGAGTGCTGTAGCAGACAGAGGAGAAACACAGTTGTTATTTCCCTTATATCTACTGAGTCGTTGGGAAACAATCGTCTTCTCCATTCAGACCGAACCTCGACATCCAATAGCAGTATTGCTTCATCAAATATATATATATATATTATTCACCACAAAACGGCTGTTATTTGCTAATGCATATGTATTAGCAAATAGAGCGAACATAGTAACACCTTACTTTCCTTTGCCTCTCTCTCTTGCCCTTAAGGCTTCTTGCCACTTCACAACTCTAAAAACTTAATCTTGTCTGATTCACAAAACCGCCCCAATCTACAGGGTGAAAGCCTAACTGGTCTGCTAGGGATGTCCGATACTTCAAAAGTATCGATATTATATCGTATCGATACATCTAGAAAATATCAAAAAGTATCGATACGATACTTTCATAAAGTATCGACATTTTGAAGTATCGAAGCTTTTCGATAATTTTACAAAAATGGGTGAAATTGTCGTTTATGTTTCTCTCCATTAGTGTGACATCTCTCCATCACGAGGATAATAATTAACATAGAATGAACAAAACAATTAATCATTCATTTTGTTATTTAAAACTTGTTTTTGTTTAGGCACTTGTTTTCGTATTGCACTTGTTTGGGTTAACATTTTGGTGGTCCTTCCTCGATTATGGAGGACAGCATGTAACCATAGAGAGCTGGAGGCACATTATCTTTGTTCAATTTATTGAAGTTTGTTAGTCTCCCAACAATCTACGTAGAGATAGAGATGCTGTCAATTAGGTACCTTCATGTCGTAGGTGTAGAAACAGATAAAATGTGAGATATAAAAAAGTATCGCCTCCGATACTGGAAAAAAAGTATCGATACTACGATATATATCAGGGAAGAAAAGTATCGATATGTATCGATACTTTTTTCAAAAATAATTATTATCGATACTTTTGGGACATCCCTATGGTTTGCCGAACTGTGCGAGTCGATTCAACAACTAATTTGCTACAAAATGCCTCCTAGCAATTTTTGGTTTATTATTTTCAATAATGAACCTCTGGAATCGACCAAGAAAAAAATTTGTTTAAACCCCCTCCAAATTTGTTGGTTTACGTTACAAGGTACGTAGAATCCGAAAATCGAATAAAAATTTGGCCGTCCGTCCGCGGCACTATCCCCACTTAGCATTGACCGATTTCGATGAAATTTGGTATGTGGGCTCCATTTGCGGTTTAGTTGTGCCCCGAAGCTTTTTGTTGAAGTAGGTCACTTCTAAGGGTTGAAAAGTCCTAATCTCCGTTCAAATTTTAGCTGACCGAAATGCGATCGATGTTTTTCTTCATGTTGGTTAGTGGTAACGATGACAAAGCCGTGTTCTTTGCAGATGAGTGATCGATATAGAAAAATAATAAACTTTGTGTAATAATTTGCAGCGTTTTTTAAAAGGCTTCGTTTTCTTTTCGTTTTGGTTTATTATTTTCAATAATGAACCTTTGGAATCGACCAAGAAAAAAAAATTTTTAACACCCCCTCAAAATTTGATGGTTTACGTTTCAAGGTACGTAGAATCCGAAAATCGAATAAAAATTTGGCCGTCCGTCCGCGGCACTATCCCCACTTAGCATTGACCGATTTCGATGAAATTTGGTATGTGGGCTCCATTTGCGGTTTAGTTGTGCCCCGAAGCTTTTTGTTGAAGTAGGTCACTTCTAAGGGTTGAAAAGTCCTAATCTCCGTTCAAATTTTAGCTGACCGAAATGCGATCGATGTTTTTCTTCATGTTGGTTAGTGGTAACGATGACAAAGCCGTGTTCTTTGCAGATGAGTGATCGATATAGAAAAATAATAAACTTTGTGTAATAATTTGCAGCGTTTTTTAAAAGGCTTCGTTTTCTTTTCGTTTTGGTTTATTATTTTCAATAATGAACCTTTGGAATCGACCAAGAAAAAAAAATTTTTAACACCCCCTCAAAATTTGATGGTTTACGTTTCAAGGTACGTAGAATCCAAAAATCGAATAAAAATTTGGCCGTCCGTCCGCCGTACGCCGTACGCCGTCCGCCGTACGCGGCACTTTTGCCACTTAGCATTGACCGATTTTGATGAAATTTGGTATGTAGGCTCCATTTGGGGTCTAGTTGTGCCCCGAAGATTTTGGTTGATGTAGATTACGTCTAAGGGTTCCAAAATCAATTTTGAAATTTTGAAATTGCCCTAACTTAAAAAATTTTGATATAAAGGTATTGTTTTTCCTTCAATTTATGATTCTATAGAATTTTTAGAATTTTTTGAGACCACGCGGAGCTCTGTAGGACAAACCGTTCGCTCGCTACAAGAATTTAAGGTTTGGACGTACGATAAATCAGAAACACGAGTGTGAATCACTAAAGAGGCCTAATCTCCGTTCAAATTATAGATGACCGAAATACGATCGATGTTTTTCTTCATGTTGGATGGTTGGTGGCTTTACAGACGAGTGATCTATATAGAAAAATAAAAAATAATAAACCATTGTGTAATAATTTGCAGCGTTTTTTGTTCATAACTCCTTCAATTAGCAGTGATAATTACAATTTGAGTATGCCGTTGGAAAGAGCATTAAATTGCCTATAGGATAGGTCCCTTGCTTTTTTTTAGTCAAGTTTAAGACATGAAAAAGCCCTCTGAAAAGACAAGATCACGTAATTTGGGAAACCTTGAATTTTTTTCCAATCGCAAATTGAACTACGAGAACCAATGTTTTTTCAAGATGCAACCAGAGTAAAAACTGCGCCAAAATCTCAGCTTTTCTATGGTACAATTAAAAAATATTTTACAACCAAATTTAGAGGAGAAATTTGGTTTTAAAATATTTTCCGATTATACCATTGGAAAGCTGAGATTTTGGCGCAGTGTTAACGGAGTAGTAATTATTCCTGGATCTACATTAGCCTACGTTTTATTTTTTGATTACCTCAATCGACAACAAGGTCTATAGATAACTAAAATAAATAAAACTCTGTTCGCCCACGGATATTTTTCATCACAATAGTGACAGAGCACACTAGTGGACAAATTGTCAACTAAAGCGCCACGGGATGGTGTACACTCCCACCATGGAAACCACCTAAGAAACCCACAAAATTCAATTTCGGAGTGTTTTCTGAATGAGGAGTCGAATTATAGTAGGTCTTATTTAACGCAAAAACACCCAAAAGTTTTGTAAATCCCTACAAGGAGGATTTCCCTTGCAGCCTAAGTGGTCCTCTGAGGACGTTTAGCTCCCATGTATACGATTCCAACTACACGATTAGTGGGCTCCTTCCTGCACCCCCTCTGAAGGCCCCTTTTAACACGTTTTTCTAATCGGAGGTTACGACATCGGAATTCATTCCTTGTCGAGTCGACAACAAACAAGTATGGAGATAGCGAAGATCGACACTTCGACATACTCCGACAGGAGACGAACTATTCCCCAACCCCATAACTACGTACTTCAACCAGTATTATGTATTAGAAATTGCGTATTGTGGTAGGTAGCTGAGTCCAATATAGAGGTGTGTAAAACAAGGTCATTTGGCGGATTCGAATCCCGAACGGTCACTCATTACAGAGACCAGGTCTTTTGAATCCGTTCACCCGTTCATTACGTTCACACACAAGACGAACAACCAACCGGTCGCGAGTTGGTAAACCGAACGAGTCGGAATAGGTTACAATGAGTAGGTAATTTGAATGAATCGAATGAGCCTAAAAGACAAAAACGAATGAAAGATCGATTCGAACCGACGGTTTTGTTCAGAAAACCACTTCCATCTACTTCTTTCCGTTGGTACTTACATGTCATTTTCACACATTCATGATCCATGTACAATTCATGTGCGATTGATTTGGTCTGTTGGCCTTCTTCTGTTGATCTAGGAATTTTTCCCGAAAACAATTTGGGTTGATGAACGAATGACCGTGTTCATTTTGACAACCCGTTCAGTTCAGACAAGGTCGTTTTGAAGATAAGGTCTTTTCAATACGTTCACTCCTGACCGACACACCTCTAGTCCAATAAGAATAACGGAGGTGGAAAAAATGTCCAAGCTAGGACTGGACATTCTCAAAGAATCGATTTCTACCTCTTTCTAGAGCTGTTTTCAAACCGACTGATCAGCAATAATCCAATTTTCTCTAGAAAAAGACAGAAAACCACCTCAAATCAAATCTCATGAACATGAAAGGAGATCTAAAAAACGAAAAGGATGCCGAAAGTCGGTGCCGAGTCGCCGACAAGGCTGTTTCCATTCCAGATAACCGTTTAGTCGTTGCAAGTGTACATTTAACGGGCTTAAGGGCGATAGTAAAACGCGTTGTTAGCAGCTTACTATTAGAACGAAAGCAGTCGTGGCGAATCCATAATTATAATAGTAGCAAAAGGCGACCGGATGGACTTAACAGAACAGGAGTTGGTCGAACTACCGCTACAACTTAGAGTGTAATTTCGAAGTAAAGAGAAATCTAGCTTTGAACTTGTTCGAGACTGAGGTCAGTAAACATCTCCAGCGAGCATCTCGGAGTAATTAAGAAATTTGCATATTTTAAAAATGTTCCAAAATAAAAACAACTATAATTTAAAAATTTCAAATACTTATTGCAAATTGAGCAATTGAAAACGTGAAATTTGAATTTAATTTATAGAAGTTTTTAACAAAATTTTGAGCTTCCAAAAAGTATTTCAAAAGTTGCTCACCAACAAATTTATAATGAATTAATATGACTCTAAAAACATTAAAAGGCCTCGCCTATTTACCTGGTAATTTCAAATATTGACTACATGACAATGCAAAAATTTTGAAATTTTTGGAAAATTAAAATTTTAATTTTAGTTTTAATAGTAGATACTTGTAGATGTTTCAGATACTTTTGACATTTTTTGAAATATTGGGTATCCAAAAGCACAACAGAATACAAATCAATTTTTAATTGGAAAATTGGATCAAACGGTCTGTTAAAACTACGAATTAGAATACATGTTGGCTTATACTCGGGGCCGATGTGAAATACAATTGTGCAGGTGGGAGGTAAATGCCTGTCTTCAATCTTACTTGTCAAAGGAAAAATTAACATTTTGATTAAAATTCGATAAAATCAAGTTTAACTCATATTTTCAGTACCTCAGATTGTCAGAACCTGAGCTGTTTTTGACTCTGTTGACCCGTGAGTTGAATTTTAATGATGCTCGAAGAACAGTTGAAGGAATTTGAAGATTTGTACATCATGTTTGATTCAGTCAGGAAGTGCAGCATTATAAGATAGTTTCCCAGAATACACCATGGGCTCCCTCAAGTACAAATTATGGTACCCTCCAGAACAGAGACATGAACACTCTGGAAAAGTTTGATGCATGTGATTCCTATTCTTCAAATTTGGAGGCCAGTTAAGATAGACTAACAGTTCGGATCGATTCGCATCGTCAGGAAGGAATGTAACGATGGAACCGATTTTTTTTTTTTTTTTTTTGTCGTACAGGGTAAACATCTTTTCACTCATCTTCCTTTGTCAATGAGGACTTGCTGCATTCTGCAGCTGACGTTATGACTGGGACAGGGATTAGGGTTCTTCTGAGAGTTTGTAGAGGTACTTCGTCTGTAGCCAGAAGATCCAACTGGTCGGTTGTCTGGCTCAGAACATGTATCAGCTTCAACACTACGTCACTGCTGGCTAAGCCTGATGCAAAAGGAGGTTCTTTTCTGGAAGGGGAAGCCCCACCAGTAACACAACCATTGATAATATTCCAATAGGAGTCCCGAACCAGGTCTCGAAACATGAATTCGAGGTGACCCTTTTCGGCCATTATTATTTTGGACTCGGATAATCAAATTTATTCAATGGACATTGTTGCAGGTCACCACTAAACCTTCAAGTCTTTCCATCATAGTTTGTTATTTTAATATTTACCCGTCGTAGTCAACTCTCATCGCTCTACCAAAACACAATCTTCAACTTTCAATCTTCTTTTTTATGGAATAAATAAAAAATTAAAATAGAAGCCTAATCGATTCGACGCCGAACCTCCTCCCACGCAACTCCAACTACCTCTAAAATGTGTGATTTGCCCTCGTTTCTTCTGGAAAAGAATTAAACCAATTTTGAATTTTTTTTCCCCTCCTCTTTCAGCCTTCTCGATGAATATTAAAAATACGATTAGGAAGTGGCGTGTTGGAGGGAGCGGTAATTTTTGAAATGAGATCGTTATAAATATAAATATTTATGGAGGAGAAAAAAAGCTTTTGATACGAAGTGATTTGGCTATAAATACAGACCGTCGCGGTTATGAATATGTTAATCAACGAGGTGATTTAGTTTCATGGAAAACAAGGGACGTTATAAAACGATTTTAGAGAAACATTTTCATGTAATAAAGTACCACCTAAACCAACACTGTTAACATTCTTATCGCGTAACACGAAGACACTAGAATTTATTAATTAGGATAGATAGTTTCTCGTAATGAACTTCCTTGTGCATTCAATGAAGTGACTAACTAGGGAAATAACAGAATCGCTAAATTCAATAGGAACGCCAGTAAAATAGTTCAAACAATATTTCTTTGATCGTATGGGGAATCAATGGCTGTATTTGGTGGGACGTCCCCCTCGAACAAAGACGACCCTCATGAAGCAGACGTAGTCAGCAGTGATGTAGGGAAAGAGCTGGTCTATGTTCTGAGCCAGGAAAACAACCTGGATCTTCAGGGTGGAGGAAGTGCCTCAACAAACTGTCCAGGAAGCCTAAGCGTTCAAATTCAGCTGCAAACGCTGCAAGTCTTCACAGACCGGTGATTGTAAACAAAATAAAATGCCCGGAAGGATGTGTTTGTTTTGGCTGTGTCCTTTTCGTTGATACGTGTTCCTGCACACGCTGAAACTCTTTATTGCCTGCTAATCGTAAACTTAAGAGACTGTCCGGAAGGATGTGATGGATTTGGCTGTATCCTTGTCGTGGATACGTGTTCCTGAACATGGCATGGGTTACCATATATGGAGGTTGAAGAGCAACAAACAGCAATGTGGTGCACAGCACATGGGTTGTGGTAGCTCAGTCTTTATGGACTAATGTGTGCTTGGAGCCTTGATAAGCTACTACAACCAAACGAAGATTGTCCATGTTTTAAGCCAGGCAACCGACCATGTTGGCTGGATCTTCTGGCTCTTGAGGAAGTGCCTCTATAAACTGTCCAGGAAGCCTAAGCGTTCAAATTCAACAAATTCAGCTGCAAACGCTGCAAGTCTTCACAGACTGGTGATTGTAAACAAAATAAAATGACCGGAAGGATGTGTTTATTTTGGCCGTCCCACCAACTTCTCATCCTAGATGCTCCTGTATGGACGTATAGAAACCAAATCTTTAGTTTCTCTTAAAATGAAAACAAATTTCTAGGACCGTTTACGGACTTGATGAGACGAACGTTTTTAAAATTTTGTTCTTCTCTTCATCCTACCCAACGAACTACTCGCCTACCAATTCATCCACCACTCTTTCTTTCCACACCATGTTCATCCCATATTCCCCCTTTCTCTTTCACTCCATATTTACCCCTATTACTACCTGCTTATTATAACTTTGCTTAATATAACTATAAATAATGCTTATATAACTTACTCGTACCATAAACGACAAATCTCAAACTTTTACTTATTGAAATATATTGAACTAACTAACTACACAGCACTACAAGCCGATATGGCCCTTGGCTTCCCGAACTCACTCCGCCACCAGGTACGGTCACCCGCCTGAGTCCTCCGCAATCCCACCACCTGGAGGTCCCTCAAGACATCATCAAGGCATCGACTCCGAGGACGACCTCTTCGTCTTCTAGTTTCCATCCTACTTCGCAGCATCATCCTCGGGCAGGCCTCCAATGACATGCGGTCGACATGTCCTAGCCATTGGATGCGCCCAGTTTTGATGAACCGGACTATGTCTTCATGTTTTAATAATTCATCAATTTCTGCATTCTGTCTTGCTCTCCACCCTTGGCCCTCTCTGACCGCTCCATAGATCCTTCTTATAATCCTTCTCTCAAATATCCGCCGTCTCGCCTCATCCTCAGCCTCCATGGTCCAAGCCTTCGATCCATAACAAACCACAGGCCGCACTAGGGATCTATATAGCCTCATCTTCGTTGATCTGGAGATCACACGGCTCTTGAAGAGTTTTATATTGGCATAAAATGCTCGGCTGCCTGCCATTATTCGTGAGCATATCTCATCCTGTACTTGGTTTCTATTCGTGACCAAGCTCCCCAGATAGGTTAAGGACCTGACTTCACCAAACTTATAAGAACCAAACGTCAACCCTCTGGGCACCCTCTGGACACGGCTCGGGGAAGATATCTTGAGGTATTTAGTTTTGATTTCATTTATTCGCAGACCCGTTAATTTATTGAAATATGTTTACTTGGTTGAAAAAAATTTGGACTTTTTTCGAGTATACACGACTAGTCTTCTCTCGACATCTACCAAAGATTATCTGCCCTCAAAATCCCTCTCATTTCTCCGACTTAGTGATTGGGAGGGTTCAGATCAGCGGTCTGGGTCGTCTTTAGTCTGTAAGGTGTTCAGCCTGTTCGACCTATGGTGACTCATCCACGTGTTTTGAGCACAGAGAACACGAATCAAATCTCCACGATCCCAAGATGTCCTGTCCGATGTATTTATACACCAACCATTTTTCCCCTTCTCTATTCACCGACCCGAGCCAATACATATACGAACACACACACTCGATATTCGGTCACCGTCGGTAGATAGTTGGCTCAGACTTCAGTCGACTACCGGAAAAGAGATTTGGCGCCGAGCCGAGTATCCCAATTATTAAAACCTGTACAGCTTCATAGTTCGAGTCGCTTTTTATTCTCCCTCGTCGTTCCTGCCAGTCGGCGATTTAAAGAGCGTCGTTCCGATCGTCGTTGCGAAAGTAGTTCCTGCATACTTGTCGGCTCGCCAAAGGGAATTAATAATAAAGGTCCTTAATCAAACGACTAACGATGACTATAATAAAAGATACTAACAGAGACTAAATGACTGTAAATGACGACAATTAAATACACGCGCCACCGGAAAAGAAGAAACGAAAAATCACATTCGTGAAGGATGAATAAATGAGCGAATTTTCAAAGAAATATTTTCAATCAGTTTAGCTATGTAACATATAATAATATAATATATTATTATATGTTACATATTATGTTTTTATTACTATAAAATTAATTTATTACTTAAAAACATATTATGTTTTTATTACTATAAAACGGGGTGACTATGTTATGAGATTTGACTACAACCGAGATTTTGAAATTCAAATTTATGTAGTGACCTGAAAAACCGTAAAAATTCACCATTTATACTTGGAAAAAATATTTCGCAGCGACAGTCGATTAAAAGAAGGTTCTATTTTCTAGGTGTTGAGGCTCTTGAGGTGCAGTCAGAAGACGAATAAAAACACTTCATCAGGCCGACGTTTCGGTATATTTGTATACCATCGGTGTAAATATACTTCTTTCTACTGTTACGTTCTTCTTCTATTGTTATTACAATACAATATTGATAACAAACTGTCTCGAGTACAGCTGCCTTTGTACTTAATATGTTCCAAAAAGTATAAGTTTTCATTTGTAAAGGGTTGTTTTGAAATTCGAATGTAGCCAAAAGAAGTATACGAGGGGGGCCCAAAAGTAACTGGAATTTCGTCATAACTTCTCCATTTTGCAATACTTTTACACCAAATTTTGTGATCACCAAAGTGATTACCACTGACTGCAACACACTTTTCCAATCGCGTATTTTATTGTTCAAAACATTTTTGAAATTCATTTAATGGAATGAGCTTGAGGTCATCCAGCGATTTTTGTTTCACATCTTCCACAGCCGAAAACCATTTTCCTTTCAAGTCCCTTTTGAGTCGGGGGAACAAAAAAAATCGCGGGGGCCAGATCAGCTGAATGGTTGTGGGGGGGGGGGGGTGTACAATCGGTGTCATGCTATTTTGGTTTATTATTTTCAATAATAAACCTTTGGAATCGACCAAGAAAAACATTTTTTAACACCCCCTCAAAATTTGATGGTTAACGTTTCAAGGTACGTAGAATCCAAAAATCGAATAAAAATTTGGCCGTCCGTCCGCCGTACGCGGCACTTTTGCCACTTAGCATTGACCGATTTCAATGAAATTTGGTATGTAGGCTCCATTTTGGGTCTAGTTGTGCCCCGAAGCTTTTGGTTGAAGTAGGTCACTTCTAAGGGTTCAAAAATGAGTTTTGAAATTTTGAAAACGCCCTAACTCAAAAAATTTTGATATAAAGGTATTGTTTTTCATTCAATTTAAGATTCTATAGAATTTGTACAATTTTTTGAGTTCATGCGGAGCTCTGTAGGACAAACCGTTCGCTCCCTACGATAATTTAAGGGTTGGACGTACGATAAATCAGAAACACGAGTGTGAATCGTAAAAGGCCTAATCTCCGTTCAAATTTTAGTTGACCGAAATGCGATCGATGTTTTTCTTCATGTTGATGGAGGATGGTTGGTGGCTTTGCAGACGAGTGATCAATATAGAAAAATAATAAACCATTGTGTAATAATTTGCAACGTTTTTCATAGGAAACTGCTACACAGACAGGGCAATGAGTTCGGGGGCTTTGCTCGTCTGTGAGAAGGCGTGCGACAAATTTGGCTGCAACTCCAAGATATCCCAGACATCTCAACCAACTGATCAACCGTTCGACAACGGTCTTCGCGAATCATGATGTTGATTTTATCAACGTTGTCGTCAGTTCTTGGCGTTGAAGGGCGGCCAGAACGAGATTGGTCTTCAATCCTCATTTACCAATTTTTAGGACGTCCCACAGTAAGACTTGGGCGTCCTTATGCGATCGATCTGGGGTGAAAGAGGACAACACTCAACAGAAAAAAAATAACCACACAGTAATCCGTTTTAGACCATTCTGAATCCAAATCCGCGAAAAAAAACCATAGGTGTATGTCTGTGTGTGTGCGTGACAAAATCGTATGCACAGTCCTTATTTATCAACCGATTTGCGTGTTTCTTTTTTCGTTTGACTAAAATAACTTCCGAGTTGTACAGGATTTCACCAGAGTATCAAAATTTGCAAGGGGAGGGGATGACTGGGGGGATAATATTCACAAAATATCCTATATGTATATATTTTTATACCGGGTGTCCCAGAAGTTATGGTCCACCCTCCGGCATTTCCGTATTTAATTACGTAATAAAATGGGCCCAACGCCATTTTTCATATTTTTTTGTAAAGAATTCAGGAAAAATACTTTTGCGCAAAAAAGTTGCGCGCAATTGTGCGCAATTGACACTAACTTTGTTTTTTCAAATGGAAACCCCCATTTTTTATTGCAGATTCAGATTCTACGTCAAATTTCATGAGAAATTCATACCCGAATCGATTTTTTTCATTGCGTGCAACTGGTACTTTTCGCGCGCAAAGTGACCAGGGTGCGCAAAAGTGAATTTTTTTAACCCCAAGTGTGGCATCTTTTTCTTCATTATTTTCGACGCTGAATCACGTGGTGAGGCCTTTTTTTTCGAATTCATCGTTATTTTTCCAAATTTAGAAGGAAAAATAATGTTTTTGGACTTTATTTTCCCTCCCCCTTTCGCGACACGGCCTGGGGACCGGCTATGGCAGGATTGAAAATAAATTTCTTTCTTCTAAGTTTAAACAAATGTTGGAAAGTAGGTAGGTACTACTTCTCATCTAAAAACCTTTACTACTTTACTAATACCTTTAAAAAAATCGAAAGTTACTTGTTACTTGTCTGCAGGCAAAAGGAGGTAATTTCCAGCAGTTGCTGTGATTTTTTAATTTCATTATTATTATCTTAGTTTTTTATTACTACTTTTTTTCGGAGATTTTCTAACTTTCAATTTTTTTTTTAAAGTTTTGAGATGAGAAGCTTTTTGATTTTTTTTTGTTTACATTAAAGTAGTAAAGTACCTACCTACTTTCCAATATTTTTTTTTTAAATTTAGAAGTGGGGAATTTATTTTTAATCTAGCCAGGTCCCCCCCCCCCCAGCCCGTATTGCGTAAGGGTGAGGGAAAATAGAGTCCAAAAACATTATTTTTCCTTCTAAATTTGGAAAAATAACGATGAAATCGAAGAAAGGACCTCACCACGTGATTCAGCGTCGAAAATAATGAAAAAAAAAATTTTCCATTCTTGGGGTTAAAAAAAATTCACTTTTGCGCACCCTGGTCACTTTGCGCGCGAAAAGTACCAGTTGCACGCAATGAAAAAAATCGATTCAGGTATGAATTTCTCATGAAATGTGACATAGAATCTGAATCTGCAATAAAAAATGGGGGTTCCCATTTGAAAAAACAAAGTTAGTGTCAATTGCGCACAATTGCGCGCAACTTTTTTGCGCAAAAGTATTTTTCCTGAATTCTTTACAAAAAAATATGAAAAATGGCGTTGGGCCCATTTTATTTCGTAATTAAATACGGAAATGCCGGAGGGTGGACCATAACTTCTGGGACACCCGGTATAGATATTTTTCAATATTTCGGTTCCTTTACTGCTTACTAATTGTACCCAAGCTTTGAAATTGACGAAAAATTTTCATTATACTTCCGGATTTTCATGAATTATTCTCTGTTCACTCACAGCATCCCAACTTCGCACACTGAATCGTGAGATGTGTCCCTTTCAAACCCCCCACCTGCCAACCAGCCAATCACACCTGTCTTTCGCCTCCAGCTCGATTCCTGTTAATTTTGGGTCACCCCTCGTATTTACACCGTTTCCAAGCCCTGAAGATGGTATACAAATATACAGAAAGGTCGGCACAAAGTGGTTTTGTTCGCCTTCTGACTGAACCTCAAGAGCCTCAACACGCACAATCAATTATATCAGCACTTTCAGCCACCAGCAGTCATCCATTTGGCTGCTGGATTTGGCTGATGGACAATAACAATACATTTTTTTGTATGAGAGCAGAATTTGTTATTTAAATTTTCAATTTCGTAGTGTAAAATCTTCTAATGTGTTGATTACATCATCAAATTTGTCGTTTAAGTTTCCACATTTGTGTAATAAAACCCAAAATTGTTGTTGGTAAAAACAGAAAAAATGGTTCGAATTCTTGAATTTGCAGAATAAATTGTCGAATTTGTTGGTTTCATCATCAAATTTGTCATATGAATTTCCACATTTTTTAGTAGTGAAAACCGTGAATATTTTGGCGTAAATGCAGCATTAATCGGGTTTAAATCCTCCACAGTTTTTAGCATAAAAGGTCAAGTTTGATGATATCATCGTCAAATTTGTCGTATAAGTTTCCACACATATTTTTGGGAAACCCTAAAAAGCAGAATTTTTGTTGAATTCTCGAATGTTTAGTTGGTACCATCATCACATTTGTTGTATACATTTCCACATTCTTTGTGTAAAACCGTGAATTTTTTGGTGTAAAAACAGAATTTGGTATTTTAAATTCTCGAATTCGTAGAGTAAATCGTCAAATTTGACTGTTTTATCATCAAATTTTCTCAGATAAATTTCCATTTTTTTAAATGTAAAACTGTGAAATTTGTTGAGTAAGTTTGTTGTTTTCATATACTCACTTTATTAGTATAAATCGTCAAATTTATTGGTTTCATCATCGAATATGACGAATAAATTTTCATATTTTTTTAAAAAGTAAAACGGGTGTAAAGGCAGCATTTGTTGAGGAATTAGATTCTCGAGTTTTTATTAGTATTAATGTTCAAATTACATTATGGTTTCATCATCAAATTTGTTGTAAAAATTTCCACTTTTTTGTGTGTAAGACAATGATTACTGTATAAAAGCTGCGTTTCTTATTTAAATTCTCAAATTAGTGGAGTAAATCTTCAAATTATTCGGTTTTATCATCACATTTATTGTACACATTTCGACATTTTTATTTAAGCAGAATTTATCGAGTTTAAAACCTCGAAATTGTAGTATAAGTCGTCAAATTTGATGGTTTTATCATGAAATTTGTTGTAAAAATTCCCAAATTTTTTTGGGTAATACCGTTAATTTTCTCGAGTAATTGGTTGGGTTCAAATAGGTAATCACATTATTATTATAAATCGTCAAATTTATTGGTTTCAATATCAAATTTGTCGGGTAAATTTTCATATTTTTGGAGTAACATGAGGAATTTTTCGGTGTAAAAGCAGCAATTGTTGGGAATTGGTAGTATAAATCGTGGAAATTGGTCATATAAATTCCTACATTTTTGTGAATATTTTTGTGTTGAAGCAGAAATTATTGGGTTTAAATCCTCAAATTTACAAATAAATTGTCTAATTAGATGGTTTCGCCATCAAATTGTTGTATAAATTTCCACGATTTTGCAGTAATAAACGAGTAGGTACATTTTTGGGTAAAAGCAGAATTTGGTAATTAAATTCTGGAATTCGTACTGTAAATCTTCAAATTTGTTGGTTTCATCGTCAAATTTCTCGCATGAATTTCCACCTTTTTGGGGTAAATTTGTTGAGTGAATTTTCTAAGTATTAGTGTAAATCTCGAATTTGTTGTTTGAAAGTCAGTTAACTCAAAAACGACCTTCTTTTGAAAATGTAAACAAGAGGAAGGGGAAACAGACCTCCTTGGCTGAGAGTTTGGGTGATTTGAAGACGTTGGTCGTCTGAATGAGGTTGTTGTTGAAGTTGACGTGAGGGACGGTGATAGTGGTGGTGGAGAGGGGGGTGGTGAGTGTCACCACGACCATCGGCGACCCGGTCACTGTCGGCCCCGTCGCTGTCGTCCCGGTCGCCGTCGGCCCCGTCGCTGGCTCCGTCGGCGATCCGGAGGACGGTCGGCCCTCCGGCGGCTTCTCGTTCCGCCTCAGGTTCCTGCCGGCGTCGTCATTCCCGGAATTTGCGTCGGAGCACTCTCTTTTTTTTATCACCCCCCCAAAACAACAACACAACGCGCGGATCAACAACAAACCCCCCGCACTAACGAAAATGTGTTTCTTTCACTTCAACAACAACAAACCCGCAACAACAACAACGAGTGAGTATAAATAGGGGGAAGCTGACAAGAAAAAAAAAGGAAAATGGGAATAAAAAAGGAGATGAGTGTTTTTAAAGTTAAAGAGGAAAAGCGCGGGAGGAGGGGGGTGTCTTATTGATTACTTTTTTCCACCCTCTTTCCAGGGAAAGAGCAACGATGAGCGCAAGCGCTTTCCGCGACGCGCAAACCTGGGGCGGGCGGTCGTGAGGAGCGCTTTTTTTCCACGAGGCGCTCTCGCGATGTCGGGGGTAAAAACGGGGCACTCGCGGCGTAAAGCGGCGTAACCGAACGCGACGAGTTCTGAAGACTGACTGAGAAAAGGGGGGCTCACGGGCGGGGGGGGGGGTCGCCGCCTCCTCCCCGCCTTTTTCGGGATTCCCCACCCGATAACGGCGGGCGTCTAGTCGACCCCCCCCCCTCCACCACTCACCACCCCACTCGTCGCCACTCGTTCTTCTCCGTTGCAGCCTAGCATATTTCCCTCTTCCGACTCCACAGATTTCGATGCAACTGCAACTTTGTTGAAAGCACTAAAAATGTGCAACAAAAAGTTGGATTTTCAAGTTTTCTTATTAATCTTAGGTGACACTTAAGGAGGCTTCGTCGAATTTTCCACAATATTTTGCTTATTATTAAAATTAGGTATAGGAAGAAGGAAGTGGCCCATCTATCACGAGAGGTGCTAGTTATCAAGAGGGAGGAGTTCCTGCTATCACGAGGGGTTAGCTACTCTCCACAAGTTTCAGCAACGAGTAGTTCCAACTATCACCAGAGAGGCGTTCCTGCTATCACGAGGGGTTAGCCAGTCTCCACAAGGGAGGTGATCCAGTTAGAATTAGGTCCAGCCATCACCTGCGAGGAGCTTCGGCTATCACGAGGTAGAAGTTCCAGCTTTTGAAAGGGAGATGGTCAAGGCATCATCAGAGAGTTGGTCTAGATAGGATTAGTTCCAGCTATCACCTGGGTGACGAGCTAGACATCAAGTGCAAGGAGTTTCTGCTAGCACGAGGGGTTAGCTTCTCTCCACAAAATTCAGCTACGAGTAGTTCCAACTATCACCAGGGAGGTGTCCTAGAGATCACCTGAGAGGAGTTCCTGCTATCACGAGGAGTTAGCTTCTCTCCACAAAATTCAGCTACGAGTAGTTCCAACTATCACCAGGGAGGTGTCCTAGAGATCACCTGAGAGGAGTTCCTGCTATCACGAGGAGTTAGCTTCTCTCCACAAAATTCAGCTACGAGTAGTTCCAACTATCACCAGGGAGGTGTCCTAGAGATCACCTGAGAGGAGTTCCTGCTATCACGAGGAGTTAGCTTCTCTCCACAAAATTCAGCTACGAGTAGTTCCAACTATCACCAGGGAGGTGTCCTTGAGATCACCTGAGAGGAGCTCCTGCTATCACGAGGAGTTAGCTTCTCTCCACAAAAATCAGCTACGAGTAGTTCCAACTATCACCAGAGAGGCGTTCCTGCTATCACGAGGGGTTAGCCAGTCTCCACAAGGGAGGTGATCCAGTTAGAATTAGGTCCAGCCATCACCTGCGAGGAGCTTCGGCTATCACGAGGTAGAAGTTCCAGCTTTTGAAAGGGAGATGGTCAAGGCATCATCAGAGAGTTGGTCTAGATAGGATTAGTTCCAGCTATCACCTGGGTGACGAGCTAGACATCAAGTGCAAGGAGTTTCTGCTAGCACGAGGGGTTAGCTTCTCTCCACAAAATTCAGCTACGAGTAGTTCCAACTATCACCAGGGAGGTGTCCTAGAGATCACCTGAGAGGAGTTCCTGCTATCACGAGGAGTTAGCTTCTCTCCACAAAATTCAGCTACGAGTAGTTCCAACTATCACCAGGGAGGTGTCCTAGAGATCACCTGAGAGGAGTTCCTGCTATCACGAGGAGTTAGCTTCTCTCCACAAAATTCAGCTACGAGTAGTTCCAACTATCACCAGGGAGGTGTCCTTGAGATCACCTGAGAGGAGCTCCTGCTATCACGAGGAGTTAGCTTCTCTCCACAAAAATCAGCTACGAGTAGTTCCAACTATCACCAGAGAGGCGTTCCTGCTATCACGAGGGGTTAGCCAGTCTCCACAAGGGAGGTGATCCAGTTAGAATTATGTCCAGCTATCACCTGCGAGGAGCTTCGGCTATCACGAGGTAGAAGTTCCAGCTTTTGAAAGGGAGATGGTCAAGGTATCATCAGAGAGTTGGTCTAGATAGGATTAGTTCCAGCTATCACCTGGGTGACGAGCTAGACATCAAGTGCAAGGAGTTTCTGCTATCACAAGGAGTTAGCTACTCTCCACAAGATTCAACTACGAGTAGTTCCAACTATCACCAGGGAGGTGTCCTAGAGATCACCTGAGAGGAGTTCCTGCTATCACGAGGGGTTAGCTTCTCTCCACAAGATTCAGCTACGAGTAGTTCCAACTATCACCAGGGAGGTGTCCTAGAGATCACCTGAGAGGAGTTCCTGCTATCACGAGGAGTTAGCTTCTCTCCACAAAATTCAGCTACGAGTAGTTCCAACTATCACCAGGGAGGTGTCCTAGAGATCACCTGAGAGGAGTTCCTGCTATCACGAGGAGTTAGCTTCTCTCCACAAAATTCAGCTACGAGTAGTTCCAACTATCACCAGGGAGGTGTCCTTGAGATCACCTGAGAGGAGCTCCTGCTATCACGAGGAGTTAGCTTCTCTCCACAAAAATCAGCTACGAGTAGTTCCAACTATCACCAGGCAGGTGTTCTAGAGAGAGATCAAATGTGAGGAGCTCTTGCTATCACGAGGGGTTAGCTACTCTTCACAAGGGAGGTGGTCCAGCTATCACCTGAGAGGAGTTTAGGCAATCACGAGGTAGAAGTTCCAGCTTTTGAAAGGGAGATGGTCAAGGTATCATCAGAGAGTTGGTCTAGATAGGATTAGTTCCAGCTATCACCTGGGTGACGAGCTAGCGATCACGAGCAAAGAGTTCCTGCTGTCACGGGGGGGGGGGGGTTCACCACTCAAGAAATGGAGCAGTTTTTAAGCTTTTGAGCCCCCCTGGCAAATACCTGATTTTAATCCGGAAAAAATATCAAAAAAAATAAAATAAAATAAAATAAAAGGAAATAAAATAAAAACAGAAATTGACAAATTTTTAAGTTTGAGGTAATAATACTACACTAGCGTTCAGTTTTTCTCGACTGGTCAATGGCACATCTATTGAGACATTTTACGCTCTTTCCAATGGCATCCTTATTTTTAATTTTTGGGTGTAATTTAAGGGAGTTATCGCCGTTTTTATGGTGTAAGGTCGAAATCACGAAATATCTTAAAAGTAAAAAAAGTCGGATTTTAAGGGGTTAAAAAAACTCTAAGTGGCATTTTTTGTTGATAGTTGTAGAAACTACTCCCGAAGTTTGGTGGATAAGTTATATGGGACACCCTGTAGAATGGGAGGTGGTCCAGCTATCACGAGGTAGGAATTCCTCGCATGGAGAGGATGATTCCCTGCTATCACGAGGAGTTCGCCACTCTTCATAAGGGAGGAGGTGGTTCAGTTAGGATTATTTCCAGCCTTCACCAGTGAGGAGATCTAGCGATCACCTGTGAGGAGTTCCTGCTATCACGGGTGGTTCACCACTCTTGTTTAAGGGAGGTGGTCCAGCTAGGAGGAGTTCTAGGGGTCACTTGCAGCTATCACCTGGAAGGAGTGAGTCCCAGTTATAGAATGAGAGGTGGTCCAGCTATCACGAGGAAGGAATTCCTCGCATGGAGATCCATGTCGCTGGACGTTCAGTTAGGATTAGTTCCAGCCTTCACCAGCGAGGTGATCTAGCGATCACCTGTGAGGAGTTCTGCTATCACGAGGGGTTCACCACTCTTGTTTAAGGGAGGTGGTCCAGCTAGGAGGAGTTCTAGGGGACACTTCCAGCGATCACCTGTGAGGAGTTCTGCTATCACGAGGGGTTCACCACTCTTGTTTGAGGGAGGTGGTCCAGCTAGGAGGAGTTCTAGGGGACACTTCCAGCGATCACCTGTGAGGAGTTCTGCAATCACGAGGGGTTCACCACTCTTGTTTGAGGGAGGTGGTCCAGCTAGGAGGAGTTCTAGGGGTCACTTCCAGCGATCACCTGTGAGGAGTTCTGCAATCACGAGGGGTTCACCACTCTTGTTTGAGGGAGGTGGTCCAGCTAGGAGGAGTTCTAGGGGACACTTCCAGCGATCACCTGTGAGGAGTTCCTGCTATCACGAGGGGTTCACCACTCTTGTTTGAGGGAGATGGTCCAGCTAGGAGGAGTTCTAGGGGTCACTTCCAGCTATCACCTGGAAGGAGTGAGTCCCTGAGTCTCAGGTATAGAATGAGAGGTGGTCCAGCTATCACTAGGTAGGAATTCCTCCCATGGAAAGGATGAGGAGTTCGCCATTCTTCATAAGGGAGGAGGTGGTTCAGTTAGGATTAGTTCCAGCCTTCACCAGCGAGGTGATCTAGCGAACACCTGTGAGGAGTTCCTGCTATCACGGGTGGTTCACCACTCATGTTTAAGGGAGGTGGTCCAGCTAGGAGGAGTTCTACGGGTCACTTGCAGCTATCACCTGGAAGGAGTGAGTCCCAGTTATAGAATGAGAGGTGGTCCAGCTATCACGAGGTAGGAATTCCTCGCATGGAGATCCGTGTCGCTGGACGTTCAGTTAGGATTAGTTCCAGCCTTCACCAGCGAGGTGATCTAGCGATCACCTGTGAGGAGTTCTGCTATCACGAGAGTTAATTATCATTATGGAGAAGTTCAAGCTATCATCAGAGGAAACTTCCTTCTTGATGGTTTTCTTTACTTTTGACTCCTATTGTTTTTTAGGTATTCCAAAGCATGATATTATTATGATGATGACATGGACATTTCAAAACAAAATGCTACGTATTTTGAAAGAAATGAGAAATGTCAAAATCAATTAAAATGATGCAAACTATTTTGAAACTCAAAAATAAAGAATTCATTAGATGTCCCATTTTTCCCACCTCTTTTAATTCAAAAAAATAGTTCAAAGTCCAGTTTTGTTTGAATTGATGAATATTTATTCACAACGAAGAATGAAGAAAATTCCCCACCATTGCCCGAGTTCGAATAATAATACTTACGGTTATTGTTCGGCAAACGAAGCTCCATCCGAGCGATGTGCCGCAATTTATTCCAGCATATTCTGACATCCAACCGTAACGACAAACTGTCATCTCAAATCGCCGGAGAATTTGAAACCGAGGCAAATCCTTTCGCAGAAAATATCGAACGGCAAATAACGATGTAATTTTGTCACGATATTCCCGGGAAAGACATCCAGCAGAGATTCCGTGAGGTGAGACGAGCGTCAATGCAAACAAGGAATTCACAAACATCTGATGTGAAATATCAGCGGTATTTTCGTTTTTTGACATTTTCATGTCTTTGCCCTGGCACATAGCACAAAAAACTGTCACGAAATTGCGTAACGAAATTGTGTTACAGTGCCTTTATAATGATTTCCGCTTACAACAACCCCGTTGTTAGGTTTGTTCCTTTTCTACACTTTTTAACCCACAAAAATCGTTCACCACTCGTTGGAAAGCTCTCGATTTAACGAACATTTTCATGTTCTCCATAACATATTGACTATACGAATAGCGAAGCTATGGGCATAACTCTTCTCATGTTTTGTTTACAAACTAATGATCGTGAGTGTAAAAGATAATTAACCCGGAATCGTCTATTTTATTGAAATTAGGTACCTACCTACCTCTTAATATTAATAATTGTGTCAATTTGTAACATAATATATCTACACTCTTTCGTAGTACCTACCTCTTTACATGGTACCTACCTCTCCTATTAACTGTTGGTAGTTGACATAGGTAAAGACATGAAAATGTCCCAATGCGTTGCAGACTCGTACCTATGCAAGCGTTTTTTTTTTTTTTTTTTAATTAGATTCCCCATTCATACCAAAGTAGGAGGAAAGTAAAGAGAAAGAGTGCCAAAGAAGAAGGAAAAGTGTTGATTTTTCTCCTTTAAACTTCCACTCCTAGTTTTAAAGCCAATTTGCTTCAGAGTTACACCAAGGTAGCGGAAGCATTACAACAACATCAAGCAACTTATCAAGGCAGCATTGCAACTTCTCAAGGTGAAATAAATAAAAAGTTTTACATTTTATTTTTATTTTTTTTCTTTGTTTTATTTCTGTATGTCGTTCAATCAGTGGTCCCGTGCATGACTTGGTATACGAGGCAGCATTACTAGGTAAACAAGAAAAAAAAAAATAATGCAACCGATTTTTGGACTCTTTTGGAGTTACGATAATTTCTTGTTTCTTCATTGATATTCCTACAGAAAATTTCTTGATGATTCCAAATAAACCGTACGTAGTATTACAAATACGTTCAAGACTGCTCTCGAGGGGTTATCATCGGAGAAGTCCTTCTATCACGAGAGAGGAGTTCCAGCTATCACGGGGAGGAAGTCGAGCTATCACGGAGGGTGCCAGTTATAAGTTCTAGTTGTCAAGAGAGAGGAGTCTCAACTATAAGGAAGGGTGAAAGTTATCACCTGGTGGGAGTTCTAGTTGTCACGAGAGAGGGGTCCCAGTTTTTCAGGGAGGATCTGCTATGTAATCATCAGGGAAGTGTTCTGGCTATCATGGAGGAGTCCCAACTATCAGGAAGGGTGCCAGTTATCACCTGGTGGGAGTTCTAGTTGTCACGAGAGAGGAGTCCCAACTGTCACGAAGGGTGCCAGTTATAACCAGGTAGGAGTTCCAATCATGAGGGAGGAATCCCAGCTGTAAAGAAGGGTACGCTAAGTAATCAACAGAGAGGAATTCTCAGCTATCACGGGGGTGATGGTCGAGCTATCCCCAAGGGGGCCAGTTATCACCAGCTAGGAGAGCCAGTTATCACCAGGTAGGAGTTCCCGTTATCACCGGGTAGGATTTCCAGTCATCACGAAGGGTGCCAGTTATCATCTGGTAGGATTTCAGCTGCCATAAGGGAAATGATCCTACTATCAAAAAAGAGGAGTTCCGGTTAACAAGTGGTCGATCTATCCCGAAGAGTGCCAGTTATCACCAGGTAGGAATTCCAGTTATCACCAGGTAGGAGTTCCAGTTATCACCAGGTAGGATTTCCAGTCATCACGAAGGGTGCCAGTTATCACCAGGTAGGAGTTCCAGCTGCCATAAGGGAAATGATCCTACTATCAAGAAGGAGGAGTTCCGGTTAACAAGTGGTCGAGCTATCCCCAAGAGTGCCAGTTATCACCAGGTAGGAGTTCCAGTTATCGCCAGGTAGGATTTCCAGTCATCACGAAGGGTGCTAGTTATCACCAGGTAGGAGTTCCAGCTGCCATAAGGGAAATGATCCTACTATCAAGAAGGGGGAGTTCCGGTTAACAAGTGGTCGAGCTATCCCCAAGAGTGCCAGTTATCACCAGGTAGGAGTTCCAGTTATCACCAGGTAGGAGTTCCAGTTATCACCAGGTAGGATTTTCAGTCATCACGAAGGGTGCCAGTTATCACCAGGTAGGTGATGATCTTAAAAATCATGTCCCCTAATGGGAAATTCATCAGTAGAATAGGTAGGTACAATAATTTTATCACAGATAAAATAATTTAGCTAATTAATCAATGGAAAAGTTAAATGCAAAAACTCGGCAGTTTGTCGCAAATTTACTATACATTTTATCATATATGATTGAGGTATGATTGACCAATACTGAACTTGTTTTTGTGCTTGTTCTTCATTCGCCCATGGCGTTTCTACCCAGGAACTGGGTTCTATTCATATGGTATATAACTGTCTGCAAACTTGTTATACGTAATTGTAGGTATGAGAAATTAGTTGTACAATAATATATTATGATTGCATTGTAAGAAACTGGAAAAAATGCTCTACAAAAACATTGTCTGACAAAAGACTTATTTATTTGTAAGGACAATTGTCATTTTTCATGGACATTTTATCATATGTTTAAGGACTATTTCAATTTATTTTATTGAATTTTGCTTCTATAATAAGGATAATTGTTTCACACCACATCAAAGCCCCGCGCGACTCCTGGTCTTGTGGCTTAACCACAGTGTAATTTGATTTGATAAATAAAGAAACTTGTGAATTGTAATTGTAAACCAATTTGGCAGGAGTATTTGCAAAATTGAAGTAGTTCTTGGCAATGTGGCCGGAATAGGTGTCCTTAACCCTCCTCTAACATCGAAAGGTGCCACAGGAGGCCACCACGTCACGAATTTCGATGACATAAATGTGATATCTGAATGACGAGCACACAAAGAGGAGATAATTTCAAGTGGAAACGGCCATTGATTAGTTTACTCGGAATAAATATTTCTCTTTCGTCGTGCGATAGCAGTAGACCCCGTTATTCAGTCGAGACTATTTTTTTTTTAAACGAAACTAGGATACATTGAATACCAATCGTCTAAACCGTACAAACAAGGGTATGTGGTAATAATAGTTTGATGGAGTCCAAATTTCGAAGAAGAAATTTGACATAATGCGTCGATTTTCCAGAATGAAGCCTGAGGCCAGGCTACTCACTTATACAATGAGAATTTACTACCAAATTAATGTTAAGTAAATATGGCAAAAATAAAATTGGCAAAACAACTCCCACGGACGATCAAGATCAACATAAGAATGTAGGAGAAAAATTTATATTTTTTATTTATTTTAGAAATATTTATGTTGTTTTTCATTTCTTTTGGAAGAGAGCTGATGACCAGGAACTGAAGTTGGACGTAAATTCAATCTGATGTGGTTTTTCGCCTTTATTTTACGTTTTACTGAGCGAGATTTATCAATCCTTGAATTGATTCGGTAAAACTTTAGTTAGAGGAGTGTCCGTTAGAGTGCGTTGAGAGGGATTTCCTGGTATCTACGACGGACAAAAGACACCTTGAAAAGAATCCGGAATGAACAGCCCCACGGAATGTTTCGACCCCCACCTAGTCGGCTTATTAATTCCAGTAGGTACTTCCCCTAGTACCTGTTCCCCTCTCATATGCTCGTAGGGCTTGTAGAGCCCTTAGAAGGCTCCTCCAGGCCCTAGACGCCCTAATGGGCCCTTCCCTCAAGCAGCCAAGTACATTCTTTCTCACAGCTCTCCTTGAGATTAATTAAGTGAGAGGCAGCACTTTTAAGAATATTCGATGGGAAAGAACGAGGATTTTATCAAACAGCGCGTCTGTAGCCTCTCGTGAGTTAAAAAAAAATCCAGGCTTCATTCGAAGTTTGCAATTTGTCACCACTTGAGGACTCTTCAAGGAGCTCAGAACTTGAAGACCGAGAAAGACATTTCTCATGTATTTCCTGGCATCGCCAATCGGGCAGAGCTGGGCAGTAGTTAACTACTTGTAGTTAAATATATTTTCAACTGGTTAAATAGTTGCAACAAGTAACTATTCTTCCAGTAGTCGGTAGTTAGACATCAGCAACTACTTTTCTCCAATTTGAGTTAGTTATTGCTACAGGTGATTGGAGAAAAGTAGTACTAATTGCCAATTGGTAGGAACTATTTGTAGTTGCAACTACTTTCCTGAAATTACAGCAAAAGTCACTCTTGAATACGCACGGGACCACTTGAAATTAATTTAGCGTAAAATTTTATAAGAATTTAAATTTTTTTTGTCAATTAAGTTTTTTATTTACACTAACGTTTTTTGTCCTCCATTTCTGTTGTAGCGGATTTCTAAAGGAAATTCAACCATTCGAATCGATCCAGAATATGTACATACGCCTGATAAGGATAATTAATAACCTAATTAGTGAATTTTTATGCCGTTTTTCATAATTTTAAGATGATGTTCAATTTCTAAATACGAATAATATCACCCAGACGATCTAAAACAGTTGAAAGCGCGTTTCTTGTCGAATTTATCTACGAAATCCATCTCTACTACATCCCCCATTCTCATCAGCCATCGGTCCTGAGAATGTAGGTAGTTGAAAGTTACCTCAATTTTCTGCTGGACGAATGATTAATCAGAAACACGAGTGTGAATCGTAAATGGACGTGTTCATGTTCTTTGACGGAAGTGAACAGAAATTCAGCTGATCCAACGCAATCATTGTTTGTTCAAATGAAATTTCACGTCACTCACATAACCGAGAATCAAATCAATCAAAGGCATCCACAAGCTTTGGAATAACTATGTTTTGCTGGTAGGTATTTTCCAACAAAAAGTTCTTTGCAGACGGGTGATCTTTGCAGGAACCGTTGTGTAATAATTTGCAACGTTTTTACTCTACGAACAGTGAATATTGGTTCTAAAGTATTTTCGCTCTTCTCATCTCTTTCATTGATTAGCTCTTGTCATCAGATTACGTTCATTCTTGATACGAGCTAACACAAAATCTTGAAGGTTCGAAGGGGCACGTGACCGAAGTAATCCTTTCTCATCAAGGGAGAACACTACAACACGTACGGGGTTCGTATTCTCCACTTTTCCTCGTTGTCATAAACATTGCAAGGGAAAACCCCCGAGGCGCCCTCTGAGCCCTTATTGTTGACTCTGCATGGTCAGGAAAACATGGGATGGAAAAACCCCTTTGAATCGCAAGGAGGGTTCAGAAAACGTGATTTATCGGCGACCGAGTCGGCCACCTTGAGAGGAACCCAAAGCACGAACTCGGGAAAGTGAAGCAGTGAATTCTACCCACGAGATGAAATAGACCGACTGGAGGTTGCTGCAGATAAATAATTTAAACTGCGCTACGTGGAGACCAGCGGTGGTCTTTTTACTGGGCCGTGATCCGATTTCAACGAGTTTTCCTCACGATTAACTAACAATGTGGTGCGCATGCGCGATGCAGGTGTTCTGCACCGGTGAGCCTGGCTCCTACTGGCGCCTTCAATATATCATCACTTTCTGCAAAGTAATAAAGTTTATGTCAAGCAGTATGACTTGAAGAGAGGATTTTCAAAGAACCACTTTCTTGCATTTCAATATTTTAGACACCTCGTCCACGTCATAAAGATATTGCCTATTCAGATATGAATTCTATTGAACGGAGCTATATCGAATCTAACATTCTGGAAAGCCCCCAACAATCCATTCTGTCCTCAGCAGCTTGATGCAGAACACCTCAAATTTGTCACACTCTGCTGAATCCTTCAGGAACCGCATCTTCTTCTTGAAACGAAATCCTTTTAAGAACTCCGGGTGCCTAGCTAGGGGTTTTTAAATTCCAAAAGACCATCCTGACTTCAACAGCTCAATGCAGAACACCTCAAATTTCAACCCTTTCCCTTATCTAGCGGACTCGCATCCCAACTTTTCCACAAGTCAATCCGAGAAGGGAATGATTAGCAAGGTTTACTCGTGTGATCCTCTAGTTCTGGAGGTAGGACTACATACCTATCACAATAAAACACCTCATTTTATTTTTCATCGCGAAACTTATTTACCTTATCACCCACAGGTTTCCTATTATTGGGCCTGGTAGGGCTTGATACTCTTCTTCTCCTTGAAGAAATCTTTCATGAACTTCGGGCTCCTAGCTAAGGGTTTATAGCATCCAAAAGGTCTTTCTGACCTAAACAGATCAATGCAGAACACCTCAAAATTCTCACTCTGCTGAATCCCCTTCAGGTACCACTTCTTCTTCTTGAAGCAGCAATCTTTTAGGAACCTCGAGAGAATTTCTGCTAAGTGACCAGTAGCAAAGGTTTCCAGATCCTTTTGCTCTTTCATCTCCGTCAATTCAATTGTCTCAGGACTTTGTAGTCTTCATACATATAGAAATAAGAATCTTGGAGATTTTCCAGAAACATTGTAAAATTGAAGATTTTGTGTTCTGAGACTATGCAAAGTATTCCATTGGATCTGTTTTTGTTCTTCTAACAGTATTCTAACAGTAAATTGTGAGGCTCCGTCCTTAATTTCTCTGGTGAAGGGTATCGTCTTCTCAACAACTAACTGATGCTAAAGGTAATTGAAAAGTGTTTTCTATTGGTGGGAATTTATGGGTCTATGACCCTACATGAACCAGGAGACAAAAACGACATTTTGAAAACTACCTCATGCATTAGTAGAAGCCCTTTCTCGGTGAGCATTGACGCAAAAGCTACTCGTGAAGATAAGGCAAAATGATAAATCACAAAAGCATCTGTATCAGATAAAGTAGAGGCAGCATATTCCCCATGAAACGGCCATGGTTGGAGCAAAACAATGAGCTTTTGACAGTAACAACTTCGCGGGGCGGGATCGCTTTGATCTGCGGAGCGGAAAATCGCTGACAATGATCTCAGCTGTTGCGCCCTTGATGTTTATTCAATGCAAAATCCGTAGTGAGGTAGAAAATACGTCAATCCGGAAGGTACTTGTCAGTTGATGGGTTCATACAAACAGTACGTTACAAATCATTAGTCGATAAATGAACTTGTTACGTTATACCTAGTTTATTCGGCCGACTTTCGACCGTTTAAACCTAGACCGTCAACCCCTCGAGATGGAGTTTAAACTCTTAAATCGCTCTGGTGAAAGACATACTGCTAAACATACATTACTACACAGACATTATTGCTAAACTTCGATTATCTCTCTCCTCTTTTGGTTTAAACTAGTTTCGAATGTTTGGTGAAAGTGGGCATAAGAATGGACATACAGGAGTAACCCGTATAAATGTCATCAAAACAGTTTTTAAAATAAATCTAAGAAAAACCGTGTATTTATACGCTCAAGGTCTTCGGTAAGTTCGAAGTTGTTTTTGTTCAATAAACCAATGTTTGTCGGGTCGGAAAATGAAAAATAGAACTCATTTGATCAGCTCCAGCACAATTCAAAACCCTGCAAATAGACGTTACGTGGATTTCAAATGTAGAGAATTTCAATTTGAATATGGGAACCTTTTCGGAAAAACACGCCCAGCTGTGTATAAATTTAGTAGATATTTTCCTTGTTCTACATCCTCCCAAATGCCTCTTCACCTAATTAGTCTGATCTTCGTCCGTGACTACGCATCTGATTCCGTTGGTTACCTCGAACACACAACCGAGCACGATCCGAGCCTCTCGGAAGATGGCAAATAAACCCCCTTTTAGCAGCTTATTGTAAAATGTTCGAGGGCTTCCTTCAGTCTCAAATTGTTTCTGACTCTCTGTTCTGCGGACAGCATTAATATGTTTCGAAGCAGAGAATCATGATTCTGCTCTAAGTTGAAAATTCGATTTGGAGGATTCTCGAGGAAGGACAAATGCCTTTATCTTTTGTTGGCATAGTTACGTTTTAGTAAGTTGCTTTACAAGTTTTACAAGGATCGTGGTCTAACTAATGAACAGACAGCTGAATCTGAATCATTGCCTCAACGTATGATGTTATCCAGGATTTCACTGTTGCCTTGCAGTCGATTCTTACTCATTGTGGTATCCAGGGCAACGAATATGCAGGTGAACTAGCAAACGTTAGGCATAAGTTGCACTTCAAATTGCTAAGCGGTGCCTGATGTAGTTGTTGTAGCTCGTTCGTAATGACTAAGGGCCGGTTCAAAAAAATTTAACCCCAAGGTTGAAGTTTACCACAACGTAACGTAACCCTGGTAAGAAAAATTGCGTTCAAAAAAGTAGTAGAATCGATTGTTTTTCGAGACAATCGAAAAGTTAACCTGTGAAACGTACCTAACCCTACAAAGGACTGGGGTTGGATGAAGTTTATCGTGGTTACGAAAAAAATAGCGGCTCGGCAACAGCCCCAATTATTAGTTACCACTTATCAGAAACAATTACCTAATTAGCCCTTATTTATTATTCACAGAAAATTAATAATAACGTATAGTTTGGGCACGGAAATAATCCACTATTTAAACACCTATCTAGAGTTCACAAAATTCAGCTGGAAACGAAAACTGCGGCAGAAGCTGTCGTAACTACATGGTACTACCATTGTCTTTCAAATGAGCAAAGCTATCTACGTTTCTCCGGATTAATCGATTCTATCAAGGTAACCCAACCCCAAAATTTTTTTGAACCCTCATTTTTTTAACCCCGAGGTTGAACCAACTCTATTTTCACAAAAGGGTTACGTAACTATCAAGATTACAGATGTTTTTTGAACCGGCCCAAAACGAAGTAAGTACTGCTTCCGTCATGAACAGAAATTGGCCAGGATATGATGATCCCTCAGAAGTAAATTAACTCTTAATTTCCAACTTTTTCAAAAAACTTGTTTTTCGCATATTTTTTAAAACACTTTTCAGTATTTTGACAAACCAAATGGAATTGAATAGCAGGTTTTGATCGAGGTGTTTGTGTTTTTTAATAATTCGATGAAAAATAGACGGTATTCTTTGGACACCTTAGAAGGAGTGTATGCGACTTATTATTCTTAAAAAATAACAAACTGACCGATAATACAAATAAAATTGTTAGCCAAATATGACATTCCCCCTCCTGGAGTATCTTAATATATTATTGATGCAGTGGAATAAAAGATAAGAAACCCCAAATCCTTCTGCTCCTTAGGTAGGTACCTATCCAAAAAGACCATTGAAAAATCGAAATTTTCTGCTAGGTACTCGTGGAGTGTTTTTCTGTAGGATTAAAAAAAATTGACAGAATAGTGAAAAGTTATGTCATGTGAAAAGTACTTAGGTACTAGTATAGTACTGAAAAAATCTATGAATATCTGAAAAAATTCATGAAACTAACTTTTGATGCCCACCAGTTTGTGGTAGAGATGGGTCTGACCTTATTACAATATTATCTCTATTATCGTTGCAGAAAGCTTGAAAATCGAACTTCCAAAAAGATACGTCAGGACATTAAGGGTTAAGAGAAGTCCCTCTCTGTCCTCCTAGGTGAAACACATTCGGTGTGTGTAGAATTCAGAAAATCCAGGGATGGCGAGCTCTAAGATGAACACATCCAGAACTTGTCTCTCGTCACATCACTCGAAGTTTCAGGATCTCTCAACTGGTGACTACAGGAGCCTATCGAGCTGGCATATGGTGCTACTGACTGCACGAGTACTGCGTCCCTTTCTTTCTGACTGCACAAGGAACCCTTCCCTTACTTTCTTTCTTTTCCTCATTGTTACACTATCACTATCTGTCAACACATTCAACACGAGCCATTGGCTGAAGAAGTTGCCAAAAAGACGAAGTTGATTCTCCCCCATGTTGAGTATGAGCGGGAAGTGGAGTGGTATTCATGCTGAGAAAATTTTTCTCGAAATGAAAACCTATCGAACATGGCCCTCTGGATGCCCACCAACCTACTGAGGTTCTTGGAAATTTACAGGACGATCCAACCGCTCTGTTATCAAAATGCAACATTGAAAGGAAAACGGACGATGGATCCGCGTCATGCTGGGTTGAATGTGTTAATCAGAATATCCTAGGAAGGCGAGCTCTCTGAAGAACACGTCCAGAAGTTGAAGTTCATTCGAAGTTCCAAGATCCCTCAACTAGTGAGGTGGCACATATATATGGTGCTCTTGATCTTTAGATAGAGGGCCTATGAAACAACCAGGATGCGGGCCATAGTTACCTGAGTGAAGTTGAAGGACTTTAGTACTTAATAACTTGGTGAGCAGTTCAGTCTCCGTCAAAATCAGAGAATTCTGGAAAGGAGAACTGAAGTGGACAGCACTTGTCCAAATATGTGGTCTTAGCTTGGTTTGGATCGATAGAGTGTATTTTGATAACGCAAGTATTTCTAAAATTTTAGACGGAGTACAAAACAATCTGGTGAGGTGCCAATTTGAAAACGGATGTTTGTCCGATAGACGAAGTAAGAATTTCACGGAGGTTTTTCCTGACTAAGATATAAGGATTTCGTATCTTACGAATTCCACGTCGTTTAACCCGATCTAGGTTATCTGAAAGTTATTTATAACGCGGCCACGAGTAAATATTGTCACACCTAGCATCATTTGTCCCAACATTATTTATTTATCGCTCGCCTAATGAACCAACTGAGACAACATCGTCATGATCCGTTTGATCGAATCCAGGGAAATTCATTTCGATTTGTCATCGTGGAGTGTTTGCGCGGTCTACCGTGGAAATGTATTGTCTATGCGTACATGGATTTTTCGAAATAATGTTTAGAATGAGTAACAAGTAGTTAGTGTGAAGATGTTCGTGGAGATTTCGAGCGGCTTTCGAAAAGGTTTGTTCAGATTGATTCATCACTTATGGGGTTCCTATTGGAAAAGAGTTTCAGTCACTAATGGCTTACGCTCTCCCTCGTAAGTGGAACTGATTACCGTTCGTCAACAGCAAGGCGATTTTTGCAAAGCGTGTGACCAGTCCATCTTCACTTTTATTTTAATTTTATTTTTTTGATTCGTTCTTTAATGGCGAATTTACCATTGATGATTACTTACTGGATAGGTACTTAATGTTGTTGATATTTCATGTACGATTCAAGGGCTTATCGAAAATTGCGATAAAACATAATAAAAATAGCAGTGACAATCTGGCAATGCAATGGTAATTTGACTCAACATGTGCAAGGAAACAAAGAGTTCACTGAGCAAAGAAAAACTGAGTACCACAAGGAACGACTATAGAGCCGGTTTTATTCATAATAATTATACTGGTTTAATAATAATATACGTTAGGATTCTCGCATGGACGGTTGAAATGTGACCACAATAATAATAACAACATAATATGTCCCATATTATGGGCATACAATAACATGCACGTCCATAGAATGTAAGCATTATTGGGGTTTTCTATGCTCCCTTTTTGTTCCTTCTGACCTCCCACCACCCTATAATGTTTTCAGTCCAATATTCTCTCACCGCCCTAGATTTCCGCTCACAACCAAGTTTCCCCCAAGTTGGCTCGCAACGCAAACAGAGAGGCCAAGGAAAGGAGAAAAACCGTCTAGGCGCTCAAACAAGCCAGTAATTAAATTAGGGTAACCCCAAAGTTTTTAACGAGTTGTACAACAACCGTCCTAAACCCCCCCCCTCATTTCATCCAGTCCACATCCTTAGTGGAACTTTTTTCTTGCCCAAACTGAACTTTAAAAAAAGTGGAGGTAAAAGGGTTCATGTCCTAAGACCACCTTCTCCTCTGCTAACTTGATTAGGTCCTAACCTCCCCTCGACTTAGTCATCCCAACATCAACCAAGATGCAATGTTTTTACTGAGGTGTAAACCATGATTTTTGTAATATAGAAACTATAAGTTCCTGTGGGAAACAAATAAAGTCATTTGGTCATCTGAAATGACTGAGTCCAAGCAAAATATACAGTTGGTTGGTATTTATCCTTATAATAGAGTAAATATTCGGAAAAGGGTGAATTGAATTCTTACAGGGTTGGTTTCAAATAAATATATCACTCCCTTCTGCCCTCGGGTTGAAAACGAAGATACAAAAAGATGATGAAAGTGGGGTTTTGAAAAAGATAAGTCGATGAAAAGCGATGAATCCGTGAAAAGAGGATCAACCCGATGTCACAAAGGGGTTTAGTTGAAAATCATCTACCTCCCTCTCCACCTTTCCCCTAACAAATGCCTGACTTCATCTCGCAACCCCCCCCCCCCCCACAATACAACAAAAATCCATTCAATTCTAAATTAAAAAGAAGAACGAAAAAACGAGAGTTCGATCCATTCCACCCTCTCCATTTTAAGACTTCAATCGGATTTTTTTTTTGCTTGTCCCTCTCGGGAAAACGTCAATCGCAGGTGGAAATACCTTTTTCAACGGATGTCCGCCAATATCCTCCACTTTCAGTTATAACCCTCGCCAAAACCACCGTAGCTTTTCCCCTAATCAGTGAAAGTGATTTGGCGTTTACTGGAAAGAAAAAAAATCGTATCCAACAGGATCAAAGAGATTTCTCTCTCTTTTTTCTTTTCAAAAACTGACATGGTTTTTGCGGGTGCCTTATCAGATGTTTTTGTAAGTGTCGACGTTTCGACACCGTTGATCGTCGAAACTCAACCAAATTATGAAGAGCAAAAGTACTCTCCAAACAAAAATGAATGCCGAACCCATGAGTGACGGTTGCCTGTCTTCTTATGAGACAATAAAATTACAATTAGCAGGTATTTTTAATTTTTAAAAATGTATAATTGAGGAGCTTGATTCCAAAAGGTTCTACATCCGTTAAGGACAAACGTAAGAAAAAACATAGCGACCTGAAAAACGAGCTATAAGCCAATGATTTATTTTAGCATGGAACATGCTTTAGCCTTGACCTAACTGGCAAAAAGTGTTACGTTTTTCGGAAACGGTAACAAGGAACGGTATCGAGTTACGAAATTGTGCCTAGTAGTTGATACTGAACTATGGATCGTGTAACGTGGTGTAACCTATGCGATACTTCCATGTTATAGGGTTGTTTCAAATAATGTTGTAATGTATAAAATACCTTCCTGTCTGAAGACTGATTTTTAAAATGGCTATTGAAATAGCAGAATAGGTTTAATCGCATTCTTCCAAATAAAAATAAAAAATTGAACTAAACAGAATAAGAAAGCGCGGCTTAAGCATGTTCCATGTTTCTTGAATTTTAGCCGTAGGCTATAAGCGAAAAGCATCCGGGAAACCAGGCGGCTTGCCCCCTGGCGAGGCCCAAAGGGCCGAGTTTGATATATTTCTAAATATTATAATAAATATTTTTGGAAAAAAAGGCAAATTAGTTCAAAGTTTAAAATAATTTTGAACGAGATTTTAAACATCAGATTTTTGGATATAGTACTTTTTTTAAATCTAAACGGATAAGAGTCCGCCATTGTGCTGGACATAGTAACTTTTGAAATGAAACGGAATAAATATTCACTCTCGTTTTTCAAGGGAATAGATTATCTTTTGCTCCAAAACGAACGCATTTTTGTGAAACTGCCTAAAACCCTGGGAAAGTGTTAACTCAATTTTGACGAAAATGGTCTTTAGTACCTTTTAGAATCAAACTCCTCAATTATAATGTTTTTAAATTTATAATTATACAATATGTAAATAGAAAGTTTACAGTTTTTCATTTAAACTCAAAGTTTCCTCATTGAAATGAGACACAAAGATAAACAAAAACTCGTATGCTAGAACAAAGTGAACTTCCTCCAATTCTCCAAATATTTTAGATTAACCGTCTCAGAGTACTTACCAATCAATTTTTACTGATGAATCTTTATATTTAAGTCAAAACTCCTTGTAGGACTAAATGGTTCTCTGAAGATTTTTGCTTTACATATCTCTTACTGTGAGTTCAAAACTATTCTAGAAAGGAAATCTCAGTTGTACAACGCGAAAATGAACGTCACAAAATTGTTCAGAAAGATCTAAAACGTAAAACGCTAGTCGAAATTTTGATTTTGAAAACTTAAAAAAAAAAAAACAAAGTCTTTAGAGTAAGTTGCCGTTGTGGTGTAAAAAAAGTAAGAGCGTTTAACCTGGAATAGCAATATTGGTAGAAAACAGTACATAAGGAGATGATGGCTGCAACTTCACCACCAGGTAAAAATTTCATTGCAACTCGGCCATTAGTCGTAAAAAGGGTTCGAAGGGCAAAATGAGGTTGAAGGTAATTGTCACAAATCCTCTCGACCATATCTGGAATAGTTCTAGACGCAATTAGTTTTTCTACAACAATATCTTCAATTTTTCCCCCGCGATCTAAAATTTTAATCGCTCGTCCTGAAAACCTTAAAAAAAGTTCTGTCCCTGTTGCACTGCAGGTGCGTTCTGATTGGGGAGCTCACAAGTTTAGACCACATAGATAAGAAATATTCAGCTGGTGCTACAAGTTGATAGAAACCCACGAGGAATTACAGATAAAGAGAGGGGAGGATGACTAGACAGAAAAGTTGCAACGAGTCATTGAAAAAACCCGTTATGAGCACTTTACGACAGACCTTTGTTGGGGTATGTCGAATGCCGTAAAAACACCCATCCCAACCTTCCTGTGAATAAGATCGTGAACTGAGTCGAACACACAACAGTTTTTTTCATCGGCAACATTGTCGTTGCTTCGTAGAAAATTATAGTTTGATCGGTATAAAAGAACGCTGTACACACACCCGTACAATGGGGGGTAACGTGATAAAATTTGGTTTTTGCTTGCTATATGGAAGGAAATCGCATTCGACCAGCTAAAATTTGAACGGAAAGTTGGCCCAGTGAGTAAAACTACAGCATTCTAGCGAGCGAACTGTGAATTACAACCTTCGAATGATCGGTAGATTCGTAGCAAGTCAATTGAATTTTTTGTTATTTCTTAATCAACCCACAAGTCCTACAGGGAACGAAGGGATAGTCCTTCAAAGCTTTCATCACAGAAAGACACGATGAAACTGGTTCTTGGTTGCTAAGGAAGCACAACAGCGTGACATGTTGTGGAGCTTCATTTCATTCAGTCGAGGAAACGAAAAAAATATCGCATTTGATCAGCTGATATTTGAGCGGAGATTTGGCCCAGCTCTATGAGTAAAACTATAGCATGAACTGTGAACTAGAACCCTCTCATGAACACTAAATTACCAGCAAGCCACTCGAATTTCCGTCATTTCTTAATCAACCCTTAATAGGACAGTAACTTCAGATACAAAAAACGGTTCATACCGGTTCTGATTTTTTGTATATTGTTAGGGAATTCACTGTATAATTTTTTAGTAGACAAGATTCGCTTTCATTTGAGCGAAGCGGCAGTTTTGCAGGTTCAATAGATTCTGAGATTCAGCTCTTCAAACATTGGCCATTTTTCCCAATAATAAGATATATTGGTTTACCCTTCTTGTACTATGTTTTACGATTAATACTACAGGGAAAAAAAAACACCTGGTCCGTCACAGCTCTGGGTGGCCTCATTCGATTCTAAAAATCCAATTCTATTTTCGTCAAAATCGGTCCTTGGCAACTAAGAAAAACGGACGGACAGATTTTTTTTCAATTCGATTCCAAAGGTACGGATTATTAGTCTTTTCTCCTTTTAGTCTTTGTCTCTTGACTCCTTCATCAAGCTGATGGTCACGATAATCCATGGAAACGAGTCTATACCAGCTTCCACTGTAATATAAAGAGTTTATTATCACTTCTGCAGATAACATAGAATGGATGCCATTGAGCCTACGTAGTTCCATATAAAAGGTTCATTTGCAGAAAAGGTGGACACAAAGGAGTAAGATGCGACATCTCTGCTCAAAATGGCAATTCATCTGCTAAACGCGACTCCCATCTGTTACGACTAAAGTCTTTTGACACGCTGTTATGGCTCGTGAATAGTTTTCCCATACCTACTCCGTGCTGCCCCCTCTTTCCATTGTTGGGACCCACGTAGAAGGTATACAGAGCCCCGTGTATCGCTTTTGTATGACCAACAACACCCCCTCCCCTTGCCCCTTCGAGCGGATCTGTTACTTAGAATTATACAGAGCACAAAGGTATGGTGATTAGTTTAATATTCATAAGGCACCAGAAACGGTCACGTTCTCACTACGGGTATTCGGATTCAGGAAGCGTCTGCGGCCCCTGGAGGTGCCCGAAAGCTAATGCTGAAGCCTCAAACGCTGAGCTGATTGAAGCAATTGTATTATCGACATACACATGATATTCGATTCATGTTTACTAAATTCGTACATTATCTTCTCAAATCCACAATCTGTACTACAAATTTCTCAACGTGAGGACAGGAAGTGGGGCAAAAGAACCTTACATCACATAGCAAAAGAACCATCAACGAAACACAGCTTTCAAGACAACGATAATCAACATCGTTGAACTGAAATTCTTCCCATACTAAGATTAACAGAATCATCAGACTTCCGTACTATTGGTAATCGCTGAATAATTTTCAATTCCTCAGTAAGTACCAGCAGATTGCAATATCTAAAGAAAGAAGTTCCTTGAAAATATTTTAGCCCATTTAACATTGGGAATAGAGAGGGGGCATTTATGCTATTTGGTGCAGATACAGGAGGTTTGCAATTGTGAAGGGTATTCCAGTGGATATCTTCCGCATGGAGACATGAATTCCTGCTAACTGCAGCAAGTACTGGAGGTCTGTCAGAGTTGATTTCAGATATCTACAGCAAGGGAGGCAGAACAATCAGCTGTACACAGCAAGAACTGGAAGTCTGCAATTGTGAAGAATATTCCAAACAAATATTCTAATCAACACACCATTTTTCTTTCACATCCACATGGATGATTTCATAATGATAGAGTCTTTCATAGCAATGATAGCAGTAATAAGATTTAATAAGTTAGAAACAATCCTTCGTTTTTATTTATAGGAATTTATAATTGTAAATTTTAAAATATCGTTTTCGATGAATATTTCACTCGTTAAAATCCTTTGCTGAACTACATAAATGCATCTCAAGGAGAAAAAGAGAACCGATTGCGTTCTAAAGCCCAGAATTAAAAAGTTGGGAACGAGAGCTTAATTGCGATCCCTTGAAAAGCGAGGTGGAAGTTGGAGGAATTTAAAAAGTTTATTATTCAATTACTTCGAGCACTTGGAAGTCCAGGAATTTCCCTTCGTTCATTCTGATCCTTTATTACCGTACAGATGAGATCCATGAAGTCATGAGGAAGTTACACCTTTCTTCAATTATTGGTGGTGAAACTAATCGACGTTAGAATGAATATGATAAACATTATCTACCGAATCGGCGGGGAGCGACGGAGGAATTCGAATAATTTTATATTTTTAATTTTTTTGTAAGGCAAACGCTAGACAGTGTTGTCCTGGAGTGATCATATTTTGTACACAGTCTCTTTATAACCATTGGAATTGACTTGGCGATCTGTTACACGTCCCATAAAACCAACTCAGAAGAAACAAGAAAAATCAACAAACATTCATAAAATCAGGGAAACAGCTAAATTGCAAGCAAGACCAATTCCTGATGCCTGTTTGATTCCAAAATGTAAGTGAAATCAACGGGCTGGCATGAAGCATTTAAAATTAGCATACTGACTCTTCCCATAAGTGGCGAAAGAATTCCATAATGATGGATATAAACTGTGGAGAACAGTAAGATGAATTTTGGATCTCTCGGTGCTCATCTGAATATTCCTGTCTAATTAGGGAGAAGGGTGAAGATAGGTACTGCAGGTTCAGCACACAATCGACTCCATTGTACTTCAGAAGCTCTGCAAATTACTGTTTAAATTCACATTACCAATTCCTCAACCATAGCCCATTTTAAATACTTTGCACTACTACACGCCACAAAGGCGATGAATCCCAGAAGGCAAAGCAATACATTGATTATCATTGAAGCATTGAGGAATAGAATCAACCATGTGCGAATTAAGAAGATGTCTGAGTGAATGAATCATGCAGACTTCACTCTAGCAGCATCCTGCGGTTTCAGCTGATAGTCAGATTCTTGAAGGACTGAAGAAACCTTGATATTGGACTTTCATTCACCAATTTTCCACCTGAATTAGGTTCAAGTATAAGTGATGAAGGACGAATGAAGTTCCAACAACTTGAACGGACTTACAAGCCATCTTCAGAAAATAACTTTCTATTTCTTACTTATCCTTAAAATTTGACTTTGCCATTAAGGATAGGTACATTACACCTCCTGGAGTGGACCAACTTTCCACATTCATAGCTAACTTTCCACTAAAACATAGATAATTTTAACTTGATTTTCTACCCAGCCTTTACAACAATCTGTAGTTGTCAGCCTGATTGAGGACCTCCGAAAACTAAAGTTCGAATCGAAGTCTGCAAATTTTTAAAGAATTGGGCTGCCTGATGAAATTGCAGGATAAATAATTAAGAAGGAAGTAAAAACTGTCTATCCTCTTTGTTGTAATATTGAAAATATTATGTAAATTAATTTTTAATATAAATAAAAATTAATTAATGGTACTATGCTAGTAGTTATAAGAGCAATAATAATAAATATACGTTGGTACTATAATATATTTATAAGGCATTATTATAATATATAAGGCGTTGTCCTTTTCCACTGAGGCCGTGGGCGATCAAGTGGCTCTCTCTCGTCTGTGCTCTCTTGAATAAAAGTCCTGTCCGTGAGTTCCGTCTAATTAATGATTAATATAAGAAACACCTTTAAATAAAACACCCTTCATCTGCCAATCCCTCAAGAATCGGGCTGCATTTTGAAATTTCAGAATAAACTAAAAATGAAGTGGACACTGAATATCGCCTTCGACAACCCTGATCAGTTCTACGATCAACATCAACTGCTCAAAACATGATCATTTAAAACTATTTGACTTCACTTTTTGGGATTGGTCAACATAATATGTTGACCAAAAATTGGTCAACATAATATGTTCACCAGAAATTTTCGATTGTCGGGTTTCTGAAGAAAAAAACTCTCTTGAAGGGCTAGAAACTAGTGCATGAGGGTCAGTTCTATGCTTGCAAAACTAGTCACGAGATGGCCTTGTGTGTGCATTGTCGTACCTCTCCACCAACTGTAAAATATTAGTGGAAATAGTGTCACAAAACAGTGATCATCAAATACAACTGACTTTGAGATATGCCACTATTGCATTAAATGAGCAAGCCACCACATATTATGTGGTAGCTTGCTTTCCACAATGTTGACATAGGAACGTAAATAATTCACACAAAAATCAATGAAATACCACAGAGCCCAGGAATTTCCAAGTATAATAACCAAGAACAGCTAATACAGGAAAACGTTTTGGTTATATTTTGAATTTTTCATTGGTGAGTTGCCAGACTGCTAGTTGGAGCGTAAGGCTACACTAGCTTACATTCTGATTTCTCGCATGAAGCTCGTTTAAAACTCCTTCTTCGCTTGTTGAAACTGATGTTTTTCCAAGTTATGACTCGATTGAATTAGGAATGCGAGTACTTGGCAAGCGAACGGCGTACTTGTTTCTCTCTACAGCATTTCCTATATTGCGAGAGGGCGGCTCGAGGGTCGTTAATAATATCCGAGAGAAAAAGGTCATTTCAGCCACCTGGCACCTTTCCACCAACTGGCTTCAGCGGTCCGATTTATTAACCTAATAAATATAAATAGAATTTTCGCCGATTTAATTTCACCTTCATTTCTGAAGCGAGTAAACGCCAAGGGAACCCGGTTGTAAAGAACCGAGGGATGTTTTCGTTGAATGAAAGCTTAATTATTACGTAACCAGAGTATATTTATAGTCAGCTAACAAGCCGGGGAATTTTTAAACTAAGGTTGTAAACGAAATTGAAATAAGGATGCCAGATTGGGAAAGAACTACGGAATAAAATGAATTTATTCGTATTTTTCCAAGTTGGAGTAAGTGAAAACTGAGTAAGGTAACTCACTAGATTTCCACGAACTTTGAGATAAACACGCAACCACGTTTAATAGAAGCTACTGAGGTAGGGACCGGGGAAAGCGTACTTGATTTTAAATATTCAATGTTTGAGTGGGAGTTTTAGAAGAAAAAAATGCTGCAAATTAATACAAAAAGGTTTAGTATATTTCTGTACAGATCACTCTTCTGCAAAAATCACTACTTTGCAATTGTTACTATTTTTATTTCATTTTATTTTTTTTTTTACCACCAACCATAGGTAGGCACTACCTACCAACTACTAACTTCATACGTTCAAAATCAAGTTTATTTGGAAGAAATAAATGCTTCACGCTCGATTCGAAAAATAGAAAGTGGTTCCTTCAAATGGAAATTTGATTACTGGTTGCTAAGGAAGCAAAACCTCTTTGGTGATTCACAATCGCGATTCTGATTTTTCATAAGTCCGACACTTAAGTACTTGTAGGGAGCGAACGGTTGGTTTTACAGAGCTCCGCGTGGTCTCAAAAAATTCTAAAAATTCAATACTATTTGAAATTGGTGAAAATCTATACCTTTATTTTGAGAGTTTTCGAGCTAGGGCACTATTGAAAATTGCAACCCTTAATTTTTGCCCCTTAGAAGTGAATGACATCAACCAAAAGCTTCGCGGCACAACTAGACCACATAAGTAGCCTACATACCAAAATTTGAACCAAATCGGTCCAGTGTTGCTATGAAAAGTGACTCGTACGGCATACGGAAGGAAAATTTTTCATTCGATTTTCGGATTCTACGTACCTAGAAACGTAAAACAACAAATTTTGAGGGGGCGATTAAAATGTTATTCTTGCTCAATTCCAATGATTCATTATTGAAAATAGTAAACCAACATACTGGCATCATAACAGGATAAGTATTCTACGATTACACAACTGATCTGATTTCCTCACAATGTTATACTCCGCCTTCAGAACAGTCTGTACCGAATTGCAGCGATTTTGAATTATGCAAGAATGAATTAAGATTCTCACCGCTCATACAGCTGATCCTACCACTGCCTGGCCACTCCAAAGAACTATCCAAGAATGATGGATCAAAGTTTGCATAGGAGCAACTTTTAAACTCAACTTCTTTCTCTTCTCCTTTAGGAACTCACCTACATATCCAGGACTTTCAACTTTTTTGTGTGCCCAATCAATCACTGATCTTCAATCTTCAATCTAAGGTAGATAAAAAGTCAGATTCGGAGGTAAAAAAACATAAAAAACTGGATGTTTAATAGAAATCATTTTTATGTTTGCTTCAAAAATCAAAAAATTTTCATATGCAATGAAAATGCTTATGAATGGTACAGAGGAAAGCCCCATCATTGCCAAAACGCTGACTTCCAAATGAGAAAGTAATGAACCACGGCCAAAACAATTATGGTTACAATTTCGCACTTTACCACTACTATCTAAAACAGTGCTGGTTTAAAAATTCAGCATTCAGAAAGGTGTAGGTATGAAAATATGTCCAGAAAAACTAGCTGCTCTAGTACAGTATTTCATCCTCGAAAATCATCAAATTGGTAGCAAGGATTATGATAAATACCTACCATACAAATTTCAAAAATCCAAATTTATCTCGTCCTAAACTACATTTTACCGAAGAGGTACGATATTTAAACCGCACATGGGGTTCTTCCCCACACGGGCATTCAATAAAGTGGTTTTCCCCCGGTATAGCGTAACTACAACCTGCTTTTAGACGGTGATAAAGGTGTTATTCACCGGAAAGGACTGCATATTCAGAGAGTACTCCTCAAAATCCTAAAGTATCGCTGCCAACTCATTTCGACCGGAATGACGATGAGGGGTTTTTCCCCTGCACTCTTCATATCTTCCAACGGCCTTCGATTTTGAACGTGTCGTGACCAGGTACTGCCACAGTAACCAGTCTGGAAGTATCATTCCCACCTGTTCTGACTTGACAATTACATAAATTATGCAGTGCGTAGACTGAGCCATCACACGTACTGTGAAAAATCACGTAAATATTGAACAGAGTGTGAGGGTTTTGGTTGGTATCGTGGTTGATCCAGCTCGATTGGGCTAATCGAATTAATGTTTTGTGGATAGTAGGTTACTAACACGCTGTGTCGAAAATAATAAATTAGTAAAGTGATAATTCACCTCTACAGTTGATTATAAATTAATGTACGAGATAACTTGGGATATAAAGATTAGAACAAGAATTTTATATGAAAGAAAACTCACAAAATGATGTATGTAACAATCATTATGTTGTAACAGATGAAGTCCAAGGTTGAAGGAGTCTAGTTCGCCTGAAGATACAGTAGGAAAGCCAGTGAACGAGTTTATAAAATAATTTAAGGTTGCTGTAGCAAACCTCACGATACAAGAACAAGCAGTTTAGAAATCGACGTTGAATTCTCTCACCTTCACAGATGGTACTCGATTTGGACCACCCAGCGCATTTACCAATGGTAATGAGACGCCATAATGTGCTTTTAGAATCAAGAAAAACAACGGAGACTGTAAACTGCCGACAATAAGGTCTCCCTCTCCAGTCGAAAGTATGGCATGAGCAATACCAACACAGAACGAACGATTCTGATATCTCATCAGAATTATCCAAAGAACGATTGAGTGATATGTATAATTAAAATTAATTCGGCTTGGTAATGATACAAATTACTTAGCACCGATCAATCGCCAATTCATAATCAAAATCAATATTCAAAGGAATCAGTAAGATAGGTGAGGTGGTCTTAGTTGTTATAAAGCGCTTATAAGCAAAGTTCATAAATAATGGAGTATAATTGATTTCAAATCAACTTGAGCCTCGTCGAATCAAAGGATTGCATCAGCATACGCAACAACGCAGCGTTGGCAATTAGAGCCAATTTACTCTTGGCAACCAATCGCATCAGAACTGGTCGAGATGAGTTTACGAGATAACTATCTGATGTGAACGGGTGGGTCCCGAATTAAATAGGTAATTGCTCGTTCAATTCAGCTAATGGATGTCAATACTAGACACGAGAGAACTTATTAACCGCGATGGAATCAACGAATATATTAACATAACATGAACATTATCATTCATTTTACTGGGACTGGATTAACATGATTATACCTAATCAACTATTTTGCTGAGTTAGCTGCGTAAGGTTTTTTGTGAAATTAAAGAAATACTAATGTCTCAATTGGTCTAGGTTGATAAATCATGATTAATTGAAATTGTACATGATACGAATGGTAATTGGGGCAGTCAATGTCATCGATTACCACTTGTACGATTAAATCACATGAAAATTAGTTTACTGGAACGAATGGAAGTTTCAACCCGGTTTCGATTATTCAAATTGCACCTCTATCAACACAATGTGTCATAGAGCAACATGTCATTTGCACCTCTCGCAACATGTCATGTTTTACATTTTGATGCGCAACACTCACAGGTAGGTTACGGAACAGCAGCATTAGTTCATGTATCTTCCGCTCGGGCGCCAATGGTTACCATTAGGAGAATATTATTCCGTAACCATGTACTTATTAAGTAAATTCATGAGAAATTACCCCCGATGGTTAGATGTCAACTCTTCCGATGGTTGTAAGTAACACATCATCATTTTATGCAAAAAATAAACTTTACCATCATTAATTGGTAAGATGAAGAAGAGACTATAGAAGAATGACGACAGGACAAATGAGATGAGATAAGCTCAAGATGATGAGAAGCAGCTGATTCAAGAGAAAAGGGGAACCTAGCCCTACAGTTCGTGGTTACGGACCCTTCTTCCGGCAAATTGTCAATCATGGCGATTTACAAATTCAAAAGAAAAATTGATGGTCGAAAATCGTCTTGTATATTGGACTGCCAGTTACTGGAGTCAACATAGGAAAATTCTTAGGAGCATCATTGGGAGAACTTGTATTAATCAACACTATGTACATCAAACAATTTCCAGACAGATCGTATTTGGAAGTCTTGTCTGACCGTAAAAAATAGTCAAGAATTGCTTCTTCCTCATTTTTCTTGGAAATAATGTGTCACTAATAAGATAGAAGAATCTAAAACGCTCAACAGTCAAGAGAAGACTTGAACAATATACATACTATCGCTTAATCGCCAAATTTTTTTCGAGTTTTTGACCCTTTTTCACCAAAATTTCCTTAACTCCCTTAATTTTCTCTGCAAATTTGAATTTAACGACACCGTTGAAAATTGCGTTGAATTTCCTTCCCCCTAAATGACTAACATATTTTTTTAGGTACATTGAGACGTGAAAAGCGAATTTCGTCTAACACTCAAAACCTGCAGTTTTTTAAGCAGTACCTAATTCCATAAATTCGTGTAGCAGAGTTGTGAAGATGAGCTAAAATACTTCTAACGTACCTACTAGTCAACTGTATTTTTGTTGTTGAATTTAAGAAAAAAAATTAGGTATAAATGGAAAAAAGTGTTTTTTTTTTCGGCTAAATCAAAGGTTTTTTTTTTAAAAACCCTTTTGTAAACAAGTCATCTATCAGTAATTTTTCACGCTGAATCGAATGGAGGCACTCTAAGAACTCCCCTAGTGAAGGATGACTAGAGGATGGTTCCCTATGAATTGGAGGATTTTTTTATTTTAGTGAAGTGGGGTCGAAAACATAAGAAATAATTTCGAAGTGGAGAAAAGTAGCATTTTAATCAAAAAATCTTTGTTTGGAAATTAGTTGTAGAACATAATATGTTCTATATTATAGAAGAGGCACGGAACACTTTGTATATAGATAGTTTCCCATGACTATAGAATATTGAAATACCTAGACATTGAATCGAAATCTTTGAATGATCAATGAGAACGAAGTGGAAAGTGAGCTTACGTTTCCTCGGTAACTTCGAACTTGGAATCAAATTAATAATTGATCAAGTTTCTAACCAATCGTAAAATTCTATTTAAAAAGTTCAAAAAATTGAAAGTAAAGTTTCTTGAGAAAACGTTCAACTAAATTTGGGACTGTCTAATCTTGATAGAAAAACCAAAGGGGCCATGAAAATAGCATCGACTTACGAAAACAGGTGGTAACTATTTAGCATGAAAGAAATTGAATTAGAATTTCGACTGTAGGGAAATTTCCTTTTCTGAAATTCAATCGTTGAAAAATCATGAATTTGTGAACTCACCTTATCGTCATCCTCGCTATCACACTGAAACAAAGAATACAAAACCATTAGGACGTACTGTTCAGTGAATCTGACAATTTGTAGATGAAAAATACTTTTTACTAGTTTGGCTTAGACCGTCATGAATTCCTAATTAAATAGTAACTTTCTGAATTCCATTTTTGATGTCTGAGTTTCATAGGTTTTGCAAATTGTGATAGGTAAATACGTTTTTGTTTCAAGAAGCGTTCGAAAAAGTCTACTTTATTGTCGCATTGTCAAGTTTTGAAAGATGAACCCTGCAAAAAGATATTATTGTCTATAAATATTTATTTTATGAAGAGATTCTAGCAGTTGGCACGAACGAAACTGGTCTACTGCATTCTATGAAGTATTCAAGCCAATCGCTCAATCACTCAGCCTCAAATTGAAGTTTTTGATTTTAGAAACTTCATATGGTCTGTTGTTTCTCTCTCTCTCTGCTTAATTAATACGAATTTTTTGACAAGAATCCAAATTCAAAGTTCGTTTTCAGCAATATTGTATTTATAATAATCGATGATTTTTTTTCAATTTTTAAAGATACTTTCCAACGTTGAACACTCCATAGTGTCTATAATTACAAGTGATGACATCTACCCAAAACGAATCGTATTAAAATCGGGGACACTTAGCCTTAAGCCTCCGATAAAGGCATTGAAACTACCGAAAAAAACTACTTTCATTGCATATTAAAATCTTCAAAAATTAGACAAATCGTTTAGAACAGTGATTTTCAAGCAATAAAAAATTGTAATGAAAGATTATACTACACTATACCCCAAACGATTACTTAGTCTATAACTCTTCTCTACGTTTTTCGAAATAAAATAATACGCTTCCACGGAAAATCAGAGTTCAGAACTCATTTTACAAAACATCAAAAATGTGAGGAAAACGTGAAATTTTCATTCTCAGATAAGACTTAGAAAGGAGAAAGAATAGACCCCATACGTGGATATAGGCGTGTTCAACTCTAAATGTTATGTAAGTAAACATTTTTATTCAATTTTGTTAAGAGTTGTGTTATCTATCCAAGGATAATACCAATCTACAAATACCATAAAACCCCAACCGTACCTACGTAAGTACTCGTACGTCGCCCGAACGGGTTCGATTCCAGGCCGCGACATAATTTGTTTTCTTTTAATAAATTACGTGTTTATATACGATATGTTTTTGCCGGCTTTTAGCAAGCTTTCCAGGTAGTTTAAGGATAATGCTTTATACTGTTCAACGTTTTTGAACCTGGAAATAGTTGGAGCGCTCATGAAGAGGAGATTTGATGAGATGATTGAAACCGTAGAAATGATTAAAATAAAGAATTGAACTAAAAAAGCAGCACTGTTTCGGGCAAGCATTTGGTGTTTTTTTTTGTTTTTTTTTTTTGAGATTGATTAGCCAAATACAGTAATTGAAGAGACCCAACTATTTCAATGTATGGCCGGACAATGCCACTATTTGATTATTTGGATGAACCCCTTATTCACATCCTCATGAAGTAACAATACTTTAATTAAATTATTAAGTAATAGAAAAAAAATTGACTTACCAGATATCCTCGTCCTGAACTGCATCGGCTGCTTGCCTGTAATATAATAACAATTAATTACAAGATAATAATGGAAGATCAGAATTACAATGACATTGGAACAGACAGAGGCACACTGTGAACAGGTCAACAAACTGATAACTCGAATGCTGTGTTTTGGATAATTTGAACATTTCGAAAAGTTGGGAACATTTTTGACTTTTTCGTATCAGGATAAGCCTACAAAAATATCTGATTTTTTAATTATAAAATACGAATGATAAATGAACTCACGTCGCTGACTCTGTTGTCTTCGCTCTCTGGGTCCCTTTTGATGACGGCTACAATTTCCCGTTTGATTTTTTCCTTCTCCCGACAACTGTCGTCGCTCGTACTTGGGTCCTGGTTCTGCAACAGGTACAAAATTCACGCAATTAACACGTGGTTATCCAAATGAATGAAGCAGTAGATAGCAGTATTTCAAAAGCTTAGAGAAGGATACAAGAGGGTGCGACATAATGGGTGGAGGGAAAAGAGAAACTAAGTAGTCTTCGCTTAAACACACAGGGAGTGTAGGGGTCAAGCCTAACAAGGGAATTTGGTGTATAATCACCGATGAATTTTATGGTTTAGCCCATCGAGAGCCAACACAAAGGGATGTTGGGGGCTCGCCCACCGAGGTGAGTTGAAGTCTAGCCAGCGGGGGAAGTTAGGGTACAGCCCACAGAGGGGAATTGATGTCTAGCTCGGGGGAAATTAGGGTCTAGCCCTCCAAAAAAAGTTTGGATTTTTTCTGGTTGAAGTAATCTTCAAGCAGAGAATTTATTCAGTCTGCTCCGAGTTATGATGGGGTTTCAAACTCGTATTTTACGCGAAATAAATCATAACATAAACATAAACAACAGGTTCCGAAATACACAAAAAAAAAGTATTTTGAAACTATTCGTTGAAACAAACTGTGGATTCAACAGAGATATGTAGGGCTAGCCGTCCGTGAGGAGCTGGGTCTATCTCACCAAGGGAAGTTGGGATCTAGCCCACGAAGAGAGTTTTGCGTCTAGCCCTCTTAATTGAAGGTGAAGTTGGGGCTTGCCCATCGAGGGAAGTTAGGGTCTAGCTCACCGAGAGAAGTTAGGGAATCCCATCAAGGAATTTTGGCGTCTAACCCTCCTTATCGTAGACAACGATATTCCTGAAGAAATAGAGAACTGGTCTATCTAAAGATAGGGTAAAGCCCAAATCACCCGAAAAGATCCAGACCCTTCATCCTCCTCCAATGTAGGTCGAAGACATTTTTGGCACGTCAAAAACAAATTAAATCATACAAAGGAAATGGACTTTTCACGATACTTAGCTGCAAAGTACGGTATTCTTTTAAGCTTGTAGCTTACGAGCGAAAATAAAAGGAAGGAACCCCATGAGCCTGGAAGGAAGCAATTGAATTTTACAACTCCTCATTGTAATGTAAACGGGCGTAAAAGGGGTGTCTGGGAGATGGCATTCAAGACCGTAATACCGTTATAAACGTAAAAAACCGCGCGTAAGCAGGAAATACTTGAAGATCTCTTAAGGGAGGGAAGTGTCTCCGAGAAGGTATGTTTTCCTCGATTCCGTTATCGATTTCTTCTCAGTGGACGACGGGAGGGCGTATCGGAGTAGAGAAAAATCACCTTTGCTCGGTGGGCGGGAAAGAGCAGTAAAAGTTGACAATGGTGACATTATGGGGTGCGAGGGGACTTGACTGCTTCAGACACACCCCCGGTCCCCATTCGTCTATTTCGAAGGACGTTTATTGATGTCGTAACATCAAGTTTTATGAGCTTTTGGCCGAAGGATTTTCACGATTGAATTTATTACGCAATTTGAAGGCACTTTTTTTGAGGATCTTATTTTCAGGCCAGAAGGCTATCGACAATAAAAATAATAAACCCAGGGATTTCTTAGACCATACAATTGGAAAAAACAGCACAAGTCCATTTTTGACAATTGTTGAAAAATGGCTTTTTGTTGGTTGTAACCAGTAGAACTACGCATTGAGCACAAGAGCAGTATGCTAACCACACTCGGTAAGCTTGAACAGAGCCAAAATGAAAATGATTGAGGAAAAAAACAGTAGGAGTCCATGGAATTATACCACCTGACACCTGATATCTCTATAAGCTGATTGGGGACATGTACTGTTGTCATTCTCACTGATTCATTTGAAGTACCTAGTTACCTAACTGATAGAAAATCCTACTTAAAGCGTAAAACGTTGAAAATTTCCCGTTCATTTTAAACCAACTCGAACCTGTTTCTGTATAATGACCGTCGGATTAATAGCCAAATCTAAACGCAAATAAAATTTTATTTTTTGTAGGTAATGAAAAGAATTAAGATAGCTCTGATGAACAGAATCTAAGAGATATTTACAATAAATATAGTTTTGAAGATAATACATATTGAGAGTCGCCATTTTTATTGCAAATTCAGATTCACCGTAAAATATCACGAAAAAATGAAACCACTCGAATTTTTAGTGAACACACATTTGCGTTCCTCAGGTCAAAATTTGCTCAACATGTGCCTCGTTCATGTGCTCAAAACGAAAATAATATTTTGGGTGTAACAAACTGCCACGTCTACGTGTCTTCAACGTGGTGTTTTTTTTTTTTTTTTTTTTTTTTTTTTTAATGGCGGGATGTTTAGTAAGTGCATGCGCTTATGGAGATGATTCGATGAGTCATTCAAGGTGTCACAAAACATTGGAATATACAAGGAAGATAGAACATTGACTCAGGATTTCGCTCGTTCAGGAAGGCCCTCAATCTCAACTGCCTGGTAGAAGTATCGGATCTCTTTTGACCAAGAAGTTGGAGATGAGAAGGGTTGCAGCCAAGTTCGTTTCCACGACTGATGACAGAGGATCAAAAGGCACACCGCATGAAGGATTGTCAGGAGCTCTTGGAAATGGCCTATCCCAATCGAAACTTCATAGACACCAGGTAACGGGCTATGAGTTTATAGCTACGACGTGGAAACCAAGATTAAGTCTCCCCGGTGGAAGACGAAAAACTCTCCCAGACCCAACAAAAAGCTCGCCAGGTGAGATCGAATGTCAAAGTCACATCGTTTTCTTTGATCCAAAGAGCGTGATTCAGCAAGAATTCCTCCCACAAGGTGAAACAGCTAATCGACTACGGTGTTTTGAAAGCCTGAGAAATAACGCCAATAGATTCGTCAGAAGAGGGCAGAATTATGGGCGACAGGAGAGTGGTTTTTCCACAACTGTATCTCGCAAAAAAACGTCATGATGAAACACGATAACATCCTGAATCGTGCTGAAATATATCGATTTTTGAGTTTATGCATATATCAAAAAATTAAACCAAGTCCGTATCTGCTATAAGAAATGAACCTACTTCACCTACAGTAGGTCAAGTAGTAGGTCTAGTAACTAGACAAATCAAAATTATAATGTGGGCGGCTAGAGTTTACCACAAATTGCTTCAGTGCATGAGTGCATACGAGTTGTGATTGTTTTAGAATTTTCGATAAGGAACAGAGGTGGTGCAAGATCTGTTCAGCCCTACCTACCTCTTGTGTTCCAACTTTATAACCAGCAGACAAGGGCACTATAAAAATTCGAACCTTGGCTACTCTAAGATATTCCAAGAAGGTTAATTGGCACGCAATCAACTGCATCTTCATTAGTAGGTACCAACCTTAGTCTGAGATGTTACATAACAGATATCTTCTTATTCAAAGCTGCATAGAACAAGGTTTTTTTTTATTGATCAATACAGTCGTTAAATTAACTCCTTCCCTACCCTCCCATAAATGAACCCAGTAGGTACCGTCAACTGGGGTGATAGTGATTAATTTCTACAGTTTTTCCTTGAAAACTACCAGTGTAATAATTCAAAAAAATCTGAAAAAAATAATTTATACTCTCCCACATCTTACGAACAGTATCCTATATCGAACTTTGAAATTTCGTTGAATTAAGCTCGTTAAAAAAAAATGATCAGTATCACCCCCCACATAGGGGGTGATAGTGATCACTAATTTAAAATCGAACTTAAACGTATTAAAAACAATTAAAAATCGAACTTAAACTATTAAAAATTGTTTTTTAGTACCCTGAGGTAAAAAAAACCACTAGCAACTCATTTCAGAACAATTTTTGTTGAAAAACTAATGAAAACCAACTCTTTACTTATAAAAATCAGAATCAAGCCGAAATTCAAGACTCGTAATATCCTCTTCAGTATTTTTTATTATAATAAGACAATTTGTGGCACATGTTTGGTAACTGACAAGAAACAACTTATTTTAAAGCACTTGTTGCCAAAAATAATGATGGACCAATCACGTTTTGATAGTTTCGGGGCATTTCGGCCGTGATCACTATCACCCCCTGGAAATGAGTTGTTTTTGTTTTTAACAGATAACCAACTGTAGTAACACGGAAAGAACAAACTAATTGCAGATATTTCATGCTTACCTCTAGTAGAAACAAAATCTTTTCGCTAGAACTTCACCACACAACACCCGACACCGGCACAACAGAAGTTACAATCACAATGTCAGCTGGGCCCGATTTTGAGATTTGTTTATTTCCTTATCAGCTACCATGGTAACCTAGACTATCGGGCGGGAACGATATCTCCCCAGAGAAGACATTGTTACGAACACATAACACGACCTAACTTTCCAATTTAGGACTGTGTGGAGTTCTGCAATCGCATGCAAATGAAAAAAGGCGTGTTGATCAGTATCACCCCAGCATATCAGTATCACCCCAGTTGACGGTACCCTTTTCAGATTCGGATCGCCAATCATATTCCTAAGAGCATTAATTAGGATTTGGTGAAAAATATAGTATTTATTAACCATGGGGGAATTGGTTAGACAAATTGAAGAGACAAATGGAAGAAGGCACCTGGTCCCCTTCCGCACACAGGGCAATGATGAGGTGGGGGGTGAAGTCATGATACGGCGTAGAAGTTATGCTTACTACATCCTAAATGTTCTTCAATTCATCACTAGAGTGTATTCCATTGTTCTTGAAAGTCGGTAGGGATAAGTAATCAGTGTATTTCGCCAACGTTTCCGTGTATTTTTACACCATCGTCAGCACTAAGGGGGAGGGGGAGAAAAACCACGTATGTACACCGAAGTATGAGGACATTACAGCATAAGATAAACCACAAGGAATGAATGAGTAATAAAATTGAGACTTCATAAGGCAAAAACATTAAAGAAGGTACTTTCACAACAACAACAACAACAACAAAAAATGCTGAAAATTATAACACAACGGTTTATTATTTTTCTATATAGATCACTCGTCTATAAAGAACACGGCTTTGCCATTGTCATTACCTACCAACCAAACATAGTACCTACTTCACAATCAAGTTTATTTGAAAGAAATGAACGCTTCACAATCATTTCGAAAAAAAAACAGGGGAGTTGTGGGTGCCTTCATGATTACTTACCTTATTTGATTACTGGTTGCTAAGGACGCATAACTGAGTATAACTCGAAGAATCGAACAGCGATTCCATTTTGGTCAGCTAACATTTGAACGGAGAATAAGCCTCTTTCGCGATTCACACTCGTGTTTCTGGTTTATCGTAAGTCAAACCTTTGAGTTCTAATAGGGAGCGCACGGTTGATCCTACAAAGCTCAGGGTGGTCTCATTCGGTTCTAAAAATTCAATACTATCTTTAATTGATGGATAAATAATACCTTTATATCAACATTTTTTGAGCTAGGGCATTTTCAAAATTTCAACCCTTAGAAGTGACAGACATCAACCAAAAGCTTCGGGGCACAACTAGACCCCAAATGGAGCCCATATACCAAATTTCATCAAAATCGGTGCTTGGGAATTAAGGAAAGTACGGCGTGCGGACGGAAACATATTTATTCGTGAACCAACAAATTTTTTAAAAAATGTCTTGGTCGATTCCAAAGGTTCATTATTGAAAATAATGAAGTTTTCGTCTCAAGAAGGTTTGATGATAAAACCTAACAACAATTAGGGTTATGTACCTACCTATATCTAAAGTCTCAATTTTAATAATCATTCCTTGATTGTGGTTTGTCCTCATACTTTAATGTATGATGGTGTAAAAATACATGGAAAAGTTGGCGAAATTGATGATTAAGGGGGCCTCAGTCGGTCGAAGTTCGCTCCTCGTTTCGGGTCAGTATTTCGCGAAATTGAAGAGGCAAAAATTTGAAAAGTTGTATCTAAATTTGAAATTTTAAAGGATTGCCGCTGAAATCATTAATAGTGGGATTGACTTCCTCATATTTCTAAATTTGTATCGTATACAAATTTAGACATTTTTAAAGAGCGCATCTCAGTAATTTGTTCGTTATTTCGTCCAAATTGTATCTTTTTATTAGAAAAACACAAACGGTGGATACAGCTTTCGTACAAGTACGCAACCACGAGAGACATTTTATGTCTTATGTTTAATAAATTGAGAGCTTTCCAATGAGTGGTGAACGATTTTTGTGGGGTGGAAAATGAGGAAGTTAGTTTTCCCTAGGAACGATTGGTTGTACGTGAAAATCATCAGAAATTTCCGCGTAACGCTCCCCTCATAACGCTCCCCGCGTGACGATTTTTCATTTATGTGCCATAGTAAAGCCATAAAATGTCAAAAAGACTGAGGACTTCAAATTATGAGCATGGTACAAGCATCTTAGTTGGGTGTTAGTAGAAGTGTTTTTGTACACGTTTCTATTAGGAAAAGAAGTGATATTTCATGAAATGACAAATATTTTAGTTTCGAGATAACAATATTATAACCGGTTTAAAACATGTAGCAGGAAGCACTTTGTGATAAAACGTCAAAATGTCGTTAAAGAAGGAACTTGGTGATTAAGAAGATTTGAAATCATATTTTTTCAACCGGAAATTTTCATGAGGTTTTCCTCCTGTCGGAAATGGGAATATTCATATTCGAGATAAGACTGTCGAGAGGAAAAAGCATGATTATTCATTAGATTTAGTTTCAGTTGATTTAACATTAAATTAATATCAATATAGAAGATTAATATATATCCTTGTGTACAGTATCAACGTTATTATTGTACAACTATGAGTAAAAGGTACCGCCTCGAAAACGGGACCATTTGGCACCAGTTGTGGGCATCGGAAGTGTCCGACGATTTTCGGCTTTTCACGACGGCTCTGACTCCTAATTATCCAAATCTAACGAAATTTAAAGAGAACGGTCTTGAAGTCTGAACGCAAAAATCAACCGCGGTCGGAGTATTTTGGCTACCCATTTAGAACTACGATTAGCTTCTATCAACGATAAAATTCAAAGGGGACTGTCCAGGGAAAAATATCGATACGATACTTAAATCTCTGTTCAATTTCTCCCTTGCGAGGGAAAAACATTAAATCATGTTTAATGTTTTTCCCTCGCAAGGGAGAAATTAGATTGCCGATCACTCAGCTGATCAGTGACCACTCAGGCGCCTTCAGCATTCTCCATTGACCCTGCTTCTCAAATTTCAGCTTCCTGCGTTCAACAGGAGAGAAAATGGCCTTGGAGCTCACTCAGCTGATCAGTGACCATCTTGGTACAACTAGACCCCAAATGGAGCCGATATAACGTGGTAACTAAGAAATCGGTCCGTGGTAACTAAGAAAAAAAAGCGTTGCAGATCTGCGTGTCGGAATTCACAGAATGACCCCCAGCCCTAAAACATTAAACATGTTAAAACCCACAAAACTCCCGCAAATTCCATCAAAATCGTACCATATTAATGTCGTTTGATCAGTAAGCTATATAAAAATACCACTCATTTACCAAAATTGATCAGAAATCTCTGATCTTGCAATATTGCAAGGAAATATTTTGATTTTGGAGGACCCGAATTTTTTTATTTGAAAAAAAATTGAATATACGAGTTAATTAATTAAATTAAGACTATTTGAGAGCATAACATATCTTAAAACAAATCAATTTTGATACATTTTTATACTTCATGAAAATATTGAACTTATACCCTTTTCTGTAAAATGAAAAATACTCACAGGAACGATCATTTCAAAAGATCAGAAATCGTCAGATTGAATCAATGATTCTGTCAGGTAATAAATTATTCTGACTCATTGTTCTCGTTGAGCAACACTGACTGTGGAATCTAATTTGAATGTTATTCATCATATTTACGGCCGTAAAGGGGGTTCTGAGCGATGAAATTATTTTACAGCGTAACTTCTAACTGTAAACACAACGAGAATTTTCGTGGTCGATGGTCTTTTTTTACAGGCCTCTCAGGATCTCATTAGATTTGTTTAGCCTCAATCTGTCGCTTTCCACATTTACAGCCATGGAAGAGACAACGAAAGAAATGAAAAGTGGAAAAAAGTGCCTCACGGACCTCCCAGACTTCAGCTATTTAATTAGGTATCAAATTAAAACTGCATAATTTATTACGTTCGGCGCTAAAAAGAACAGGCGCTAGAAGAAGGCAGACTCAAAGAACGTTGACTGACTATCTCACAATATTTTACGATATTGTGCTAATTATTATAGTTTATTATTTCAACAGCACTGAGCACTGAAAAAACTGTGATCTTTGCAGAAAACAATAAACCGATGTTTAATATTTTGTAGAGGTTTTTTTAGCAGTTAAGAATGAACATATCGATTTCCTTGCTTCTTTGGTTCTGTTTATAGCATACTGAAGAAAATGTTCTTAAAATATTTATAAAATTGGGAATATTGATGTATAAGGTACAAAATAGTAATTCCCGTTTAAATGGTCTTACAAAACCGGAGTGTGTAGAACGTTGTCTATTTTCGATTTCGACGGTTAGGTTATCATCTGTAGCAAACGAGTACTAAAGGTACATCGTAGAAAGTACTGCTTATGTGAAAGTGGGGCTTGAATCCCATTGGGCGAGAAAGTGAAGAGCATACCAATCAGACGAGTGGAGTTAACAGTGAAAGGACACATTTAAATCCCACTAGTTCTTATAGGTGAAAGGGCCTGGAAGGATCAAATGATGCAAATCAAGGCAAACATTGGAGAGGTTAACATTGTGAAGAGGAGAAAAACGAACATTTTGTAGGAATGAACAGGAAGGAAGAAGGAAGTGGTGGAATTAATTTGTTGAGGAATTACCCCATTTAGACCAGACCAAGTTTTTTTTAACAATTTCAAATTTTTATTTTACTGCTCTCATCTTGTGCTCCCGCCGATTTGCTATTGTAGGCCATTCTGTATTCACTTTTAAACGAAGATTAGAACAACGATCCTTTGAGATTCTACAGAATTGGGGAAGGAAGGAAATTTCATTGCGATTAGTATCGCTATGAATTATTTATTCTTTCCTTCGTCCTCCACCTATCTGCTTGTTCTGTCCTCTCTTTTTTCCTTTTTCTACCATTGCTTTTGAATTTAGTAATTGATCTTCACCAGTTCATCCTCCACTCTTCAGTCTGTCTACCATGTCCAGCAACCTTACTGGATGAGTCAGCAAGCTGTGTCTAATAATATTGCAAATTTACTGCAATTTTTTTTCACAAACCACAAGTTACATTCCGTGTAAATTATTACTCATTACAATCGCCAGTTGGAAACAATAATTCAGTTTATTGATCGTTGAAGACAATCAAATCATGAACTAGAAAACCTGACATTCTCCAAGACGTTAGAATAAGAAAACTTGGAAAAGGAGTCAGAGAACTTGAACCAAATAAAGAAACAACGATTGTAAAAAAAAAGAAAAAGAAATTCACATCAAATCGCGAATATATTACCTCGGGGTAAGTGTATCAGTCGTCACCAGAATACCAATATTATCACCACTCTCAACTTAAATTTGAAAAAACAAGAGTTTTAATTCAGTTAGAAACACAACACTAAAGACCACTAATAAAATAAGTAGACGTTTCATGTTTTTTTTTCGAAGAAATTTTGTAGTTTTGAAGCATTTTCAGCTTTTTATAAACTCCTATATTCAGAATTTCTCGTTTTCTTAATATAATTAAGCTTCTAGAGACTCGAATTGTTTTTATTAATCGGAAACAGTGTAGATAACTTGAACCCCTGTTGGTGACCTGATGATAACTGGAACACTTCTCTGTAGGTGAACACTTCTCTGATGATTACTGGAACGGTCTGTTGGTGGAAACCTATGATGAAAATTTGAACTGAACTCGCTTCCAGGCTTTTTACATTTTACCAACTTCATTTAAGAGTATTTAAGGGAAGACCGTATAGAATTCAACGATGCAGGAAGACCGGAAATTCGATTGAATAATAAGGAATTTGTTGGAGGAAACCTGAAGGCGTCCTCAAAAGGTGGTCATAACTGGTACTAACCCTACTGGTCGTCGCAGAACATTCGACTTGTACACAATTTCTAGGATAGATCGAAAATGCGTCGATAATTGGGAATTATTTCTTCGCATCCCAAAACAAGAAGATATCGACTAGAAAATCATAAAAGGGCTGTCTAAAGCAACCATTTTCAGAGTTGAGGAGTGAGTTGAAAAACCTAGACGAGAGGATGTGATAGAAATGGACGTGACAGCCAGTACGACTTTCTGTGAGGGTATGTCAACCTTGATTTTATCAATTGAATATGATTATTTGCTAAGCCACCAAACTGTGTGTCTACATAAAGTACTTAAGAGTCGCCATGAGTAAGAGTAGGTATAAGTACGAGTTCCAACAGGATACTGTTGGATTTCGCAACTCCATATTGATAGCTGTTTGTTACAGAACATGTGATTTGAAAGATAGTTGTTGGTGCCTAACAATATGAGAGAGTTCTTGTTCCGGTCCTGAAATGGTTCTTTCAGTCTTGTGACATTAAATTTACTCCTTTAGAATCACTTTAATACCTATGCCTATCGAAATCAGGTGTTCTACAACTGGTAGTACCGATAGTACCAATTCCTGGAAATACTGGAAGAGGAGGTATAACCGCCTCCACACGTCAACAGGTGGAAAGTCAACCCCACAAAGACGACGGAGTCTCAACCTGCCGTCGCTCTCCTCAACTGCTGGAACGCCGGCAACTCGATCAGTGCTGCGCTCGAGCGGCGAATATTCGAAGTATTCTGAGCATGCGGTCGGAATCTCTAGCTGTTTTGGGGGGAGTCTCGAGGGAGATTCCCGATTCCCACGTCAGTAACCAACAAAGCGCTCTCGTCGCCACTTGCCGCTGGCAGTTTGTAGTGAAGAGAGGCAGCGTTGTCATCGCGAAAATTCCTCCCATAACCCTGAAGAAATGACATCACCTTCAAAGCATCATCATTATTTTTATAAAAAAGATTGTGATACCTACCAAGAGTGATGTGAACTTCATATTTATATGAACTTTCTTTTTATAAAAAGAAAGTGTTTTCGTTCTGATACAGAGAGGATTTTTCATACCGTGAAGAACGTTTCGTTGAGTGAAAGATAATGCTGCATCCTCATTGGTCTGTCATGTCCTGTTCTTCATGTCAACGAAAATAAACATGTGGAAATGTTAGCATCAGCGCGAGCGAGCTCGTTTCCGTGAAGTTCACCACAAACTCTAGCGCGATTATCTTCGTTCTTCTTGAATGTCGGAGAACTGAGTATACTAATTATTAGTACCACACCTATTATAGGTGTGGGAACGTTTGACTGAGGGACTTGAGGAGGTTGAAGACTCGAGGTTGAAGACATGAAAAACTGCAATGGGATTTCGGCTGTTTTTAATCCAAGTCACAACAATCGAATTCATTGTGGGTATTCAAATTTGAAAGCGTCTAGATTGAGAAAGCGGCAGGCATCCAACGTCCCTCGCCAGATAGAATCGTTCCCCAATCATATTGCAGGCCCTCCAACTCATAACTGATGTAACACGAGTTTTGAAATTTCATGATGAAATTAAAACCTTGCAGCACATTTTAGGATCCCAGCCCAAACAATCCGTCTCTTCAGAAATCAAAAACAGAATACGGCTAGGTAGTACCTGCCAACCCCTCAAGCCGCCTCTGTTTTGGTCAGTTCTAGATAGCTAACAAAGACATAGGATTACTTCAGGTCGCTGAGTAACAACCTATTTTGCACATCAAAATGAGTGGTTTGCCAAGCCTGAAATGATGCATGATTGACAGTCCTGTAAAATCACCAAATGGGCGAAATTTGAAGCATACAAAAACAAAATATTTGGAAGAAAATATTACTCCTTGGGTATCTTCCGATGCTGGGTTCTTAAGCATAGGTAGATCGTAGATTGTAGATGAATCCGCGGATCAGGGTGAAGGAAGCCCAAAGCGCTGAAGCCTAGTGGCTTATTGTGCTACTCCGCGAATTCTGTTCCTAGTCAAAGAGTCCTAGCCCTTTGGTGAGGGCCAGTAGCGGTTTGCCTAGATTTATGCTGGGAAAAGCCTCCATGGGTGTAGGTGACCCGAGGAGGTGAAACCTGCGATTTGACAGCATTCTTAAGCATAGGTACTCTCTACCATGATTAGGACCAGGGCTTAAGAACCATTACCCCGTAGGTAACTAAAAAATATCAGTTTCCGGTTTTCACTATTTCTAATGTAGAACTTCAAGATAACGTTTCAATGATTTTCAGTAATGTTCGTCCAAAAGCCTTAAGTTGTGTCACAATAATCAACTGTGATTTAGAGGTTTAGAGATGAAGTTAATTGTGTACCTCATTGTCTACCATAAAAATGCAAGGCTAAACCTCAGTCCAGCTTACTGCGGTTACCAACCATTTTAGGTAGGAAAAAAGGTGACGAAACAAAAAAGAAAACATAATGCGTCATTTTAAGAAAATCGGGATTTTTTGTCGCTCTCTCTGAAACTTGGGGGAATTTAGTTGACATTATGGTTCTTAAGCGATATTGGGTACCCAGAGAAAGAAAGACCAATTCGTTATGATACTTGTAGAATCAAGCGCCTCAAGATATTGTCCATTTTTAATAATATCCCAAGAGGAGATCGCTGAAATTACAAGGACAGTATGAAAACTAGACAATCGAGTTATTCTTGGTTTTCATAAAAGTTATGGAATAAATGTATAAATGAAAATAACCATTCGTGTTATGTGGTCCATTGTGATTGGATTTGATCTGAAATTTCTGAGAAGGTATTTAAGCTATGTTTCAGATTCAGTGCGGAGATATTCCAAATGGCGGACCAGCAGAATGTGGACGTGAGTGCCTCATCAAGGGCGGCTGCATAGTAGCTACAAAGGTAACATTCCTGAAGACGAGTTGACTGCAGTGGCAGATGATCAATCTTCACTAGAACTGGTTGAATGCCAATGGAGAAAAGGACCTTTGATGACTCAATAACCTTTCGACCAGCAATATCGGACGGAATTGACAGGCTAAATGAAAATGACAGCAGCGCCCACGTGAAGGACCATTCAAGGTAACTGTGCCTCGGGAGAAGACATTTGATATCAGGCAATCAAACAGACCTCATCGACAGGTTAAAAAGCTGATTAACACCGTGCAATATGAAGAGGAATCCGGAAGTAGTTGGTTGTCACTTCAGAGAATCAAGATCCATAAATAGATGTTAACATAATTGTTGTGATTCATCGTGATGTTATAAGTACCTCGTGTTACATTTCAAGTAGGAAGGAGTTACTTAATTCTGGTTCATTCATCGATAGTTTGTGGAGGTCGTGACCAACCGCTTCACATAGCGTTTTCAACTCCCACTCATTGGAGACCCGCCGAGGTGGAGATACGATCCGAGCGGAAAAAGATAATTTGCTCCGAGGTAAGTACCTACGGACAATTTCTCGTAATGCTTCTCAAGGGACGCCCTAATGAAGCCGGTAAACTCGAGTTTCTTTCTTCTCCTTGACGAAGCGGATGATCAGACATCTGGTGGAAAATATGGCCAAATACCACAATTTTTAATAATAACAGTGAACCCAAAACAATGTATTGAATACATAGTGAACTGAGTATTGATTTAAAATGTCTAAAACCAAGATGCCAAAGCAAAACGTTGGAACTTGGAGGTATTGAAGGGGGAGGGGGGTTGATTTTTTTTTAAATACGTCAGGATTGACGAGCAGAAGTACATCTTTTGAGGGGTTTGATCAGATTGGTGAGCTACAAAACTATCTCCAACCTTGTTCATTCTAGATAGCTTGAATTTGTGAAGTCTCTTGAGGAACGCAGGAAATGAGTGTGAGAGAGTCAGTAAGGGCGAACAACTAGGAGAGCACTGAACATACATATTCCTTGCAAACCACAACAGAAAGGTGACATCCAAATACTCGATGAGGAAAAGAGCCTCCTGGAGACCTCTGAACGCGACTGGCACCTCTCCAGAAATGATATACCATGTAAATGTAAAACACACTGCAGTGACACGTATGACAGGCGTGATACAAAACCATAATTCACATCAACCCTGGTATTTTGGTCGGTTTGGGCATAAGGCCATAATTTGCAACGGTTTTCGTATATGATACCTCAAGTTTAGACATAAAGAATCATGGGATTGTTTCTTATGACCAGGCTCCATGTCAACAAAAACTAATTTACTAATTACTGATGCTGCTTCACGTGTATGTAATGGTTGGAGGGTGCGGCATACAACAGCAGGCTTATAGCGGGGGGAAAAACAGTTCTCAACCGTTCATCAGCCTAATTTGAAAAGCATTAAGATGAGGTTGCAACAGGGGTTCCCACGACGGGCGTCCTTCGTACCCAATGATCACGACTGTCTTTTATTTGCCTAACTGCAGGTTGGTTCCCGGTCGACGGACCGTGAGCTGACCTTCGCATTATCATCGTTCTGATGAAGTCATCATAAAAATCTTGGTTGTTGGGAACCTTCGAATAGAGTTGAATGATTAGGATCATTTCATCAGCAATAATACGTAACCATATCAGGGAAAGTGTACCAAAAGCCGATTCTAAATTTTACAAGTGTGCCTTTTTCTTGAATTGAAGAAGATTCTGCCTAGCGTGATTTAAATGGAAATTAGATTCAGCCTCGTTACAGATGAGATTCACTTCTTTGTATCCCCAGCCTGTCTTCTGTTTCTAATGCCGCCTACCAGGCGGTTTTAGCAACACCTGGAAGGCGGAGTTGGGAGACTTTTGGAAATCGCGATTATGGGTTGTACAGCTCTTTCTAGAATACTTTCAACGGTCTTTTTCAATCAGGATCTTGATGGTCACATTCAGCATTTTTCAGGATGGATTAACCAGTGAAAAGAGGTGCTAGGTAAGCGGAATTTGGTACACCTCTCTACATCAGGAGGTCGCACAAAGTAAGCGAAAATGTGGGACCTCGCAGAATTGAACTGAAAAACAGAGATAAACACTGGACAGCACGTATGTTCACAAACCATTACATCCAGAAACTAATTCAGTAACAACTACATCTATTTCCAAGGTATGTCAAGGAAAATTTACCGCAGACACACAACTCGAAGCGTTCTGGAAGCTCTAAAACGCGAAATGCTAATAATACCTCATTTCAATTTTGGACACAATTTTTTATGAACTCCTACTTGAAAAAAAAAGCTGCCCTGCTTGGGAAAATAGTGATTGTAATTTTCAAAACACCCTAGCTCGAAAACTCTCGATGTGAAGTTATTGAATTGAATAGAATTGAATTTTTAGAATCGGCTGAAGACCACCCAGAGCTCTGTAGGACAAACCGTTCGGTCCAGCTTAAAGGTTGAACTTACTTACTGGATAGATGTGCAGTACTACAGTCAAATAATAAACCATTCTGTTATAATTTGCGACGTTTTTTCCTCCAAAACTTGGTAGAATGATTCAGTTGGCGCTAAAGAATTTGGTTTTCTGAATTACTCGCAGCGCCGAAAGATCGGTCTGCAGTCACCTCTCATAAATCATCTGTTGGTGAGATGTACATCGCAATCACGTCCGAGCTTAAGTAGTTCTAGTGGAAGATGCACAAAATCTCATATCTGATGAAAGTGTCTCATTACTAGTAATTACATACGTAGTTATTACCCCAATTCGCTACCCGATTCTTTTTGACAAATTGTATTACTTTCAGTGTGTTTTGAATTTTATTTCATGTAAATTTGATTATGTCCTTGCAAATAAATACAATATTTTCAAGTTGCGCACCACAAAATCCGGTTTAGTATTGATAATTATTGATAACTTGGATTGATACATTCAATGCAAGCGACTGTTGGACTCGACAGCGGGTTGAAAAAATATCGAGGGAAATCACTCTATTTCTCAAGGAGCCTTCTGCAGAGAGGGTCGGTCGTGAGCTATCAGTTACGCTCCAGTTAGCAGCCCTGCCCAGCCAAGAGACCCGCTCGCCCGTGAACTCGCAACTTCAACAAAACAAATTGCTACCGAACTCCCCTACAGACCCGAAGACTGGAGGTCAACTCCAGCGAATTAGTAGCCCACAAATTAAAGCCGCGATAATGTTGGTGAGGCCGCAAATGGTTATTTCGCAGGAGAAAAGCCAAGATGGGTCGAGATGAGTAGGCTCTTCGAGGATCATTAGCTGACTGGTGAAGGAAAACACTTATAAGACAGCAGTACAAAGGCAAAGTAGCTTAATGGTTCCTACCTAAAATATCTAACCGTTCGTTGAGCTTCTCTGCAAACAATGCACATGAAATGAACCGTTTCAGCCCAGACCTTTCAAATCCCACAGACAATTCAATCAGGTAAACTCCCTTCCTTTTCCTCCTTGTTCCCCAAACCCACCTATCCGTTATTTCAGTCAGTCTCTGTTGAAGGTGGTTCAAGTGTACAGCTACCGGCACACTGTTCGATTTTAAATATTTGTAAAACCGATAATCTTGAGTTATGAATAAAGAAGAATAAATTAACAAGTTTCCACCCTTTCATTTCCCACCCCTCTGGGAGTGAACACAAAGAGTGGATGAAAAAGTCCGAGTAGTTCAGTATCATGTCACAGAAACGAGAACGATTAAATGCTTTAATTCACAGTATTGCTCACTATACATCAGTGAATAGGTATCCCCCAGGAACAAATGAGAGAACAGCCTGCGAACTTGAAGAATTCTTGAGATAATCGAGTAGTTAACACTCGGGAACCGGCGGGTCTTGGACGAAGCAATCAACCTGCCGGCGGTACTCCATTCTGTCCTCACGGAATTTAATCTTAACAGATAATAATCTATTTTATTCACTGTTTTGAGGCCAAATAAAATATACCAGGCTGTTCAACATTAAAAAATGATGACTTTGGCTTTATTTTTTTCTCTGAATTAGTAAAACAAAATCTGATTTCAAATAATTTGAATTTTTGGTGAGATTGATTGAATGCATAGTTTATGAAATAAATACCGAAACCAAAGGAAAATTGTCCTGTTATTTTGTATTGAAAATATCAGGGATGTGAAAGAGACATTCTTGACTGATAGATCTCAATGAAACTTCAATAAAATAACTCTTTTGTTATAAACGAATCGGTGGTTTTTTCACTTCAAATGACTGAAAACAACTCATAGAAGTGAAAGAAAAATTAGCGCGCTCGGGTATCGGTGGTCAGATGGGAGGATACTTAAGCCCAAAATACCGGAAACGACGTGTATTACTGAATTACTGGAATTGTAGAGAGTAGCGGCATGGAGTGCCCCGCAGGTGCCCGAGGGTTAAGCTGCCAGATTAAAATCATCATCTAGTACAGATGAATGGATGACAAGGTTCAAACTTGAAAGATCAGGTGAGCCATCCTGACTGAAGTCCTGGTAGTTTCTCATGAGGCCATGGAAATGAGAATCCAAAAAACGAGACCACACCTTCGTTACATAAGACCAGTCTGAGCCGATTATTATTATTCCCAAATTCGCCCATATGATCTGTTGATCTGCGTCGTCAACCAAATCTTATAATTTCATTCTTGTAGTTCGTTTTTGTGGAATAAAACCTTTCTAAAGGTAAAGTTAATTGCTTCTTTTCATAACAATTTATTCCACAAATCACCGTATCCAAACTACCGTATCCACGCGCTATCTTGCGCCAACGGGAAGCGGTTCCTCTCTTGAAGTTCCTTCAACACCAGAAGTGAAACCCTCTCCAACATTTACGGGTGAGCCTGAAGTGATCGAAGCAGAGGAAACTACAACTGATCCAAGACCAGCTGAATCTCCGGAAGAACACCAGCAAATTCAAGAATCTTCACCCCCTTTGCGGAGAAGTTCACGAGAACGTCGAACCCCTCTCTACCTTAAGGACTATGTGATATCCTAAGGGAGGGTGATTGAGCCGATTATTATTATTCCCAAATTCGCCCATATGATCTGTTGATCTGCGTCGTCAACCAAATCTTATAATTTCATTCTTGTAGTTCGTTTTTGTGGAATAAAACCTTTCTAAAGGTAAAGTTAATTGCTTCTTTTCATAACACAGTCCTTAGGTACAAAGCCACAGCATATGAAATGACGATCTTCTTGAGATCTTGAAGCAGATAGATGTCACGACATAGAAAGGAGATCGAACAAAAATGACTGAGAGCACTAGTTCAGAGTCGACTCACGGAAGAGATGAACATTGGTAACTCTACGGAACAGATGAGTGAACGAGGGTGTAAACCCAAGACCTGGTAGTTAACTAGTAATCACACCATAGAAACCAGATTGAGAAACAGTGAATTAGTGAACGACAGGCTGAAAATTTGAAAAAACTCTTGAGATAATCAAGTTAGCTATCCTGGCAGATTAATATCAGAACACAGGTGATGAACATCCATTGTTCACAATATTGCTCATTACCCAACTTGGCTGAAGTCCTGGCAATTGATTATATTGTAGTCGTAGAAATGAGAATCCAAAAAAAATTGGTTACTACAAAAACATGTACACGTGACAGGATCTTGAACCAGACAAAAGTAATTCGATCAATAATGACTCATCAAAAACATGAGCGTAGGTACCTCTATGGAACAGATGGGTGGACGAGGGTGTAGCCCCATAACCTATTCAAGAATCCAAAATAGAATCAAAATAGATCGGAACACACCCAACATCGGAGATTCAGGGTAATCCAATTCCTGCAAATTCGTTGTCCATAAACTAGATATGACGTGGTGTAATATCTCTCATGAGATGCCGCAAATAGCAATTTTGCCCGGAAAAAGTCCTGATTCAAGAGAATGCACAGGAAAATATGAGAGTAAAGAGAGCTTGACCTCCCAGACCACCCCTACTAAAGCTTTTTTAACATAATTTTAAATGTAATCAAGTAGTTTCACGTCACAGCAACCAGAAATTACACTAGGTCTCAGTCTATTCTATAGTGGTGTGCACGTGAGAAGGATGTCACCACAGAAAGTTTAATGAGCTCAAGACCAATCATTAAGCCTATCATTAATCTCGCTTCTTTTCCCATACAAGATGATAAAAACCAATACATCCTGAGATGCTATGCTCTACAAGTTAACGTATACAAAAATCAATATTATCGAGACCAGATGAACTTCAATAGACCCTTATTATATATAAGGGTCTATTGAAGTCATTCCCATTTCGGAGTACAATGCAAATCACTTTCGATTATACTCCCGACGTGAACAAGTATGAGTACCCTTCAAGAAAACCACTCAGATTTTCCCAAGATAATTTTTCGGAGAGAAAAGTTCATCTTTCACGGCTATTAGTTTCATGTGCTTCCGTTCCCATCATTTATCGGATCGTGCAGTTTTTCGTCCCATTTCCTGAGAAAATGGGTTTTCTTATGCCATTTTTATTCACTATTTTTCGATGTTGTACAAGGTACGTATTGACGATCAATTACGACAAAAACCGATTTTGATTGAATTTTTATGGGTACGGTTGTATAGCTATATTATCGAAACCATTAATTGTCTACTACCAACATAATGTAAATACAAGAATGACTTTCGAATTAGCAAGAATATAATTATACTCTCTCTTACTCTCTCGATGGCCTGATGATGATGATGTCCTAACATCAAAAGCGCTCGCCTCCTGTACTCGACTCGATGGTTACAACGAACTCTTCAATAAGGTGCGGTAACAATAATTGTATTCTTATAACCCAGCGGAACTTAAACCCCTAAAGATACATTTGATACTGAAACACTTTGGATTGAAAAACAGTTGTTTTCATAACGATGCGATCGTACCTACCCATTTCAGCCATACATATTTTTTGTCACTTTTGGTCCTTAGTCCATGATTAAAATAGTAGTTACCTACTGATCAAAATGAATTCGGCACACAGGGGCTTTCGTGACTAATTTCCAGATATGATCAGCAGAATAAGGAAAAGCCAGCTTCATAACCTCCATTACAGTTTTTGGAACAAAATTTGAGGAATTTGAATTCTGTCTGTTAGCTTTTCAACGCCCAAATTTTGATGAAAGACGTTTCGATTTGGATTCTTCGAGCAACGCCTGAAAATACATGATATAATAACGATCCCCTAAGTTCGTACAAAGTCGTTTTAGCTTTCCACGTTGTCTGCAAGGGTTGTTATAACTGAAAAGTTACAAAGACCCTTCCTCTTTTTAAATTCATCCTTGCGCGGTTAATAAAGAATCCCTACTATTTCATTAGGCGCACTTGATAGTAAAGGGATCTGGCGTCGAGAAGAGGCTTTTAAAATTAAGTTAGCGTACACTTACAGGAAGGAAATTACGGTCAATTTACCCAACCTGGTAGTTGAAGAGGGTTGGAGTGAGGAGGAATGTTGGAGAGAGGAGAGTTTACCTTGATTAGAGGCCTAATGGAGATGCGGGCAGGTGAGGTGAGAAGCCAGAGGGCTCTTTCGCTTTATTTTGTACTGATTAATGAACTAAACGAGTTTTATTAGTTTATAAAGAGGGGCGAATAAGAATCAAATCAACTTCAAGAAGCACTTCGGAAGAAACAATCGCTTATAAAGATCAGCGACACTTCTAACATCAAAGGGTGTGATGGAGTCTTCTTTTCTAGAAAATGAGAACTCACCGTTTTGTCCACGTGGTTGACTTTGACCGTAACAGGCGGCGCTAGTGGTTCTTCTTGTTTGATGGTCACCTCTGGTACTTTGGGCTCGGCGATGACCGCAACGCCATTCGTACTGTTATTCGTGCTGCTGTTATTCGTGGTTCCTTTCTTCTTTGGCGGTTTCCCTCCATTCAACGATATCTGTACAGAAAAAATGAAAGAAATGTGAAAACCTGGATAATGGCAAAAACTGGGCTTTTGACATAGGTAATTTGGATGGGGGTAATGTGGGTAGATAATGAAAACCATTGTCAGTAACAAACAAATTAGATCTGAAAGATGTCACCTATTATTCGGTGGTTCATTGAGTCTGAAAATGGATTATACTGAGGGTGGTTACGTTGAATTGTGGATACTGTTCGTTATAGCCTGGACTTCCACGGTATCCGGGCACGGCGATACAGTGTTCGACATCGCGGACAACAGTTACCCATTGCTGTGTCTGTCGGAGTGGTAGTGAACATTAGTACCATGTGGTGCTGCAGTGCACACGGACTCATGGTGGAGTCTGCATCCTGCGTCACTATGCGGTCACCAAGCAGATAGCAGGTGCTTTGTTATCTAGTGGGATGTTGTGAGGGAGAGACTGTATCACAAGCCGAGTGAAAAGACCAAGAAGCCCGACAGGTTTTGCATTATCCTGGATGTGCAAGTTGTCATTGGAAGCATGGAAAAGCAGCAGACTTGGACAATTAAGATAAGAAAGTATGATAGACATTATTTACGCAAGCGGTGTCGGAACTAAAAGGAGTGGTACCTAACAACATCAGGGTCATGGCTAGGGGGTTTAGTGCTGCAAACATGCCACGGAGTTACTCGAGTGGGGCATCTCGGCAGGTGTATTCCGTGGTATCACCATCACCTGCTGGTTGTTTTTTAGGAGCACTCCTCTTCATCCCTCTCTCTGACTCCCAATTTTCTGATGTTACCTTGCTCCTAGAACCGGGGTCGGGTGAATCCTGTGCATCCACCTCCCCCAATAATATTTGATTCATCTATTTTTGTATAATGTGCCCCGCCTTTGAGGGGAGATTTTTTTAAAAAGGTAATACACCTACAATAAATTATAAACAATGTACTTATATTCTACATTGAGGAAAGTTTCAAAGTGAACTCGATGGAGGATATTGTAAGATGTGTGTATTATAGGATGGAATTTATAATAAGATGGATATTATGAAGGTAAAAATAACCATCTGGATAATTTACACCTCCCTAAAGTTGCAGTTCATCGCTATTCTTACAATTTATATGCGTATTATTTTATACGTACCAACCTTACCTAGCAATATCAATTTTATTACTACATCATACTGGATAACAATAAAATATTTTACCGATAATATTCAAGGTTTTCTCGTTACTCCTAACGCAGAAGACCTGAAGAAGGCGAATCGTTATTTATGGATCGTAATTGCAATCGTCAGGAGGCATCTCGCAGGTCGAATACACCCTGGCAGTACGCGGTATACGGCCGTTCTCAAAAAGCAATATTCGAACTCGCACGATTATATTGGAAGGAGAGAAAATAGCAATTTATAGCGCTACAAAACGATCTTTTGACGATCAACATGGATCGCTCGGGTGGTAAACACTGCGACTTCATGATCCGTTAGAATGCTAGGATAATTGATGTGTGGGTGAGCGAAACTGCAAGTGCTTATTATCATTCAGTGTTTTATTATACTATACTCTTTTGGTAACCATATAACACCGAAGAATTCATGAACAGAATACAGTTATTATCAGAACGACGATGGAAGCCACACTTCAGCATGCAATTGACGAGCAATGCAACGTGGAATGCTATTGACGACACTATAGAAGGATTTCCATGGTGATGTAATGCAGCTTTTGCATGATAGGTGTACCCTGATTTTGGGAAACGTCGTGGTAAGTAGGTAATAAAAAGTCAGGCTAGTAACATGCACTATCTGTAATCGATTTTAAGGCTCAAGAAGACCTTACAGCCACTAAGCTTCATTCGATGAATCTCAAGTTTTGGAGTTTTGTTTTGGTTCAGCAGTAAAGAACTAGGTAATGCTTCATTTCGAAACATCTGATTTTGAATAAATCGTAAACTTGAAAATCTATCTACCTGTTCTGCACAACAATGCTGATTTAATCCGAAGACATGTTCTGTTGAATGGATTTGCGACACTATCAGAGCGATTTAGATGACTTTTTCGCAGTTTATGGAATAGCGCCTACTCTTGGGGCCCAGTCGAAGTCACATGAGCAGTTTATTTAACTTAGTGATTGGGGTACATTCAACTTCTCTCCTGCACATCCTAAACATCAAGTATCAAGTGCCAACACTACTGCTTCATGAGCAAATCAGTGAGTGATCGGTATGACAACAACACAGCCATTTCTTGCTACATTCTCAGTTTCACGTTTAATCTAAAGCGTTGAAATTTGATAACGTGATCCTTTGCGGACGCTGGAAGTAATTGGGAGGTTAAATGCGGTTTGAGCTATCAAGCTAATTCCCCCCTGTTCATCCTGGGCTTATCTCCAGAACATCTACAATAGGTTCAGATTCCTTTGAGGGTCGTCGTACAACATTCAGGCATAATCAGATAGACTGATAAATCGATCACGGTAAGGGTTGATCTTCACCATCACCACCCGTCAGTGCCTACACACTTTCTTCACTGTATCTCTTACCTTCACAGACGGTGCATATCACCTCAGCTGAATTCCCTTTATTTGACCGTCAATCTTTAAACGATTGTTTGAGACTGCCCTGAAATTTACCGCGGAATTTCACGAATTTAAGAAATGGCACCATCAGGAAATTGATGACTTCGATATATATTGGGCGAATGATGATTTGAATGTTCAAAGAAACTGCAAACTACTCTCTTCATTCTCCTCGGTAGTTCTCTTTTGAACGGCGAAGAAAATAATTTAGTCAACCTCTCCCAAGAATCACGAGAAGATTCGAGAGAAGGGAAGGTAATTTTAGAGGCGGCGGAATGTGAAAATGCAGGACCGTAAACCATCCGCGGTATTGCAACCGCTCGGAAACTTCCAAGAAGGGGAAAACCGCCATCGAGCCTTCTCAGCCCTCTTCTTCCTATCTAGATCGCATAAATATCACGACAGACAGCCTTGAAAGTCAAACCCTGGTTGGTGTCGGATTGCTTGTAATCCGCTTCCCATTTAAAGAATATTTCAAGGAAGGAGTCAGCACATTATTATCTACCTTTTTTATGATTTGAATTACAACCATGTGCATATTTGTTGTGACTACTGGAGACGTGTATAATGGTAATACTCCTTTCGGTCGATGTTAGCTTTTTTGCAGGGTCTTTTAGTTGTGGAAGGAAACAAAGGGGAGCTCAACAAACAGTTTATTGAGTAGCAACGTTCCCTTGGCTAACGTCATATCCATTAAAACACAAAAAGTCTCAGCGTAAATAGATTCAGCTTAGCATCAGTATACAAACAACCAGACACTCACTTGTCGAAACAATGTAAAAAACATGGAGGACATTAGAATTTTTACTCTTCAACACAGCTCGATCAAACCCACAAATCACCAACATAGGTTCGTGTCTCGAGAAAACACTTGCCCATCAAGCATTATCAGTTCAAATCGAGGTGGAATGTTATTGTTCAGCTCTACAAATGATAATGCTGGTTGTTGAGCCGCACGGCAGCAGCTAACACCTGAATTATCTCCTTTCTTAGCGCCTAAGCAGCACGGTTCCCTCCAAGGTCGTTCGACGACCACCGATGGGTCTTCAGACCTAAGTTATCGCGATTGATTATGCTAAGGCATTTGACAGATTGCCCATCTGTTTGGCCATCTCGTGTCGCGTCGGAGTTCCTTGGGGATCTAGGGTTCCTTTCTGATTTATATGGGGAGTTATCTGAGTAACCGTCAGCAAATTGTTCGCTTGAAGGGTGTCCTCTCATCTCCTTTTAAGGCTACCTCGGGGATCTCACCAAGAAAGTCATCTGGGGCCTGTTTGTTGAGTTGTATATCTACGGGTCACTCCTCTTCACTGACCTCAAGATTTTCTCCTATATTGAGTTTTCTTCTGACTGTGAAGCTATGCAGGGAGAACTAACCAATTGGAAGATTTGTGATCTTTGAATCACCTTTTCTTAAACTCCTTGGAATCGGTGGTCGCCTTTCTCTGAGGACCCAGCCAGTTGATTTGACTAAATCCTAGAAGGTGCCTCTCTGCTAAAATCTACCAAGGTTCTTGATCTGTGATGAGCGGTTGTCTCTCTCCAAGCACATTGAAGTTGTTGCAGCTAAAGCAATGCGCAGTCTTCGATTCTTGAACACCAGGCCATTCACAAGTCACTCCCACTGCAACTCCCTACAAGGCCCTCGGTCTTCCGTTATTAGAATATGGGTCTTCTGTTTGTTCTCCATCCTATGCTGAACACAAGTACCAGTTGGGGCGCGTGCAGAACCGTTTTCTGCATTATCTGCCTCCAGCCAACGTGGTCTACGAGGTGATATGCAAGTGGTGCCAAATAGGATCACTCGAGAAGCGTTGGAGCTCAGCCAATCTCACTTTCATCCATAAAATTTTGAATAACGTTTACTGCCAATCTCTGCTCTCAAAGATGAATATTCAAGTACCTCCGCCAGCTCTCCACTACTTTAGACACTTCTTCTTCCCCTGCAAACTACCTAAGGAAACCTCATAGACTCTCCCGGAGGACTAACCTTCTTTTGACTCTACATCCTCCATTCGACTTCTTCCAATCCTCTCTGCCAACATCAATTAATTCTCTCTCTACTAAATTTTATATCTCAGTTATATCACCTTCTTATGGACTCTATTGCGGATCTGTTGAACGAATTCTCGTTCAATGAATGTTTTTGGAATTACCCGTGTAGTAAATAAATAAGGTAGGTAGGTCCTTTCTGGAAATGATTTTCTGAAGATTTCTCAAAATGTATTTTTTCCCTCAAAAACCTCAGCCAGTATGATTCTTGAGACACTATCTTAATATATTACTATCTGGGTAAAGAATCCCTGCATCAAGTTTTTAAAAATAGCAGCCCCTGGACAATCATTTTAGACCCGAAAATAAATCCTACTTATACCTTTAATGTAATTGATGTACATCGTATAATACTAATGGTATATAATGCAGCAACAAGGACATTTTCACAAACAAGTCTTTTTTCTCTTGGAAATTACACCTTTTTGTTTACATAGTGGTTCAACTAGATGTTGGGCAAACCTCGATATAAAGATTCCGTGTACTGACTGCCTTCTTCCACGCGATGTATAATAGAAGGTAACAGATCGTGTTTGTTTGCTCGCCTGTCGAATTCATCGGGACAGCGTTTCCGCCGAGCGCTGTTTGTCCTGTCAATAGAGATCCGACAACTGTCAACCGACTCTCGCCCAACATCTCTTTATTCAATCACGATCAACAACTTCCCTCTCAGCAATATTCCCTGTGATTAAAGGCCCTAACAAAATTAGCTCCAGTGAAGAGAGAAGTATAATTTTGTAGCAGGGTCTATCGAATGAAGCCTCTCAGCACATTATCAACTTATCGTTTATGAATGGAGGGAGAGCTGCATCGAAAATTGAATTAAGAAATTCTGTCCGGCTGTAATATTACATTTTTGTCCTGCCTAATCAAATTTTCTTTCATCTGTGTTTGCAAATTTTTAGCAACAAACGTTACTTTTTCAATTTATATTTTATATCCTCCTTTTAATCGATTTTTTAATCAAGTAAACTTAAAAGGAAGGAGATTCTAGTAACCCTACTACTGGAACTCAAGAGTGGGACATTTTCTAGATCGAGGAATACTTACACAATGTCCTACGATTGGTGCATTCACCACAAATATAGTTATGAAAGATGGGTTACGAAAAGAAATAGGGTTTTGCTTACAAGAAAGACAGCAGAATCGAGATCCTAATAAATTATTGCCTGAATGGAACCCCCAGGAGAAGGACAGAGCGATTCTGGAGCGCCACAATGAAGTTTGATTAGTTCGCCCCCAGAACGGATAGATGACGCTGGAATCTATGCTTAAAACAGGACCTGTGGAGCTGAAACCATGAGCTAGGGGCCAGTCTAGAGCATCCCTGTCCTGCTTCAGGCGATAAGTCACAAAGAAATAAAGACTTCACGATAAGAGAGGAGGATTTTAGGATAATATCCACTATGTCTGTTTTGTGTGTGCAAATAAGAGGAAAAACTAAATTGGAGTAAGAGTACTATTTGAGCTTAATAAAACTACCGGAAATGAATAGAGCGAGAATTGAGAGATTTCAAGGTATACTAATTTCAATCGATGAACTCAAAAAACCACACAACAATCCACCTAAGATAATATTTTGAGAAATCCCTGGGGTAAGATCGAAAAAGCATTGCACCGGAGGGTCTCTTTGAAGGTACATTCCGAACGTACAAAACGAGCTTTTAGAGGAACAACAAAAGAGAAGGCAGTTAGTCACCGGGGAAGAGAGTTCCTTACAAACGGTCGGAGGGGTAAATTCTGGAATAATAGCGTCATTCTTGTCGGGAATAACAGAATGAAAGGAAGGGTTTCGTATTACTCACCCTCGGCCGTCCGATGTGAATAGGAAGTGGTTATAACTCCAGGTAGGTACACTAGATTTGGTGGTTGTGGGTTATCTGATAGAAATCTGTAGGAAGTAGGATTTACAAAATTTTAAATCAAATCAAATCCAAATCTTCAAACCTAAGTTCGATAATAACATTCTCATGAAATAGTACAAAATGACAATTGCTTGATAAATTCTAGAGGAAAACTGTATGTAAATTTCGTTCACTTCGAAGCACCATGTGATGCTTCTTTTGCGGCTTTTGAAACTGTGAAACTGGTGACTTCATCACCAATATGTATGTTTGAGTGATATTCGTATTTGTATTCGCAGATTGGGGATGATTAGAGTGATAAACGTAATCGTATCAGCATGTTAAGGGTTCTTTGAGTGATATTCGTATTTGTATTCGCAGATTGGGGGTGCTTTGAGTAATGTTTGTATTCTCAGGTTGGGGGTGCTTTGACTGATATACATAATCGTATCTGCATGTCGGGGGTTCTTAAAGTGGAATTCAAATTCGCATGCTGGGGGTGCTTAGAGTGGTATTTGTATTCGCAGGTTGAGGGTGGTTTGAGTGATATACATAATCGTATCTCTGCTTGTGGGGGGGGGGGGGGGGTTCTCTGATCGATATTCATAATCGCAGGTTGATGGTGCTTTCAGTGATATTCGAATTCGTTTCTGCAGGTTTTGGGGTGCTTTGAGTAATATTCGCATTCGCAAGTCGGGTTGCTTTAAGTGATACTCGTATATGTATTCGCACTTTGTGGGTGCTTTGAGTGATATTCGTTTTGGCAAGTAGGGGTGCTTTGAACGATATTCATATTAGCATGTTGGGGAAATCGTTTTCGCGAATAAGAATCCGAACTCACCACGTGTAACTCAGCTATAACCACACGAACTATGTCGATCAGGTCTGTACTCGTTTAATGAATCAACTTCTAAATGAGTGAAGCTAGAAAATGAGATGTCGAGCAGAGACTGGTGCAGAGCTGAAGCACTGAGACCACAGGTCGATTGTTACATCAAACGTCGCCTTAACATCAATAGAAGAGGCCTAACATCAAATCGAGGCGTTGATTGGGGCGTCAATGTTTGGCGTTCAATGCGACCCAATTTCGGTGCCGGTGCTTCAAAATTAATTTGCATTCCGTTCGAGACGGGAGGAGAGGAGAAGCAAACACGCACTTTAGAGTGAATGGAGGGTTCCAGGGAATCACCGCCTGCAATAATGGACCTAAGCGCTCCCCTCCCTTCAGCAATAATGGGAAGAGCTGCCCTTTAATTGATTAGCGGTGTTGTCCAGTTCAACTCCGGAACCCCGGAAGTGACTTCCCTTTTCCTACAATTATCCCTAGCCGGGGTCTCGGAAGGGCAGAAGGGTCCAACGAGGGTGTTCGTTAGAGAAAGTGAAATCGATTATTACTTGCCAAACCCTAGGTTAAAGTCACTACATAAGAAACAACGTCTGACAAGTGGGTGTGGCACAGAGATTCCTCGGATCTATAACAACCCAATTGTTTAGATGATCCGATGCATGATAAATAATCTCAATGTACCTTGCAGGAACCTCATGGAGAACCATCTACAATCCAAAGTACAATCCATGAAAGTTTCATCGAATTCGGGTGAAAAATGTGGAATTTATGGATGTTGCAAGTTTGACCATACGTAGAGGCCATTATCGATCCGTCGGCAATGATTTTCATAACAGACGACATTGCGTATAGTTTTGCCGTTACAAGGATTTCATGACAGACACACAGAGACAGACAGACAAAACCCAAACTTATTCAGGAAGGTCCAAAACGTAAAGCGCGAGTGGGAATTTTTTTTTTTTTTTTTTTTTTTTGATTTTGGGGAACATTTTTGGTTTATTATTTCCAAAAATGAACCATTGGAATCGACTATGAAAAAACAATTTTTAACCCCCCTCAAAATTTGATGGTTTACGTTTCAAGGTACCTACGTAGAATCCGAAAACCGATTAAAACATTTTCCGTCCGTCCGCCGTACGCGGCACTTTCCCCACTTAGCATTGACCGATTTTGATGAAATTTGGTATGTAGGCTCGATTTGGTGTCTAGTTGTGCCCCGAAGATTTTGGTTGATGTTAGTCACTTCTAAAGGGTGAACATGAAGGGTTGAAATTTCCAATAGTTCCCTAGCAAGAAAACTCTCGAAATAAAGGTATCGTTTTCACACCAATTTTAAAAAGTATTGAATTTTTAGAATTTTTTGAGACCACCCGGAGCTCTGTAGAACAAATTGTTCGCTCCCTACGAGAACTTAAGGGTCGGACTTACGATAAATCAGAAACACGAGTGTGAATAACAAGAGGCGTTTCCGAATTTCCGTCCAAATTTTAGCTAACCAAAATGCGATCCGTTTTCGTTTCTTCGAGTTGTACTCAGTTTTGCGTCCTTAGCAACCAGTAATCAAATTCCCTAATAATTAGGGCAACCTCAACCCCTGTTTCTTCGAACTGAGTGTGAAGCGTTTATTTCTTCCAAATAAACATGATTGTGAAGTAGGTATGTGGTAGGTAGGTAGTATCTATGGTTGGTAGGGTGACAATGGCAAATGGGTGTCAAGTGATCTGTATAGAAAAATAATAAACCTTTGCAGCGTTTTTTTTTTCCAACTTTCAAAAGTGTAAACAAGTTAATTACAACTTGGACACCTTGGATACATCCCTACTGACCTTACATTACGATAATGAAACCTTTCAACCAATTGATAATTTTGTTCGTATCCACCATTAGCAAGTTATATTAAGGATAGTGAAGACCAGAAACCTAGGTTTTCCGGAGTCCTTAGTTTAAAAAAATGTTTGTTTGTATTCACCATTAGAAAGTTATATTAAGTGTAATGAAGTCCAGAAACCCAGGTTTACCTTAGTTACAAGAGATGCGTGTTTCTTTGGGGTCTCAAGGACTGACTAGCAACCTATTGATTTTGCAGAAGTTATCTAATTGTTCATTGTTGGTCTAACAACACGGCCTTAACATATTACTGGATAATTTAGAGAACTTGACTACCTACCAAGGGCGATTTTACCATTTCACTGAGCTTTCGGATCAACATTTGATGTAACAATCGCACCTACTCTACGCAATATTTCATTATTTGACTCCACCAAACTCATTTATAAAACCGATTCAACGAAAGCTGCAGCAGACCTTATTGACAAATTTTATGCAAAAATTATAGATGTGTTCCATGAAGCCAAGCATCTAGTTGATGTAGAGTTCTAGCCGCAAACTAGCACCCCAATCAACGCCTCAATACATCTTTAGATTTGAATTGCTCGTGAGCTTTTCCAAAATTAAATTAATTCAATGATTAAATTGAACTCTAAAAATTCCTGGAGAATGTAATTCTTTCATCATGATCAAAATATAGTGAGAACAAATAATGTGGCCCTGGTTCTTTCCAACCTACCACCATAATCAACTTAAAATCCAGGCACACGCTGAATGTAATCATCAGAAACATCTAAACGAAAATATCTCTCCTCATGATCGTATTGCGAGTTCAGAGGATGCAAGAGCGAGAGAACACACGGACGAGATGCCAGCAAGATGGTTATCTCTTCTGTATGGCCGTGTTACGTGCTAATGCCATCAGGTAGGGATAACTGCCATTTCACGGTACACAGATCCCGATCGATCCTTATCGGGCCGCGGTTACAACCGCTGGAACACGACGTGTTTTTATGTTGGAGTGCCCTCTGGAATACTCTCCTACCGTATTTCTTCCGACATAATGTGAGAGAATAATTGACAATATTGTTGACTCCCGTTCAAATTGCGCAACTCCAATTCGCAATTTGCATCGCCTTATTTACTCGATCAAAACTACTTAAGCCGATCAGAGCAGAAAAGTATATTGTGAATAGGTAATATTATGCTGATGAAGTTGCATAATAGTATGAGTATAGCAACTGCATTGGAGATGGCAGTATGAAGTTGAGAGTGTAACACAAATTCGGTGAAGTACAACATTACCAGTACCGGATACTTGATGGTTGTGAGACTACAACCCTAAAAGAATGAAAATCACAACTACCGCTAGTAACTAGCGGTAGTTGTGATTTTCATTCTTTTAGGGGTGCTTTTAGGGTAACAACTGTTGTTATTAAGCTGATCCTGTTCTACATTCAACCACACAGTTCAGAGAACTTCAAAACCTTCTAACTCGAGACGTTCGGTTTTCTCGTGTTACCTCTGCTTTCCTTCTGAGTTGTAATTACGTCGAGCCAGCTGACTCCTTGAAGAGGAAGTTCTGTAAAAGGAACCCGCGTAGCAGATGCTGCGTCTCGAGGTTTCTGAAGCTTTTGAAAATGACCCCCAACTCGACAGGAGAAGTTTTCGGGAAGATGAAACTAGGTGGCACATCTGTCACGAGTTATCCCCTTCCTATTCGACCACATATGCCCCCGCCACCGATCGATAAACAGTAAAATACAGTAATATTGCCGACTGTGTTATTCATGTTCCAAGAATGGCACGCAAACCGCAGAGGTTCCTGTGGCAGACGTCTTCTTTTTTTGCACAATGGACACGTCCCACTTTTGGTTCATTAATTTCAACAAACGACCTGCAGATAAAGCTTCTTTATTATCGCGTACAACTCCTCCGCATTGAGTAGTTTTTATAATTAAAACCAGGGAAGGCAAAGTGGGGGTTATACGTAGTACGGGGAACATTATCCTGAAGATGATTCCGTAACCATACAATGAGATTTTCGCAACATCAGCCTCCACAGAGCATATCGATAAATCGAAACTAAATAATATAAATATATTATTATAGATTCAGTGAATTTGTATGAACTTTAGCAATCGCAATAGAAAAAATTTGTAACCCTCCCTCTTCTCAAAATTTGATGGTTTATGTTTAAAGAAATGTAGAATCCTAAATTCGAATTTGAAAAAACATTGCCTCACTTTTGGACTTTTTCCAGTTCCAGATGACCAATTTTAGTGAAACTCGGTATATCGGCTCTATATGGGGTTTAATTGTATCTAAGGATTAAAAATTGGGGAAAGTATTCAAATTTTGAAAAATTTTGATGTACAGGTATTGTTTTTTTCTCCAATTTAAAATAGCGGTGATTTTTACGAATTTTTTGACACCATCCAGAGACCAATTGTTCGCTTCCTATGAGGATAATAAATTAGTGATTAAATAATTACTGACTTTTTTCATTTATTGAGGATAGTGTTCAAGTTTTAGAAACGAATGAGACCATCCAGAGCTCTAAAAGATGCACCACGGTTAAATGAGAGTTGAACGTGAAATTAATTGAGATTGGACCATTGAACCCCGAGAGTCCCTCAACCCCCTCCCACCGCAACCCTTGGTCCTCAGAAGTGTCGGAAGAAACCGTGTGATCCTTCGCAGATGGGTGATCTTTACAGAAAAATAATAAACCACTGTGTAATAATTCTAAGCGTTTTAGATAAGGTCCTCAACTGCAGCTGGGTATTGGTATCAGCAAACAGCAAACTTCTGAAGGATTCATCTGAGTCTATTCGGAACTAATAGAATTGACTCGGCCAAGACATTACCAACACTATGCAGTTTACTAGATTTGCATGCTAAAGTGGTACCTTGAAATCCTACCATCACCTCATATATGTAAATAGTTTTTGCTCTTCTCGTCTACTTCCAATCCAGTCAAAGTCCCTCTAATCTGCAACCTACCTATCAAGAGAGCTGCTATTATCTCCAACTCCGCCATCCCGAGTGAGGGTTTAGAATCGAGCTTTCTTCCTTCCCCCCGTTTCAGACGCTAATTCGAGTTGATGGTAAAGTGGAGGCTCCACCAATTCAAGTTTACCCGAGTTTGGCAAAGTAATCCAAGTTTACATCGCTCCGCTGGATTTCCAGCTTCCGGAGAGCTCCATTCCCCGCTCTTCAGTTTCGCAGCCATTATTCCCTCCGACGGTCACAAAATCCAATCGCAACTTTGTCAGTTTCAAACTGGATTCGTTAATTCAAGTAGGTACCTATAAAATTTTATTTTCTCTAGATCTGAATTAAGAATCTTTAGAGAAGAATTACTTTAACTCAATTGGGTGGTATCATCAATCAGCCTCTATTGAAACTCTATTGAGTCCCTCACCCCGATTCTTACTCTTTTTGTTGTATTTGTATATTCATTTTAACATGAATTAATTAATGTAATCTCAATTCCTAAGGCTTTCAAAACAGAGGTAAAAGTAAAAAAGTAAAGTACTTTTTTTCATTTCAAAGGGCCTAACCAGTCACAATGGTGACCGACGAGGGAAACAGAGGGTTTGCTCTGTTGCACCACCCTCCGAGAACATATTATTACGACACGTGGATTTGTCACGAGCAGGCGGTATCGCACGTGTTGGGGTAATGTGCGGCCGCTGCGTTCAAACTCGTATTTCATGTCAAGCCCGCTGAAGTCACAAATAAAATTACGTTCGGATTTAGGAAGCTCTGCATACGAAACCTGACTCATCAAACCAACGGGAGGGGGTGAAGTAGTCGAAAAATGTCTGCATCAACGCCGGAGGAAAACTGGACCAATGTGGCTATTGAAAACGTGGTGCCTACGAAGTATTGTTTTGGAGCGTTTTCCCTCAACCTAGTATTAAACGGCCCTCCAAATCAAAGTTCTATTTCAAATTGCACAAATTCACAAATTTCACAAATTCTTTCTACACCAACTTTTTTACATTCAGTCCAAGTTTTTTTATGTTGTTAGGGATGGAACCAGAAGTTTATAACCAATGTAGGGTCAATAGTTCTCGTTTTATCATAAAAAATCAAAATATCAAGAACTTCGAATTTATCGAAAAATTTGGTAGCACGAACAATTTAGGAGTTATGAGCCAAAAAACGGCTGCAAATTATTACACAATGGTGTTTATTTTCTGTATAGATCACTCGCCTGCAAAGGACGCCATTTTCAGTAGGTACTGACGAACCATGTTTATGAGGAACCTTCAGTATCAAGTTTACATTTTAGAACAGAAAGACCCTACCTCCAAAACACATTATTTTTCAAAAACTAAAAACTTTGTTATTTTATCATGAATTTTAACCTGATTTATTAATATTTAGTTGCCAAAAGTAATTGCGGTTGAATGTGCCTAATAAGGAAAAGAAAGCGATTCACACCAGTTTTTCTGATATTTTTAAAGTTCAATAGAGTAGAACCAGCCAAGTAGTTATAAGATTCATAATCCCGAGGTAGTTGATAGCCTAACCCTGGTCAATTGCCTACGGTGAGGCATACAAATAGTGTTGTGACAAAAGAAAAGAACATTCGACTTGCCCTGTTACCATAGAGAAAAGCAGCTTCCGCTTCCTATCGACTGGATTTAAGAGAGCAGAGAGTACTGTCAATTCAAGCCAGCCAGTAGCTATCATTTTCATATCTCTTCTACGACAAGGAAGAAGGATAACATATAAGGGTGGATGTATAAGGAGTGTGAGGACGGTACAACCTCGGAGAAAACAAAAGGAGAGTAAGGGAAGACTGATCAAGGTGTCCCGATCAAATGAACTCCAGTTTAGTAAATGAACTTCCAGGACCGGGTGGTGACCCCACGGAGTACTCCTACCAGGACGTCCAACTCGTGTGACTACGTGGCCCTTTTGTTGTTGGTCGCCAGATCTTTCAATGATAGGTACAACCTCATCAGTTATTGTTGAATTTGATTGATAACGACGAATAACATAATATGGTAGCTACTATTACCTTCTCTTTGTTTGTCTTTCAAGCTATTTGATCTCAAAACACCTATTACATTTTTGATTTACCCGCCCTCACAATATAGCATGACATTCATGGTGTACCGCACATTTGTGGCACAGGCAATTTCAGCTCTAACCTCTTCAAAGCGTCCTTGATTAAAAGGTTTTGATGACACCGTTTAACGACCACGGCCATTCGAAACGAGTCGTTTTTTCGACAATACGATTTTTATACTTCAGGGTCTAAAAAGGTTTTTGTTCGCAGCAACAAGTAAATCGGAGGGGTCAGCAACATAGTAAAAGATTTTAGGGCCGACACAGTTTATCGCTTCCCGGAGAAACATAAACTCCTATCGTAAATATATTGGTTTTGTGAGGCCCTCGACTCACCTACTCGGCTTTTTATCGTTTAGCCCTTCAAATGTTCACGCCTACATTCGACGGCTCTTAACCCGGGTAATTTGCGACAAACTCAACGCAATAAAAATATATTAAACTTCAGCGAACGATTACACGACGGCTCATTTTTTGTAAGTAAAAGAACATTATTATTACCAACAAGGTTAGTGCTAAAATAAACTAATAATAATAAATTTAGGTATTCCTTCATGAATGGAAATAATATCACTCCACGGATGCATGGAAATAGCAACAAGTTGAGGCTGGCATTAAACATTAAAGATGATAAAAATAGTATAAAGAACACAATGGTGGAATAAAATATCTGCTATCTAGGGAGTACTTACTGATAGTGCCAAACTGCGCCCGTCAACATCCAATATTTTTTCTGCATATATACACGTATGTCAAGGGGATTTATGAATATTTTTTCTCATTAAACTTCGAGATGGCGTAGGATTTTTTCAGTCAGATAGGTTTTAACCCAATTCTAGACCGATAAGACTCAGATCAATTAAATTTCGATTTTAAGCCGTATTTTATGTCTACGAGTATGCAGAACCACAGCATCTGGTGTTTTTTTTTTTTTTTTTTCTTCCTCATCATCGAAGGTCGGAAAGTTTCGTATTAAGCAGCAGGAATTTGATGCACAACTGGTCCTCGAATTTTCGCCAACGTTACATTAAATAAGTATGTACTTTTTGAAAAACCAGCTGGTCGCTGCCGATCTAAAATAGGCATTGAAAACTAGCGACTCTATCGATAAAAATAGCTGAATTCTACGCCCACTTCTTCATCAGTTTAATTAATCATCATTATTATTGTATCATTTGTTTGAACGCCACTCTGAATCAATCCTTGGGATGTCACTCATTACTAATAACGGTTCTTGACGGCTCTAAACAGGTACCCACGCCGCCTAACACGATAACAACCTATTAGTGATCATTAATATTAAGACGAGAACAGGAAAAAACTAAGAGAACAAACAGGCCGGCAGATACGCTTGGGAGGTTCAGGGCGGGTCTAGAGGTGTTGCCGTCGGCCATTAAAACCCTAATTTGGGGTTTCGTCCTTCTTGAACATCTGCTTTTCGGCTACCCGGTTTCGCACCTGCACGTGGTTCTGTTCACGCGACTTCAAAAAAATACTTGTGACTGTCAACCTCCATTTCTACCTTGGTGCATCTCGAACTGAGTGAATGATGGACACAATTTCTGAGTATAATTTCTGAATCATCTGTTTTGAGATCAATTCTTTATTGTGGAACAGTTTGTGCTTACGGATTGCTGAGGACCAAATTGCAGAACTCTGCAATTCATTGGGAAGAAGTTGTTTTCATGGTCCGTCATGGTCCAGATAGCCATACACGGATATGTGGGGCTGAGTAGATGAGAAGAACGTGGGACGTCTATATTACTTTGTATTTATAAAGAATGAATTTGTAACATATAGAAGTGTGGATATCACGAGAAAATGCTGAGTCATGAATTTGAATGTAAACAAAGAAGAAGAAGTTGACAAGATATCTTGTTGATTATGTCTCATTTCACCGAAGCGGACATCCGCCACAACTTCACCGCATAGAACGTCCAATGGGCCCAAAATATTGAAAATTACGCCAAGTGCTGTCAATGTTCCAGAATGAGAAGGAGAGTTTACTTTACGGCAAACTCTTCAGATCGAGGTTGATGCCGTTCACTACCAACATGGTCCCCAAAATGCAGTCCCGGCGTTCTATAACAACAAGAGTAAAATCGGCTTTATCGCCCACACTATTGTTCTCACTGATTTCAGCGCTCCAGAACCAACAGGAGAGAATCCAACGTATCTCACTAACAGCAAATCCGACCATTTATAGTCGTTTCCAATAGATCCGTGAACAAGGTTTCAGCGGTCCAAGACTTGGGGATAGAAACACACAGTCGCTTTGTTTACCTACAGATCAATTACACAGGTCAAGCAGTGATCTCGAATGGATAGATTATACGGCTAATAATAGGGGTTGAAATGTTCAAGATCCAAGCACAAAATCGACCCTCCCACTCCACCTACACTTGGTCAAGAACCATGAGTCAAAAACACGAGTGTGAATCCCACAAGAATGTTCGCTGCCAGAAGAAAGTCAAAATTCCTCGTTTCTTCGAATAGAATTAAATGTCAACTAGTTGTGCTTTTCCAATTATCAAGAATCAAATCTCGCATTGAAGGCACCCACATAATTGTGATTACAATGTTCTGTAGTAGGAACTTTTTTCCAAAATAAACTTGATTATTAACGATGAGCGATAATATGGTTGAAAGGCTGATAAATTTCGTTTCGTCACAGAAAAATAATGACCCGTTGTAATATTCATGATCTCCCCCCAGTTTTTGCATGTGATCTCCGCAGAAACAGTTGGATGTTGATGGGCGCAGTTTGGCACTATTAGTACAACCCCGGTGCCTCACAATGGCAGGTGGTCTGTCTCATGTTTTATTCATCCCCGGGCGCTGCCTGAAGCGGCCTAAACTAGCATTTACCCCCTCGTCGTCCGCAGCCGTATTATCTTCTTCGAACACGCCCGCTGCCTGCCTCAATGGGCCGGTTACGTCAGCAGAGCTACACCGCCGATTTGATGGAGCATAAGTCGGAGTCACATAACGTTGATACAGATTACGGAGAATAGCTCCTTTGAGAGTACGCCGTCTGTTACCAACTCCCCAACGACCGGTTGTCTCGGTTAAGTCCCCAAGTCTCGCTTACAGTTATAGCAGTCAGTCCCCAACTTCTCGGCTGTTCTCATTTGCACCTAACATTCTAGCTTTGAGAAACTACTGTTGTATCTAAAAATTATATGACGGCCACTAGTGTAGTCAGTTCAGTTAAACCCCAGGTGACGTTATTTCCTCATTTTTTTTTTTCAATTTAACTTTCAAGTTGAAGGTCTCGTCGGAAGCTTCACATTGAGGAAGCTGTATGAGAGAGGTCCTCTTTAATCAGCTGACAGTAAAAGTCAGAAGACTCATCAAAGAAGATCGAACGAGTCATAGACGTGCAACTATCAACCACTGATTTGAATGTTGAACCTGATTTGTCGCAAAGAGACAATTCTTGGGGTACCATCCGACTCCACACCTCTCGCTCTAATTTATCTATTAGTTATTAGTAGTATTATATTTATCTATAATGGAACCATCCAACTCCTCCTCTCATCCTTTCACCAAGAGGTAAAATTCATTGGTATTTAAATAGAGCCCATTTAATTACCAAATTTCAATACCAAATTTCATAAAAAATTGTAAATGGTAACTAAGGAAAGGGCTGCGTACGGCTTACGGACGGACAAATTTTTATTCGATTTGTGGATTCTACATACATTGAAACGAAACCAACAAGTTTTGAGGGGGAGGTCGATTCCAGAGGTTCATTTTTGAAAATAATAAACAAAAATAGTGCTTGAGTAGGTAACCATCGACGAACTAATTAATTACCAGTTGATTATGCGACCCATCAACTTCCTATCGGTCTAATAGAGGCTAATTAACCACCGATCGACTATTCAGTGACTAATTAGTGTCATCATCGACTTATTACTTTGATCGACTTATTAGCTTGTAATCCTTACAGATATTTTCATGACAGATAAAATATATTTTTGGAATGACCCAATGAGAGATAATACTACAATAACCACTAGCTTCTTTCAGTAGGTACTATCAACGAGAGGGCCCCAACATATTTGCGAATCGCCTTGAGCCTGAATTCCACTAGTACATCACAGCATTGGTGCGAAATTTCGTTTTAACATATTGTACTCAACTCTTAAGTCAGAATTCGAGTATTCCACTACACACAGTAAACAGGAGAAATGACTCCAACAACCAGTTCGGACTGCTGATCCTGGAAAATAATACTTCTTACTCTCTTTGACCATTCGCCAAGATTGTCTTGTTTAAATTCAGAACCGTCTGTATCGTGAAACAGAAGAATTTCAACGGCTTCCGTTAACACAGCCAATAAATTCCCGGTTTTGGCGAGGGACCAAGAGAAATGAATGAGTTCTTACAATCTCCCGAACGCCCCGAGTGTGTTCCCCTTTCCAGGAGTGGGTTTACAAGTATAATAGCAGTCCAAAGACGTACACATAATGCTGGTAATTATATTTAATTGCATTTACCTAAACTGGACTAATATTGATTGGATGGATAAGCCTACAGAATAGAGAATTCGTCTTTGATTGTGGAGACTGATTAAAATATTACCTCCATTTTCAATACCATATTATTGTTGTTGAATTTTGATTTTGGAGCCTGCCAGTCTGTCAGTAAGAAGTAGAAAGATACCATGGTTTTGGACATCCACGCAAAAGTCAAGTTGCGTAAGTATTAATCTTAGAAAAAGCCAACAGAAATACTGAGTAACTTGTGAGAGTGATTTTGCCCGTTACAAAAAATTGCACATTTCGACTTCTTAATGATAGATTGGTAGACTCCGAAATCAAAATAAAAACATGAATATGGTAATATAATAGTGGTAACATTTCCATCACTCTCCTCAATCAAAGAAGAATTCACTAATCCTTAGGCGTATCCAATCAATAATACTCCAGTTCAGGTAACTACAATGAAATATATAATGACATTTTCTAAGATTAATACTAACGGAAGCTGATTTTTGAGGGAGTGTTAAAAATCATGAAACCTAGAGGGAGTAGATACGAGGAAAAGATCCAAAATTGAAGACAAACTAAGTAATTCTCGATTGTATAGGAACTTTACCAACAAGGCTCAGCAGTCTCTTCTTGATAGTCGAAACACACGTACCTGAAACAAAATTAGCCAGGTTAAAATTTGTAGATAACTCTAAACAATGTAGATAATATTGTTCTTATTAGCTCATTCGGGTCAGCCGTAGTGTCAACACAAGAATACTAACGAAAAATGTAACACGTTGGTAGCACTACTTTTCTTTCAAAAATGCTGATCAGCTATAATTTAGAGATACTTGGGGATCCAGTGACGTCATCAACCGGGTGAAATTCTACAATTTTAATAGGAAAAAGATTCGGAAATCTAAATTCAGAAATGTATTACATGCGTGGTTAGAATAAAATTCCATGGTAAACCATATCATGCAATATTTAAATAATTCCTAGATCATGAATATGTCCATATGTACCAACCTATTTACTTATTTTATGAATAAACATAATATTTTTTCCAAAAAACTTCGATTGCACGTATTCCAGAGAACTTTGCTTCATAGCTACCGATATGTAGCAGTCCAATTACTGGTATCCACAAAAAATGCCTTGACTTCTAGCCAAAAGACATATCCATGTCAAAACTGTCCTCGAACTCAAACGGATCAGAACTTATAGAATTTCTCACGAAATTTTTCTTATTTTATAGATAAGACTCGAGGAGACCTTATCAAGAAATCTATACTATTTCACAACGAATATCGAAGCTTAAAGACTTCTCAAACACACATAATAACATACCTAACTAGATTTGAAGACGTATGTGACAATAGACTCCTTAAATTTCAAATCTTTCATTTGTTAACACAACAGGGAAATCCCAATTTGTAGTATTTGAATCACTCACAAGTCTTCCGCGTGACAGCAAATGAGATATCTCTCATTCATAAAACGCTTAAAACGCGCAATGATAAGGCACTAGACTCGCAACTAGGAGAACGTCAGTTCAAATTCAGGACCTGATCATAATCCCAGAAAATTTGAGCGTTGAATTTCATTCCGCATCTAAGGCTTTGAGTGTGGAAACTACGATGTTTCTTCCTTCCTTTGAGCCATTTTGGAAGCAATCCTGAGCTGTGTTTCTGCTGGGTGCGTCAATTGGCACGATTTTCAGTATAATATACTTTATGTGGGAATACAACGAATACATGAGCCCAACTAGCATGAGGGTTGAAATAGGAGGACACAATGGGATTCTTCCCTTTCATGAATTGAACAAAGGCGAACAAATTGCCACCGTTCAAAATCTTTTCCGATATTCTATCGATGGGACGATTCCCCACCATAATCATTTCAATTACAGCCATTCATCGAGAGAGTCAATAAATGCAAATTAGATAGTTTTGTCCGTCCTGTCACGTCGCTGAATATTTAACGAGCTGTACCGAAGGAACATCTATTGCATTTTAATTATTCATTTAGCATCTCCGCGTTCCATTTCTATAGTTCTCCTGGCCATCCTCTTAATTCTCAAGTGTCCGTTTCGCTCTCTATTAATTCTTCTTCGGCTGAAATAGTTGAGAGTCAGTAAACTAGGTACTCATGGGTCCAAATACAACTATTATTGTCCTTTGTTGAGACCGGAACGAATCTAAAATGATTTAGAAAGGAGAAAACAGAATACTAACACGAACTTAGAATCTCAGAGGGAGGAAGAAAAGCTAAGAAACAAATGATGATCTTCGAGATGGTTTTCAGAGAATAAACTTTTTCACTGAGAAACTGCATGAAACTAAGGTGAAGAGAAACTTGAAACCCTCCTACAGTTTCCTCCGACGTTTTCTATTCCCTCGGAATAAAAAAATGTATCCAAAGCGTAGAAGTAGGAAAGGTTCTTCCTTCCATAATGACCACAAGTAAGATTGCAGTCCGGAATTTTAACCAAATTTGAGTAGTATAAATTATAAATTTACGAGACATTTGGGTCAACCGTACTGCCAACGCAATAACACAAAATTACGAAAAATTACAATTTTAGTTCAAAATTGGTTCTTATAGTGAAGTGATCCAGCTGTTTTTCTGGTGACCTAACGAATCGATTTTTTACATCATCGATATTATCCAGTTAAATTCAGTGTTGGCAGTACGATTGACCCAAGTGACGTATTATACTAACGTGTTTGATGCCACTAGTATGATATTCACCCAGTAGCTATTAATATTACTTCCAGTGTCATCGTCCAGTAGCTGATGTCTCACTATTTTAATCATTCGGCTAACTATTATTTTTTTCAAAAGGATCTTGGCCGTTCAAGTTCAGAACAATACCGTATCTTTGTGCTTCATCTTGAAATAACATTATGCGAATATCAACACCTGAGAATCAAAAACAGACCTACCTTCCAATTTATTCTTAAATTTAGCGGATGATAAAATGAGGAACTAGATCCTCTCGATTTTTAGGTTCTCCCTTATCTAACGTCAAATTATTCGGCATAGAAATCATAAAAGATCCATATTTGCGAAAATTTGGATTTGGATAGGCTCGAGTTTTTCTTATGATCGAAAACAACTGGTTGATATTCCGACTTATTCTTCAACATAAATATCTCTTGAGAACAATTACGTGAATTTTAGAATGAATAAAATTTGATCGAAATGTCAAATTTAAGAAAACTTATGGCTAGACAAAGTTGAACTGTTCGGAAGTTTTTTCTATAACATTTTATTTGTAAGGGTAAGGTTTAAATCGAACAGGTAAAACTGAACTTCATCCCTAGACATAAACGGAACATCACTTCTTCTCATGATCTGGTTTGACTATGTATTTGGAGTAGTCTACTGGATCGTCCATCTTTCCTTGGACCATGGTGACCAATTCAGCAATTTTGCTGGACAACGTGTACACGCAAGGGAGATTTTGCTGGCCGCAGTTGAGAGCTGTGGTCAGAATGGCAAAGATGCTCTTCCCAAAACTGTGGCAGTACAGGGCAGTGCCGCGGTCCGCGGGGCACAAATCGGTGTAAAGGATGGACTTGAAGCAGACGGTGTTGGGGTTGTCCGGAAACTTCATGCAGCTTCTGATGTCGTAGGCGCAGTAGGATTCCCTGCATTGTTGCTTGGGCACGTAGATGACTGAGTGGTAAGCCAAGGTGTAGGAGGGTATTTTCCAAACCCCCACCACGCACGTTGTCTGCGAGTAGCTATGGTACTCGAGCTCATTGATTTTGTCCCACTCCATCCTTCTCAGCATATGCTTGTCGTTAGCGCGCAATGGAGCTGGCAAAGTAAACTCTGACCACTCAAAACCGACGGTCTCCAAGAGACCAATGCTCATTGCGAGACCAAACGCACCAAAAATAAGGTCTTCAAAACTGTTTTGATTTCTCTTCACAGAAGTGAAATTTTCAGAATGCAGATGCTCCAAAATCGGGATATGCACGTTTATCACTTTAGACACATCCGCATAGTTATCATTTTTGTCTGTTTTGTCGTGAATCACAGGTTTATTTTTTTCGTACCAGTCCGTTTTTACATTCGGGTACAACTGGTACGGTCCAGTCAAAACGTGCAAATTGTGTAAGGCTTGATACCAAAACACCACTCCATGAACAGGTTTCACGTCGTTCGGTACTTCCACGTTCATACTATCGAGGGAAGCTATAGCAAACTTCTTCTGGACAACGGTGCAAGCCGACACGAAATGTATAGCAGATTTGGAGCCGTAGGCAACGGTGCACAAATAAGGGAAACTGTATATAGAGCCTGGGTACCCCGTGCTAGATCTTAGAACGTCCGGGGTTTGAGGTCTGGATGACACCATTGAGGCCACCAAAATCACGACTGCAGAAAGGGCTTCAAAATTCACCATAGCGGGTTACAATTGATACACTTTATCGGAATTTCACTTCCAAAAGTAATATTTCTACACCAACTATTCCGACTTTACCTGGCCCAGTTGCAGAGAATTCACGGGTTCGTTCAAATACACTCCTGAAACTCGTACTAGGTAGATAGGGACAACTTTTAGGTTCGCTCTAGTGAACTATGAATCTCTTATCACAGCGGCAATTGAAATCAGCTGAAAAAATGCTTCAAACCGGAGTAGCTCGAATAATTACACTAGCGAAGCCTAGAAAACGTTAAAAAAATCATTCAGAATGTTGAATATCCGTTTGTAATAATACACCTTTTTTTATATTATGAAAGTGCTTCATAGCAATTAGCTGAACCATAAAGGGAGTCTTCCTATACCCGTGATCAGTGGAGAAATCATAACAACTTGTCGAAGTAACCTCCCCTTATTATTTGAGAAGAATCCGATTATCAAATTTTCTAGCGTCCCGCTGCGCCCACCAACTTTGTTGTTTTTTTTCCCCAAATTGAACTCTCCATTTTTATTGCAGATGAGGATACTACGAAAAAATTTTGAGAGCATTTTACTTCGGCGACTTTTTTTTACGTACCCAGAGGCGTCAAGATGTGCTCAAAGTTAGTTGAGAGCGTTTGCTTGCAATTTCGACGCGATGGAAACTCCATAGCGGGGCACATGATTATCAGCTATTTTTCATGCAGAATCACGTAGTGATAACACTTTTCTGGATTGTCTTGGGTTACATACGAATAACTGATGAAAAATATCGTATTTTCTCGTTTTTTTTTTAAATATTTTATTTGATCGAGTCTGAGGGACAAGGTCCGGGATAGGCGAGGAAAAATAAATTGCATAGGTTTTATTGATTCCAAATCCAATATAGGAAATCCTACCTACAATTAATGCCTAATTTGAATACCAGGTACCAAATTCACTGTCATTCATAAAAAAGGAATAATAAAAAAAGAATAAATAGAAAAATGCAAAAAAAAAAAAAACAAGAAAAACTATTGCAAACAATTTTTATTTTGCTGTAGGTAGGTATGTAATTATTTTTACATTGTCCAAGACAATGCGGAAAAGAGACATCGCTACGTAATTCAGCATGAACGAATAGCCATAATAACGGCCTTACTGAGGGATTTCCGTCGTATCGAAATTACGCGTTGACTAACTTTGAGCGCTTCTGGACGCTCATGGGTGCATTTAAAAAACGTCTGCCAAGTGGGTGTGGCACATAGCTTCCTCGTATCCATAACACGATTGTATAGATGATCCGATGCATAGTAGTTAATCTCAAAACATCAAAACAAGTTAATCTGTAACATCTCTGAAAATTTCATTGAAATCGGATGGAAAATGTAGAAGTTATGGCCGTTACAAGGAATTCACGTTTGCGCATGCGCAGTGGCTACTATCAGTCCGAAGGTGGTGATTTTCATAGGGGACCATCTAAATACTAATCTGTAACATCCCTGAAAATTTCATTGAAATCGGATAGAAAATGTAGAAATTATTGACGTTACAAGGAAATTCACGTTTGCGCATGCGCAGTGGCTACTATCAGTCCGAAGGTGGTGATCTTCATTGGGGACCATCTACAACTTAATCCGCATAATCCCTGAAAATTTCATCGAAATCGGGTAGAAAAAGTGGAAGTTATGGCCGTTGCAAGGAAATTCACGTTTGCGCATGCGCAGTGGCTACTATCAGTCCGAAGGTGGTGATCTTCATTGGGGACCATCTACAACCTAATCCGCATAATCCCTGAAAATTTCATCGAAATCGGGTAGAAAAAGTGGAAGTTATGGCCGTTGCAAGGAAATTCACGTTTGCGCATGCGCAGTGGCTACTATCAGTCTGAAGGTGATGATTTTCATAGGGGACCATCTAAATACTAATCTGTAATATCCCTGAGAATTTCATTGGATTCGAATGGAAAATGTAGAAGTTATGGCCGTTACAAGGAAATCACGTTTGCGCATGCGCAGTCGCTTCTATCAGTCCGGGGATGATGATTTTCATAGGGGACCGTCTACACACCAACCCGCACAATCCCTGAAAATTTCATTGAAATCGGACAATAACTTCGTATAGTTATGCGCGTTACAAGGAAATCATGACAGACACACAGACAGACAGACACACAGACACACAGACACTGAACCAAAATGGTTCAGAAAGGTCTAAAACGCAAAACGCGAGTGAAAATTTTTATTTTGGAGAACTTTTTCTTTTCGTCCTTGAAAAGTGAAAACAAAGCTTCCGCTACCTTGGTAGATTCGGAAGCAAAATAAGTCGTCGAAGTAGACTGTTGATAAAATTGGACGTAGAATCCGAAACTGCAATAAAAATGCGAGGGTTTCGTTGAAAAAAAGAAAAAAAAAACAAGTTAGTGCAAAAAAAATTACTTAAGTCATACTTACTTAGGTCATTGGGATAATTTTTCGATTTTTCCAGAAATAACGAAGGTAGAAAGGGTGGTCCACTATTTAGGAAACACCCTGTAGACGAAGCGAGGAATGAAATTGAATGTCACCATGGTGCAGAATCCTAGACTACGATTAACAAATATTCTAGTCATTGTGAAACTGATCGGAGGATGTACAGCTGGGTCGGTTCGGGCATGTATGAAGACAGAATAATATTCTGTCTTATTATGTCCTTGAGGAGCACAGGAGGCACAGTATTCTGAAAGGAGATCCAGAAACATACTAAGCAAATGGAAACAGGATGTTTTTAGGAGAACCTGACAGCCAGAGGAGTGACGTTGCACCAAATGGCCGAAAAGGAGTTTTATAATTTATAAAACCAGTACACCACATGCTAAAAACGCTGCAAATCATTGCTCAAAGGTTTATTATTTTCTGTATAGATCATCCTTCTGTATAGATCACTGGTTCTCCATCAATAATAATAGCATCTCCATAATAGCACCTACCACCATCTGTATTCTCCCTTGACCTTCCCTCTCAAATTTCAGCTCCTGCGTTCAATAGGATTGAAAATGGCTTCGGAGCTCACTCAGCTGATCAGTGATCTGAAGAGTTAAGAAGATCTCCTCGAATGCTGGAGACGCCTGGAAGAGCACCTCCATTCAATAGGATTGAAAATGGCTTTGGAGCTCACTCAGCTGATCAGTGATGTGAGGAGTGAAGAAGATCTCCTCGAATGCTGGAGACGCCTGGAAGAGCACCTCCATTCAATAGGATTGAAAATGGCTTTGGAGCTCACTCAGCTGATCAGTGATGTGAGGAGTGAAGAAGATATCCTCGAATGCTGGAGACGCCTGGAAGAGCACTTCCATTCAACAGCATTGAAAATGGCTGAGGAGCTCACTCAGCTGATCAGTGATCTGATCAGTGAGCAATGATTTGCAGCGTTTTTTACCTACAAACATTGTTTTACCTACCAACTTTTTTTTACCTACCAAGTATTGGTAGGTACTACCAATAATATACCAATATAATATACCAATATAATAATACCACACTATAATGGCTTCACACCTTCACAATCAAGTTTATTAGAAAGAACTAAACGCTTCACACTCGATTCGAAAAATAGAAAGCTTGATATGGATATTTGATTACTGGTTACGCAGAAGGCAAAACTGTATACAAATCGAAGAAATGAACAGCAATCGCATTTTAGTCAGATAAAATTTGAACGGCGATTAGACCTCTTTTGCGATTCACACTCATGATTCTGTTTTATCGAAGGAAAACCTTCAAATACTCGTAGGGACCGAACGGTTTGTCCTACAGAGCTCCGGGTGGTCTCAAAAATTTTTAAAAATTCTATACTATTTAATATTGGTGAAAAAACGATACCTTTATTTCGAGAGTTTTCGAGCTAGGGCACTCTTGAAAATTTCAACCCTTAATTTTCACCCCTTAGAAGTGACCTACATCAACCAAAAGCTTCGCGGCACAACTAGACCCCAAATGGAGCCCATATACCAAATTTGAACCAAATCGGTCCAGTGTTGCTAAGAAAAGTGCCGCGTACGGCGGACGGCGTACGGCGGACGGCGTACGGCGGACGGACGGAAATTTTTTTATTCGATTTTCGGATTCTACGTACCTTGAAACGTAAAACATCAAATTTTGAGGGGGGGGTTAAAAATTTTTTTTTCTTGCTCGATTCCAAAGGCTTATTATTGAAAATAATAAACCAAAAAGGTACGACCAACCAAGAAGATAAACATTTGAGGAAAATAAGTCGCTCATCTCAAGGTTGGCACTTATCGATTGCTAAGTTAATAACTCTGAACCATACAGGGAGGCATTAAGCCACTTGTGAAGGGAGTATATTTATCCTTGCATAGTTCGTATATATATAATGGCAACTTAGATTACAGGATAACCTATTTAGGAGTAAATACATAAAATCTTTTCTCAAAAAAAGAAGCTTCATGGACAATTTTGTCGTCAATATATCGTTTTTGGATAACGCCTCTGAGCGGCCTCCAAGGGAGACCGATTTCGCTCTGACTGCGCCTCGACCTCGAGCAACACTGAATCCGTCAGATGATGTAGGGATGGGAGACGAGGGAAAGACCGAAGGATATCGACCTAAGCGGGGGGAACTTCCCGACTACAGCCGATCTCGACCGAGCGGACACCCGATGGTACCCTCCAACGTGATGCATACTTTTCGGCAATTCTCGCGAGAATGACAAAATTTTGACCAGCGAGGAATGAATACGATGTAAAATACAACTCGGTTCGTAATTAAAAACAATAGAATATGCTTATTATTACGATTTTGTGGTTGATGTTACAACACATCTCAATTCTTAGGAAAATAGCACTCGACATGCAGAAGTACTACGATATATGCAGTACCTATTATTGGATGGATCCCTAGGCGGTCCTCTCATTCGTCAGGTATAGGATGTTCGCAACATTTCAAGGATGATGAGGATCACAATATCACGGAATAATTTACTAAAGAAACATACTACTGAGACACATATAGAGATAAATATCAAAACGGACGAAGGATAACCTTAGCTCGTCGAAAATACCAACTCTGAAGAAAGGTGATCAGACATTATAAGTGCAGTGAGGATATGACAAGAATACTCCAATTTATCGGATCTTTTACCATAAAACGCGTTGTACATATTATGAACAACTTCCCGAAAGTGGGGTGGGATGTTTAACAGCCTCCAATGTTTAACAAATCCTTCTATTGTTGTTACCTAGCGACGTGGCTATTCATTGCAAGATGAAACAATAATTTATTATTGAAAAACTTCACGTTATTATTACAAAAAAATGTTGATGTCACGGCCTGGAATCGACCCGGGTGTTAGATGAATTGTTTACGACGGATTCATAACGCAAAAAACAGGTACTTTGTTCACAGTTAAATATCTTCAGAGGTCTACCATGATCGAGTGACCAGACAGAACAATCTGTTTATCTGTCTCGCAGTACACTTTTCGGGCTGAAAAAAAACGTTAAGTACACTTTTTTTTCACAGACCCCAAGATAAAAGACATATCCAAGTCAAAAAAGACTGATGATTTGATGGAATAAATGGGTGTCTTGTTGTGAAGACACCCAAAGACCAATAAAGACTCCAATAAAGATTTTTTCAGTCGAATGTGGAGAAAGTATAATTATTAAACAACAAATTTTGACGAAAAATACCAGGTATAGATACCGGATATATACCGGACAACACTCAACGAAGAATTCCAAAGGTTCATTATTGAAAATAATAAACCAAAATAACCACATACTAATCCGTTGTATACCATTCTGAATCCAAATCCGCGAAAAAACCATAGATGTATGTTTGTGCATGGGTGTGTGAATACATGTAATAAAATCTTGTATACGACCCTCAGTTTCCCACCTTATTTCATGGTTCGTTTTTGTTCAACGCAGAAATCCATCTATGCACTACGTCGCCGGAATTTCAAAATTTGTGTTTACGGGGTGAGGAACGGGGCGAAGGGAGTTATTTCGTGGAAATAAGGATCATTCTGACAATAACTTGAGCCCGCTACTTACTCCACAATTTTCAACCGATTTGCCTGCTTCCTTTTTTGTTCAACTCAGAAAACTTCCCTGTTGCACATTACTTACCAGAGTATCAAAACTCGGGATTTATTCACAAAATGTACGGTTTTTCAATATTTCGGTTCCTACTAAGAGTTATAGACCGGATACATTATCAATCTACCTTCAGATTTTCGTGAAATCTGATTTTCACGTTTCAGTAAAATCTTACTTACCCAGTAGTTTCACAAAAAATCAATTCATACAAATTTCCCTCTTCCAGAATTACCCGGCACGGAGCTGTTTGTTTTTCCGGAGCCCGTAATTGAAAGATTTTACAAAGATGAATTATGTTTAAAATAAGCCCAAAAGTAGATTTCACCCATAATAGTGTTCCAGGGAACACAATTGTCCAAAAAATACGTTAAAGATGCGAGTGCAATTAATTTCGATTGTTTGACGCTATGACGATTCGACCCTCGATTTCGGAGGAGTGACGTGGGAACTGGGTTTCAGAAGAAGTCGATAATGTGTTGGTGGAGGGGGAACTGTTTTGAATACGAAAGAGACTGCCTGCATGCTGCCCACAGATTCGTCTCACAGATAAGCCACATCTGCTTCCTCGTTTGCAAGGGCCTTCTGGGCTTGAGCGCTCACAATGGCACTTTTGATTCTTTGTACCCTCCTACCCTCATCATAGCCCTTCAAACCCCTCGTTTCCTTAATTAATTAAAGCGAATAATGGGTTTTAACCAATAAACTGGCAGCTTATTTGAGTTGATGGTCGTAAAGTGAGCAAAGGGGAGAGAAATTCGAAAACTTCGAGTCCCTCGTGTATACAAGTGCTCTTCGTATTGTGACATTCCACAATACGAACTGATCATCGGTAAAGTTTTAACTAAAATAAATTATTGTTTGACACAATGACCAGTACTCGGATCCATCACCGTTTATTCTTACAAGAGACGAGCTGCCGTACACCTCCGAAAGGAGAAACCCTCAACTCCGCACATCACCCTACAAAAATATGTTTTTCATAATCAGGAATAGCTCCCCAAATAGTCTGAAAACAAAAAGTTGGGTTGAGTTCAGATGCGACCAAAACGAAGGATGTAGATTAAGCGTCGATGGGTGTACCTTTGAGTTACGAGATGCATTCGAATGACTGCTGAAAACGATAAGAGGCAGACATTTACAGGAGGGAGTAGCACCTAGATACTTTTTGTATTCTCGGATCACCTGTAAGGTAGATTCACATTCCGGTGTACCAATATGCGTAAATACAAAACTTTCACTATACCACTGAAGAATGGTACCAAAGAACAAGAGCTTTGTCTTCCAATAGGCACCTATGCTATTTTTTGCCCCAATTGGCACATAGAACTTGAGAGCATATAGGAGCTTTATAGTACAATCGCCTCAATATATCCAATTGTTTAAAAAGAATAGCATTAATTAAATCGTAGACTTGAAATGATAGAAAATGATTATACTAATCATGAGTTAGGTAGGTAATACCTTCGTGTATGGTGTTGTGGTATATTACTATGGGGACTTGAAAATATTATCATCTCAGATTTTCCATGATTAAAGCGAATCGTGCATTGAAATTAACCTTATCTCTGGTTTCGATTAATAGAGATTTAAAGTCATTCTTCCGTTTCGTACGAATTTGTGCGCAGGATCGACTTTTTCAATCTCATTCAATTTACAATAGATTGACTCAGGAGTTCGCTCGGTAACTCAGTCACTCTTGATTTAATATCTACCGTAACAAACTCTATAAAAACTTGTGCGAGAAATGCCATCAAAAGCACGGTGGGATAAACGGGGGTCTTCTGTAAAACTACGTTATAAAATTGATAATGTAGCGGTTTCACGGCTGAGCGTGGATAAAAAATATATAGAAGGGAATTATTGAGGTGAGGGTTCAGACCAAACAAATTGGATAAACCCTCAATTACTCTATGAAATATTCAGAGTGGACGGGAAGGGGGCCATTAGAGACCCCCCTTCTATTGCCTGTGCACTGTGCCTTTAGAAGTTTTCCCCTCAGCGCCTATCGATTCTCTGGCAATAGGTTCCACCCACTGAGGTCGTCTCTCGCTCAAGCAGAAACCAGACTTACCTACACGCTACTTCAAGGGAGCTTCTAACAGAATTTTCTCTTTCCTCACCAGATGAGTAAAAAAGTGTTGCAGTTGGCCGATGAAATACAATTCAATTCTCATGGGCAAAAATCATGTCAATCCTTCATCTCTATGGAAGGTGCAAATCGTTCTCATACCAAAGCAGTATAGGAACCTTAAACCTGGTGGATGTATTATGCCACGTGGCTTCAAAAGATTGAACTGGAGGCTACCTTAGTTTGACAAGGGTCCATTCAGCTGGTTCGGCCTTGTTTTGTCAATATAAAAAATGAAACTTAGGTTGGTCTAATTTTCATTTGCAGTCTCAACCTAGTGTTGACAAGGCTCCAACAAACTGGTTATAGAGTATAACGACGTAGCCTGGCATCCAGCGAAGCCACAAAACTATTCGAAATTAAAAACTATTCAAACTTAAGTTATGAAGAACAACTATAGTTTAAAACTACAATCTAATGCCATACCTTACAGGACGACAGTAGTTGAAAAGTAATAATTATACAACAAAAGAAACAGAGGTTAAAACCTAGATTATCTCTGTATATTTCTGCCAATAAGAAGCAAGAAATATGGGTTCCCATAGAGAAAACCAACAAAAAAGAACGGTCAAAAACAAAAATAATAAAACCGTATAATGGCGGAATAAATAAGAGAACCCGAGATAAAACAACTGAGAACCAAAGCTCCACAGAAAGTTTAAAAAGAGATGTTTATCGAACTTAGGTCTTGCTGTTTCTTCCGTTTCTTTCGACGAAAAATTCTCTCTAATGAAACTTCTCAACTACCACATTGTTTGTATCGCCGAAGTTCTTGCTGGGACTCTCAAGCGCTCACTTCTCGTAATTAACTTTTCTCATCTTTTAAATCTCGGGGGGAGAAGAAAAGTATTTTCGAGGAAGTTGAGAGGGGAAATTTAATGGAGTTTTCGCGAAAGTCTTGTACAGAACTAGAAGTCGCACCGAGGGGGTCGACGCTTTTGTATTTTTCAGCATACACTCGTAGAAATAATCCAACGTAGTTGATGAGAGGACGAGTAGGTGGAAAACAGATATTGTATAAAATCTGTTTAACAAATAGCAAAATACGGTAGACATTTCGATAGTGAAGGTTTGAACAAGTCCACATAATATGGAAAACAATATATATTATATATTGTTGCGAAAGAATGTCGAAGCAAAGGCTCAAATCTGCTGTGGCTGACAGCGGGGATCAATCTCCTAGATGGTATGTTTTCAAAACCGAAAATTGGACAATAAATGCACCGCAGAAGCTATTATGCTTTATGGAGCAGAATTATGGGCAGGATCATTGAGTATACAAAAGTATCGGTAAAAACATTCAGTGCAACGACAAAGCGCCCTACGGACTGTACTTACTGTACAGTTTCTACCCCTGCAAGAAATAGCAGGCATGGTCCCAATAGACCTGCTGGCGGAGGAAAGAGTGAGGATGTAACTCCGCAAGAATGGAGAGAAAATGGGCGTAGTGAGAAGGGAAGAGACACTCGGAAAATGGCTAGACCGACGGGACAGTGAGTCTAGAGGTGGTAGGATTCAACCCCTCATTTAGACAGTGAATGTGAGGGACTGGTGAGACAGAAAACATAGTAGTCAGACACTGACTATTACCTAACCAATTTTGACCAGGCAAGGATAGACCCCCCGATCAAACTGCTGATCTAGCTTTTTCACTATCACTCCTACAGAAGTCCCTAAAAGCCTGTTCACCAAATTCCAGTGGCCCATGACGAACGAGCTGACAATCGTGTTTCCGGTCGTTAAGACCAGTGGAATTACCTGAAAACTTCTCTTTTTACGAATCTGTTTCTGGGTAAACGTATCTAGAAAGGTCGATTTCAAAATGGAAGTTTTAAAGGATTTCTACTAAAGAAAAAAATCTTTCTCCCTCCTCAGGAACAACGCCATCGTATGGAGAGCTACAAGTGTAGCAGTTCAATTGAGAGCAAACAGACAGATAGACTAACTAATCGACAGTCTCACAAATTAATCTCTGAGATTGTCGATTGAGTGTCAGTTGGTTACTCATTCACTTTACAGATTTCAACATTTTTTTGGTGAGGAGGGAGTGAGAAAGTTCCTGGAAGGTTGCAGGTATAAATAGTAGATATTCAATCCTGGAAAGAATCGTGCCACTATCGATTACTAAGTGTGATTTAATACGACAACGGATCACAGTGGAGATACGTTTGAACAATGGTGCTACACATAGGTACACAGAACGATAATTAACCTAAGTATAATGCTCAATACTGTTTCAGTTTGGGAACAAAACCACAAAATATTAGGAAAACCACATATTCCATATTCGGTTCGACTGGTCGCTCTAATTGTGCCTCTGACCAAGTCCAGCTCAGAGGTTCATGCGGTAAGTGGCGTGATAGCGTTGTTTGTTTGTAATAAATTGCCTCGCGCACGCTCCCCCCTTCTCCATAGCCTCGAATATCGCCTCAGTCTGTCGACCTAATTTACAACTTCCTGCATTGTGGACCCGCTCCTGGGTCTAGTTCGCGTTGAAGGGGCAGCAGGAAAAAGTCGTTTTGTAACAACTGGGAAAGGCAGAACAACCTTCAATAACTACTTACTCCTGGAGAGGAGAGAATTGCAACGGGGTAAAGTACGATTGGTTTTGGAGATACCAATCGTACTCGCGACTCAACTGACAGAGGAAAGAGTTGATAAGGATAGTTCAAAACGACAAGAACCAAAACCATCCTAAACTGTATATGAAAACCTAAGGTGAGAGCAAAGGTGAAAATTCAATTGATTCATCCCAGGTAAGCTCGGTAGCAAAAGGAATCAGCTACATCAGCTTAGGAAACGTTCGTCATCCGAGTAAAGAGCTGACTAGTGGATTGGAGCCAAATCCTAGTCCATCTATAGTCGGTATTGGTAACCTCTAGAAAAAAGATACTTCATTAGTCCTCACGTTTGACTGTTGGGTGATTAAGCTTTGCTCAATGATGACGCATTCAATCAAGAACACGAGCCACATATATTAAACACGTTGCTGCCAACTAGACCCAAATTGGGTCTAGCAGGACTCCCCCGTCAGTTACCTACGCTTTTATGTTATTTCAGTCCTCCTAGCGACTGTTATGAGTAAGATCGGACAAATGAGTGTCTTCTCTGATACTTTAGCATTCATTGCTACTCTTAGCGTCATAAAAATGTGTGTTGCGGGCTCATTCGCAGTTAACTTCTTCTTTACTAATAATTAGTAAAACAATTATTGTTGCTCTGTTCCTAGTTGATCTGTTTACTTATTTTCTCATTCCCCTTTCCAGTTACCTACTGTTTAGTCTCCAGTAACCTACTTACTCGTGATTGAAGTGACTCTCTCGTTTTCTTTTCTTTTTCAAATCGATATATTTTATTAAAATATCAGTAACATAACAACTGAGCATTTGTGCCCATCAAGCTAATTTCTATGCATACAATATTTACACTTTTTAGAGTTAGCAGCCCAATGGCTGTTGCTCTAGAAGAGAACACCCCACGCACTACACTGTGTCAGTCACAAGTTCGTAGGGTTTTTTTCTATCCAGTCGCCGGACGGCATTTGTATTGTCTAGGAGACGGAGAACTTCGGGGTTTGTATGACCATGAAGCCGATGTTCGTGTTTAATAGCATGTTGCTTGATCGCTTCGCTGACGGTTTCCATTTTAAGATCACGATGGAGGTCGTCGTTGCGCACCATGTTGCCCATGTTGCTATTCTGAATGTATTCTGCATTTTCATGACTTTCTTAATGTTGGCTTAATTTTCATACTCTTTTCGAGTACGTTGACTCTCTCAATCAGGAGTTTATTGGTTACTTTTTGTTCGTTAACCATTTCGAATAGCAAGGTGAGCATCTTGTCAACCGGTGAACTGATATGTTGACTGCGCACAGCATCGGCATAAGATACCGTTGATTTTTTACTAGTACCAAATTTTTTCAAGTTACTATTTTCTTGATCTTTTTTTGATAATTGACTCGCTTCAGGCTTCCCAATCTTGGGGCCTTTTGTCTTATCTTTCATTTTCTGTAGCTCCCTGGCTACCTCACACCCACGATAGTTCGCTGGATGCGCATCTCCACAATTGACGCATTTTGCCATACTGAACTACTTACTCCTGGAGAGGAGAGAATTGCAACGGGGTAAAGTACGATTGGTTTTGGAGATACCAATCGTACTCGCGACTCAACTGACAGAGGAAAGAGTTGATAAGGATAGTTCAAAACGACAAGAACCAAAACCATCCTAAACTGTATATGAAAACCTAAGGTGAGAGCAAAGGTGAAAATTCAATTGATTCATCCCAGGTAAGCTCGGTAGCAAAAGGAATCAGCTACATCAGCTTAGGAAACGTTCGTCATCCGAGTAAAGAGCTGACTAGTGGATTGGAGCCAAATCCTAGTCCATCTATAGTCGGTATTGGTAACCTCTAGAAAAAAGATACTTCATTAGTCCTCACGTTTGACTGTTGGGTGATTAAGCTTTGCTCAATGATGACGCATTCAATCAAGAACACGAGCCACATATATTAAACACGTTGCTGCCAACTAGACCCAAATTGGGTCTAGCAGGACTCCCCCGTCAGTTACCTACGCTTTTATGTTATTTCAGTCCTCCTAGCGACTGTTATGAGTAAGATCGGACAAATGAGTGTCTTCTCTGATACTTTAGCATTCATTGCTACTCTTAGCGTCATAAAAATGTGTGTTGCGGGCTCATTCGCAGTTAACTTCTTCTTTACTAATAATTAGTAAAACAATTATTGTTGCTCTGTTCCTAGTTGATCTGTTTATTATTTTCTCATTCCCCTTTCCAGTTACCTACTGTTTAGTCTCCAGTAACCTACTTACTCGTGATTGAAGTGACTCTCTCGTGATTATTGAAAAAAGACGGGTCGGGTTGAGTGGGTCTGAAGCTGCAGACGAAGATTTGTTTTCGACCTTTTGTTTGGCAACAAATGAAGCACTTCGAGCAACCCAATCCATTGAAGTAATACAATGCCAAAATAAGTGGTATTGTAAGTTGAAAAATGATGCAAAATCGAACATGGCGTAATAACTTGTAGGATTTGGCAGCATAATTTCACGACCGTTTCGAGCAGCCACTAGAATAATTAAATGTTAATTGAACGAAGGGTCACTCGAGTATCCAAAGGTGGTGCCGATAGCCCGTACAAATTTCCGAGCCAATAAAGTCAAAAACCCTGTCGGTCGTTCGTTCCAGGCGCTAATGACCAGGTGTAACCAGTTCGGCGAACGCTTGATAGATGGCTCCCAGAGAACAGGAACAGCTCGCCTCGGAACGTAAAATCATCGCCTACCGTCCCAGGCTGGGTAATTTATTGGCGCCTCTCAACATAACAGACGGGCTTGAATAAATATTTACGCGTTTACATTTCACTCGGCACTAATAACGTGATTCTAATAACCTCTTCCAGCGTTTGATGACGGAAATTGCGAACAACACAGGCGGGAATCCTTTACCACTAACCGAGGGCGAATGGCCGATGCCAGCCTCCAAACCAATTTCCCAACATGACTGAAGTGTTGAACTGTACGGATTTGAAGGGGGTTATTACAGGTAGTAGTTCTCAGTGGCAAATCCTGAAACCATGTCTGAAGGAGAGTGGACATCATCTCATTAATTTCAATAAGATTCTCCATTGCTCTCCCTTCCTTCTACCTTCACTACAAGAAGTACTCCCATATACGTGCATCATACTTCAAGTACTCGGGGATTATAATTCAAGTACTCACCAGATCCCTCAGCAATGTAAAGTAGGTTTAAGACTCATACCTGAAACAATAAAACAATTTCAAATAAAATTCATTTAAACAACTAACTTTTAAATAATATTGAAACAATTTTAAATGATATATGGAAATCATCATCAGGACGTCGAGGGAGTACTGAAGGCTGTCAGTCACTCTGAGGTACTATTTAATAAGGTTTGGGTGAAGGGGAAGTGAAGGGATTAGAAAAGAAAGGGGAGGGATTAGGCCCTATTAGCATGTCTAACTTACTCGTTAACTTGAGAAAAAAATCTATTGTTTGAAATGATGAGTTCCTACGTCGTTTGACTGTTTGGAAGTAAGTTAAGTCATATGATGGCTGTTTGCGTTTGCTGTTTTTGTTTTTAAAAAAAATCGAACGAGACCCAACTTGGCCTTACAATTTTGACAGACCTACCTGAAGACAAGAGATGTTGAAATTGTGGAAGATTGAAGATAATGGAGGAAACGTAGGCCTGAATATAGGTTCTTACACTTATGACAATAGTGAATTATTTGCACGCTAAAGTAGATTTCTCTACTTTAGTGCATATTTATCATTACAATGATTAATCATTAAAATGATGAATATGCACTATGTATTTCATGAATGTAGTAAATACATGAAAACCACAACAACAATTACTGGCAAAGTTGTTGTGTTCAATACTGATCATGCAATCACAATACATCCGTCCGCTCGGTTTCTGCAAGAGCGAAATCTCCACGTTACAATACCATCCTGAGTTCTTCAGAGACCTTCTGGAAATGGGATGTAGAAGATCCTTTTCGACAAAAGAGGCAGAAAAATCCTTCCGAGCCTCGTAGGGTCGTGACAGGATATATATATATCGGGAGTGATAAAGTTGAACGTGCTTCTACCCGTGAAAAAAACCCCGAGGGGTGAAGACCGACCCTTGTGGAACTCCCATCTCTGAAATGCTATATCCCCAGGCCCCCTAGTATTCTCTTTCCTGACTCTCAGGGGGGTATTGCATTAAAATCAATATTGGCGGAAATAATACAAATAAATCGAGAATAGGGAGAGGGGTAGTGAAAATGTGTTTCTAGCGTTCGAAAAAGATTGAATACAATGAAATGATTCATTACTCGAATATTCTTATAGTTCTATAAACGATGTAAGCGTACACAGATTAATCTAGTTGTCCTTCTAGTTGTACTTTTTGTAGGTAATAAGAACTTATCAAGGACTAGTAAAATCCAATAACCCTCATCTCGGGGAAAATACAGTGAGGACAATATGTACCAAAAGAAGTCGGAAAATATAAATTTTTGAGACTAAAGTAAGAAAAGTGACAGTGGAAATATTGTTCTGATAATTTCTTCTGAAGAAAAGAGGGGAACGGAAACGAGTACACCGGGCTTAAATAATTGCGTGAGCGAAAACCGACACCTCGCCGGACTAGCCGACCTGGTAGGTAAACTATTCCGAGTGACACGACCGAGATAAGGAGCTACACGATTCTAATTCTCCGCTCAGCAGTTAACAGGGTTCCGCTCGTTGAACCGGTCGTACCAGACTTGCAAGGATACCGTTGTACCAACTCGTACGGACGAAGAGGGAAGTTACGAGAGCCATTTCGACGTCTCGGTCATAACAACTCCAGTCTATGGGAATGGGGAACTTATTATTTTATTCCGTCATTTGGAAGATTCAAGGCCCTATTTGAGGGTATCTGACGACTAATTCCGAAAAAACGGGGTTTAAATCTCAACTGTCAAGAGTCCATGTCTTCCAGGGCTATCTAAATGTTCCACCCATCGAACCCTTAGCTGCAGCAGGCCTGAAGGTAAGGTGACCTTGCCTTAACTGGTAGATGCCTCGTTAGGAATCATGCAAAAATCACTATCGAAGACGTGTGGTAATTCGAATGTGATTGTGTGAGAAGCAGACACATGATCGCCAATTACCAATGTACTAAGTAAGTAAGAGATAATTTGAGTAGCCCTCCAAGCCCAATAAATTGTAGGCATTTCAAAATTAATACTTTGCTCGTCAGCTTGTATAATTACTACTCATTATTTCTCTTATCAGGTAAAAAAGCGATGAATCAGATCCACAAGACTTCAACGTTGGCCAAAGTTAAAAGCATTCACTGCTCTCGAGGACGTTCGGATCTTCTAGCTTTAGAGAAGCGACTGACAATTCTAACGTCAGGTATAAGCAGACGAGTAACATGTTTTATTTGTCACTCGGAAGAAAAGACTACTTTGCCTTTGAGTTCCGTAGGTAAACCCTAAATGGAGCCAAACTCCATCACCAAATTTCATCAAAATCGGTCCATGGGAACTAAAGAAAGTGCATAATTTTTATTCAATTTTCGGATTTTACGTACCTTGAGACGTAAACCAACAAATTTTGAAAAAAATTTTTCTTGGTGGATTCCAACGGTTCATTATTGAAAATAATAAACCAAAAAATCAGGCACCCAAAATACTTCACAGTTCAAGTTGTTAGAGCAATGTACGGGAAATCAACTATGCGACGGATCATTTCTACAGTCGTGGATGGACCTGCCACACCCACTTGGCAGTATTTTCTGGCGTGAATATGTCCTTTCGTTGGGGTCAATCCAAAATTTTGTCCACAAACATTTCCACAAAAACGTTACTATGTTTTGACATGGTATCTTTGTTGTTAGTCAGCATAAACGAGTGGATAAACCTATGTATGTGAAAAACCTACTGATCGTAACATTTCCCTAGTTACGATGTTTTGACATGAATTTTCCTTCCCCGCTTATGCGCGTTACCAAACCCCCTACACTGTATTCCTCATTAGTCGGCTATCACCAACGGGTCATTAGGTAATCTCTACGTTCCCCGATCGGACAGCAACGTCGGTCGAGACTTGTGACCCTCTGATCGGTGGACAGGGAGATTGATTCGGCACAGTGTCGACCGCCATCGCCCGCCAAATTGATTCATATCTCTAATTGGGGTCAACGCGGCCGATACAGTGTACTCCTATCCGGCACTAAAGATAACAGCTATGGTCAGCCGAATTCTAACGATATGAACCACTTCACAGCTCTCGTTATCAACTCCGGAGCTCTTCAAATCCCCATAATCTTCGTTCGATGTTTAGCCGCACAACACACAATTTGCTGAGTTGTCATTCCTTCCTTTAGACAATACACGAGTTAACTATTATGGCCAGAGTGAAAAAATAATGGAAAATCATGTCAAAAACCTGTCAGTCGGCTGTATGTTATGTCGCAGTCAATCTGTGAAATACGTTCGACCTAAGTTTAACAGTTTGCCGAAAAATTTTGCAGATTGACTAGATCATCATTTCATAAAATGCTTGGAGGAGATTGGGCAAATCGCCAAAATATTCTTCCGAAACAAAATTTGACAGTTGTGAATTGACCAGACATTTAGTAAGATGTTGAGAAGTGGTTAAGCAGATAAGATTTTGGAATTGCTGCACGTATAATGTAAATTGCCTATATCAGAAGACAAAGGTACCTATTAATTACCGAAGTAATATTAAGCACCTAAAATTGAATATTTTATGAAAATTTTTTTTAATATCGGAAAAATTTATTATTTTCTTCAGGGCTCGAAGGAAGAGGTATTCAGTCTATAAAAAATGACCTGGTAGAGATGCCACCATAATTATGGAAAATTAAATTTTATGGCAAGAATTGAAGAAAAAATAAATACAATACCAGCTTTCAGGAAATTTGAACTCGGAACAACTGAACAAATGAAGAAAAAACGCTGCAAATCATTGCTCAAAGGTTTGTTATTCTCTGTATAGATCATCCTTCTGTATAGATCACTGGTTCTCCATCAATAGCACCTACCACCATCTGTATTCTCCCTTGACCTTCCCTCTCAAATTTCAGCTCCTGCGTTCAATAGGATTGAAAATGGCTTCGGAGCTCACTCAGCTGATCAGTGATCAGAAGAGTGAAGAAGATCTCCTCGAATGCTGGAGACGCCTGGAAGAGCACTTCCATTCAATAGGATTGAAAATGGCTTTCGAGCTCACTCAGCTGATCAGTGATGTGAGGAGTGAAGAAGATCTCCTCGAATGCTGGAGACGCCTGGAAGAGCACCTCCATTCAATAGGATTGAAAATGGCTTTGGAGCTCACTCAGCTGATCAGTGATGTGAGGAGTGAAGAAGATATCCTCGAATGCTGGAGACGCCTGGAAGAGCACTTCCATTCAATAGCATTGAAAATGGCTTCGGAGCTCACTCAGCTGATCAGTGAGCAATGATTTGCAGCGTTTTTTACCTACAAACATTGTTTTACCTACCAATTTTTTTTTACCTACCACACCTACCTATTGGTAGGTACTACCTACCACACTATAATGGCTTCACACCTTCACAATCAAGTTTATTAGAAAGAACTAAACGCTTCACACTCGATTCGAAAAATAGAAAGCTTGATATGGAAATTTGATTACTGGTTACGCAGAAGGCAAAACTGTATACAAATCGAAGAAATGAACAGCGATCGCATTTTAGTCAGATAAAATTTGAACGGCGATTAGACCTCTTTTGCGATTCACACTCATGATTCTGTTTTATCGAAGGAAAACCTTCAAATACTCGTAGGGACCGAACGGTTTGCCCTACAGAGCTCCGGGTGGTCTCAAATTTTTTTAAAAATTCTGTACTATTTAAATTTGTGAAAAAACGATACCTTTATTTCGAGAGTTTTCGAGCTAGGGCACTCTTGAAATTTTCAACCCTTAATTTTCACCCCTTAGAAGTGACCTACATCAACCAAAAGCTTCGCGGCACAACTAGACCCCAAATGGAGCCCATACACCAAATTTGAACCAAATCGGTCCAGTGTTGCTAAGAAAAGTGCCGCGTACGGCGTACGGCGGACGGACGGAAATTTTTTTATTCGTATTTCGGATTCTACGTACCTTGAAACGTAAAACATCAAATTTTGAGGGGGGGTTAAAATTTTTTTTTTTCTTGCTCGATTCCAAAGGCTTATTATTGAAAATAATAAACCAAAATCAATTCATGGCTTAGAGAGAATAACAACTTAGATAACAGCTCCTAACTTCTGCCCAACATTTTACTAAATGTCTAGCCATCTCACAAAATACCAAGCCAAACTGTCATATTTCGATTATACACATTTATTTTGACGATTTGCCAAACCCCCACCAAGAACTTTATGAAGTGTCTAGTCAATCTAAATAAGCCTAGATAACCTCAAATATTTCGATCGAACGCAAATATTTGAAAAATTGTCTAAGCAATTTACAAGTTGAACGATTTGCCATTTTGACTGCGACTTATACAAGGAATAGCATAATTAAATAAGGTCGTCAGATACAAAAACAAGGAAATATTATATTGATATTCACAGTGTGTCCTGCTAACAACCACAGTTCCGCAATTTACATGAAATTTCATTAACTTGATTGTCATAGAAAAGTAAGAAATTCATTTTCTAGCTTCCCCACTAGTCTTTCTATCAAATGAATCTAAGGGGATAAACAGGTTCGAAATTTCGGTTCAGACAGCTCCCAGTTGTCGCCACTTTTAGACCAGTTTTCATCTGACTATTTTTGGTTTATTATTTTCAATAATTTAATTTAAGAGTTGAATTGATGGCTGGTGTCTTAGAAATCGAGGTCATTCATCTAAGCAGATTTTATTCTCGTAGGCTAATGAAAATATAATTATTTGTTCTATTCAAGTATGTGTTCGACCAACAAGCGACCTACTTCATCGACCAGAAGAAGGTTCTCGATTTGTAACACTCGAGGCGGTTTCTCTGCGCGGAGATCCGATATCCTGACAAATTTATCGTTCGAACGTTCCGGAGTATGCTTTGTCTAACCGCTCAGTTGAAATGAATTAACTTCTCAGTGACAAGATTTCTAGCTGGTTCTTTATCTAACCACTTGTCAACTCGTTGAGCTTTCGAGTGAATGTTCTTGATACTTGGCCAGATCCCTCTTGAACCACTTCATCGCTGTATTGTTTGCCCGTTGGGTGAAAAAAAATAATAATAATAATAATAATTTTCAGAAACTCTCAATGAATTTAATTTCTAATTGATGGGTTACGAAAGAGAACAAAAAAATTATAATGATAAATATTGAAAAAATGAGGTTTTCAAGGTACAACAATTATTGAAGACTAAAGTTTTGGAATGATTTCGAATCTTCGTTATTGCAAAGAGTAAAAACTCTCTCAAGTTGGTGTGACAAATACCCTCTTCATATTCCCTACATATACGTGTAGCATGATTCATTTTTTCGACTTCCAAATCCTCGAAAAAAAAAACTCACCTCGTCACCCCAATTTCATAGAATACCCATTCGTTGGTTGTTGATTTTTACGAATTTCGGTAGACCACACTTCCATTACCGAATGCGCTGTTGTATATTATGAAAATTTGACTAGTCCATACCCATGTTTTACTCCTACCCACGATCTCATAGAGTACCCTCTCGGCTATTCCATTTTTGGGTACAGTGTTTACATGCAGGTTTTTATTATATACATAAATGTTTCACATTTTATTTATACAATTTTCAATCAACAATTAGACAATTTTCAATTTCTCAAATCGTACAACTTTCAGAAATTTTCTAATTTCGCCCTATACTACTATCACTGTGTCGGTCCACACAAAAATCCTAAAAATACGTTTTTGAAAAGATTTTTTGAAATTTATCCCTTGTTCTAAAATGCTGGCTGACGAACTCCTTTTTTGTTTGTTATTATGAACATTTCGGCACAAATAATTTGGAATTTTTGCAAAATAATTGCTCAAGTTATTGTGCAGTGACACACACACACATCCATTCACCAGTTTCCAAATTCCTGGATTTTCCTGGCTCAGTGGTTATGGAAGGACCGTTTTGGTGCTCCTGTGATCTCCCTAGTAGTATTCAGAACAGGAGGGATATAATCTTTGACTGTCGATTGTTCGAGCAGCAGCGATCCAGGTTGGAGAGGAAGTATGCACTTGAGGGACTGCCACGACCAGTAGCTCTCCTCGTTTTAATAAGATCTAAAATGGAACAACTGGTTAATATTTTTGAATTCAACAAACTATAATTAATTGACCCCTATCCTGTTAAATAATATACCGGGGTGAAGAAAAAATTAAGATGGTAATAACTGTACAACTTTTTAATACGAATATTCTTTGTATAAGTTTCATCATTTATTTATAAGTTGTAATTGCCAAGGGCGCTGGCGTTAATGAAAGTTTTTTTTTTTAACAGGGGAAACGTTTTTAATTGAAAATATTATGTCTAATAATAGACATGTAGCTTAGGAGTTTATTTCAAAATGGCTAAGTATTTTTCTAATCATAATATTTCGTTTCGTTAATTGACAACTAGTCCCATTAGCTACCTAAAGTAAACATTGTCACACTGCACAATTCAGTCATCATTACCATTGTATTCATTGTGGCAGTGGATATTCTCTGGTCATAATAGAGTTGCTGAGAATACAACGAGCAACAACATTCGACTAGAACAGCGCGCGATACATTATTCAATTACGTCCTGCTCTGCAGATGGGGTGAGGCTTATATGGCGTTTAATTCATAGTAATTGAATAGGCTACCCATCCATTCCAATGGATTTCATGCATATTATATGTCGGTTCTATGTACTCCACGACTGTAGTAACATTGGCCTCACTTCCACTTCGACCTCAACCTGCGGAGAAGCCAGTGAGTCCCTCTGGAGTGAGAGCACCAAGAAGTGCGCCCCCTTATTCAATTTGAGAGCATTAAACTTTTCGAGGTTGATTCATTATGATGCCATCTGCTTCTAGATTTGTATGCAAAACAAAAATCGATCTCAAACCTCACAGTTTTAAACTTCTTCTGAATTGAATTTCCAATCGTTCTGCCAACCAATCAATGACAGTTGTTCTACATTAATCTTCTCAATTAGGCACTGAAGGTTTGGAGGAAAGCTTCAGAGCTAATGGATACAATTCAGGCGCCTTAGGTTCAAAGTATGGTAGAATATGAAAACCGTATCAAACAATAACTGATTTCCAATAGGGTATACTGCATAGCTGTTTGGATTAGGACTTCAGTTCTCTTCGTGGTATAATTTCTTCTGTACCATACATCATCATCCAGGTACTGCCGGCTGAGTTGGCTCAGCTCAGCATCGATGGGCAGCCAGAACCCCAATAAAAGTAAACAATTTCCAATGATATCAACGTCGTCAACAAGAATGAGTTCAACAGGATCTAATGAAGTTTTTATTTCAATCTGGTACAAATCATGATAATCGAGATCATAATCGCTAAGCGGCCAGCCGAGATACCAAACGCTGCAGGGTGCAGAGAGCCGTAGATAAATTAACGAGCTCGCACGCGATAGTTATGACGTGCGAACGAGTTGAAATTGATGGCGGGGCGTTTATAAAAGGGAAGCGATGAAAAAGAGGGGAGTGCCATCGGCGACAAGGCTTTGAGAGTCGAGACAAGGTCTTCGAAGGCAAGACTATTTCGGGAATGCGTGACGTCATATCAGAGGTGCAACACTCCGACGCTCCAATGCCTCTTGTTGCATCGAGCAGAGATCTGATGGAACTATAGAACACCAGAATTGAGACTGTTTTGCTGTACAGCAAAACGCACATTTCGCGTACGAGCAACATGTACCGAAATCCGCAGAAATCACATCCACATAACACTTCGGGCTTCACTTCAGGATTTGACCACAAATGCCGATTCAATATTTTGGTCATCATCGAACCTATGGCTGCCTTCACAACTGCTATCTGGATATTATGAAACCATGAACAAATTAAAGATACCATCTTCGAGTCACCTGATCAAGACACAAAAGATCAACATAATTCTATAGTTGAAAATGAAGCAACATAAATATATTACATAGTTGAATAAGCAAGAAACAGAAATTTAGCACCAAAGCAATTCTTTTCAGTGAGCTATGATTTTTAGTAGTCTCATAAATAATGTGTTTTCGTTGATAACTTGTAACACGTTATACCTTCAGTTCTGGTAGAAAACGAACCAAGATCACCTTTCGGAGTATGGTAATTTCGACTGAAAACCGACCGTGGAAAAGCGCAATTTGTTGGAGCTAGGTTGGTGTTATCAGGTTGGAGAGCGTTCCGCTTGGCTGGCATCGATAACATCACGATAAACATTCTCAGCTGTCGGGCCGTCTGCGTTTTAGACATTGATTGAAACAGAAGCGGAACAGGTGGTATTTGAATCGAACAGTGAATGTTTTGTCGTTATTTCCCGTAAATCAACACAAGTCAATTTTCAGCTGGGTTTCCGACTATTTTAAATGACGTTATCACCTCACCCGATTTAGGTATTAAAGAAAGGGTAAAAATAAGGCACTGGACGTTACTGTACTAAGTCAGTTTCAGGCATCGTGCCTTCATGAATCAAGAGATCATTCAACTCAAAAACAGACAGAATTGTTGTCTTGATCCAAGAAAATATAATTACTTCCCGATGCTGATGTTCTAATCGAGATGTGGACCAATACCACCACGGTGGACCTCTCCAATTCCCCTCAAATTATCGAGAGCAAAACTAAAGTCGTTTGACGTTTTTTTGACGTCATGTGTCCCTATCTCCAGACGAAGTTCTCAAAACTGCAAAACACTTGGTTAGACAAACTAACGACCATTGAACGGTGGTAGAGCACTTGACAGTCACGAGCGACCGCAAGACGTTCTCCAACACTAATTTATTCAAGTGAAGTAAAGCCAAGCCGGAGCTAAAAGTGGCCGGGGTTAAAAGTGCGAGGAAGATAGAACTGGAAGGATTCTCCTTAAATCATCCTTTCACTTAAAGGAGACCTCCAAAGAAGCTCATGAGATTCTTAAGTCTTCCCGCACCCCCGACTCGTGTTTCCCTCAAGACTGTGATACGTTGAATGGAGGTCGGATTTCCCTTGAGGATGGATGGAACGAAAAATATCCCTGTTTTCTGGGGATAAAACGTTCTTCCGCTATGGTATATTGAATGATGGAAATTATTCATGGGACATTTTTTGAGGCAATAAAGAAATGTGACATTTACTACCTGATGAGGCAACATTGTGACACGGATAATTCTATGGTTGTAGGCACTTTCGACCTCATCGTTATATTCATTAGTCTGCTAGATGGCTTACTGTACAAAACCCTTTCTTGTTCAAATGTAGGAATGATTCTCGTAAAATTTTGACGTAGGTACTGGTTACTGTGTAGAAGTTTCACACAATGCTCATATTCTAGTGTTTATATTCAAATTTGTACAACTTTATACACGTCACAACTTCAATTCCATCATCATAGCAAACTAAACATTGAAAATCCGAGAAAAACTAGGTATTTTGATTTTAATTGTGACTTATTGTCACTAAATTGGTACCACTTGTTGCTGTAAAGGTTCTACTCGGGTACTTACGCGAGTGACATGACATGCAATATTCGAACATTTCAGTTCATCTGTCTCGAGTGGAGATAATTATTACACCTGATTATGCTCTCTCCGACATACGGTCATGATCGGAACCTAAATAATATTTAGGTATTATTATTATTTAGTATTAACCTAAATAATATTTAGGTATTATTATTATTTAGTATTAACCTAAATAATATTTAGGTATTATATATTATATAATTGAGTACGCAACATTACTTGTTTCATTCCAAGCGTTCGCAACATATGACGTAATTTCCACAGTACGGATTTTCTGATGAAACCAGGATGAGGAAGGTGACTAGTTTTATGAACAAGTAACTAAATGCATTTATTTATGCGGTTTTTAAGGCCAATATATTCTTTTCAAAGAAGAAAATATTCTTTTTTATCGTAATAAAAATGAGAGTTTACGTTTTTACCAAGAATGATAATAATTGTTTCTTTGTCTCGTGAGAACCACAGAGGCTGGAAAACGCGATTAAACAGGATAAATAAGTCAAGGCAAGTAAGTCACGGTTCATTTCTTATTTGTGTTTCAATACAATGAAAATAATTCAAGAAATAGATACGACGAGAAATAAATCGTTTTAATATATGAAAAAAGACAATCAACTTCGTGAGTATAGTCAATTTTGGTAGATAGGAGCTATAAGAGTAAACAAGAAGTATCAACGCCAAATGCAAAGCACGAACTGCCGCTGAACGTATAAAAAGGATACCCAAGACAAGAAGCAAGGACGGCAGAAGACCTATTATGTAGGTACTATCCCTTCCTTCACCTGTTTCTCTTTACGGTCGAGCCAGGTGATGGGCGAACTGCAGGTGGGAGAATTTCAGACTCCCGCTCTTCCTTCTGAAGAATATTTTTCCACTGGAGATGCTTTGCGGATCGACTTCACAAAACTAACAACAGTTGAAAGTCAATATACGGGTTTTAATGGTTCAGGCTTTGACTTTGGATGTTCCCAAAAGTTTTACAATAAGCTCAACGTATTAGCAGCCAAGTTTGTAGGTGGGTGGGGCGCTTTTGGTCTTCAGCCAATACAAGTCACCATCCAATCTAATAAATAATTGGTATCTATGTAGTTATGAACCTTCAATGCTGGTATCCAACTCAGTTTTTTTTCAGGAATTTTGACTGAGTTTGTAAAAGCAACCTACCTTGCACCTGGTTTGTGGTTATATTCAATGTGAATTAAAGTAGTACGTTGCAAATGAAGAGATCTGAAGAAGAGATATGCTAACGAAAGCAAATGAACTGGACCTGTGACCACTTGAACAGACGTAACTATCGAAATATTTTGTGTCAGCCAAAATCTGTCTCATTCTCAGCGGTCCACGAAGCGTTTTACGTCAGTACAGAGACGTAAATAGGGATAGAAGAAAACAAAATATTCCTTTCAATGACCTGCAGAGCCCTATTCAGCGACAAATTATTTCGCTCAATAAACTAAAGACGCGTTCTCCGTTCACCTCAAGAGACTCCTCGTCCAGACTGAAGGGACACAAATGTGTTATTTCTTCGACTGTTTCCAACGGTCTGGCAGGTACCGGTAGACACTACCCGGAGCGTTTGATGAATAATTCATGTTGTCCTGGGAAAAGACGTAAAGCGGATAGGAGGTCTCATCTTTCACGAGTACAACAACATGCTGCAGCACCGGTCTTCAACTTTTCGTTGACCCCTGGTCTCAAGACTGATGATATTCTGCTCTCTATGACCATTATTACATGTAGGTGCCTGTATCTAATTCTATGCATTGCTCTTCTGAATTTGGTGTCCCCAGAGCTCCTGAAATGCCGAGATTTCGGTAATTTTGGGTTCACTTATAAAATCAATATAAATGAGGATCCAATGTTTCAGGGACCGAATTGGGCAAATAATAGACAAACCAAACAACAAAATGTAATTTCAAATGCCAAATGAAAATACTTTTTGTATTCCTGCTAGTTACATCTCAAGATCTTTAACGCCTCCAATGGTTACCAAAGTTATAGTGATCACCAATATGCTCTAAAAATCGACCGCAGCATCCCTCACTTTTCGTCCTCCTACTCCAAAACAAAATAACCCAACGATTCCACCCAACATTTTATCATAAGATCAGTATCCTCCGTTTCTCTCCCTCGACATTTTCCTTTTCATCTGAACAATTTCACAACTAAAGTGCGGGACAAAATCCAGATCCATAATTGGCATTCAGAGCGGCCACTCGGGAGTCTCCAGAGCCTAAGAAGTGAAGCCATTGGCAAGGGAAACTTTTGCCCGGAAGAGTCTTTCGAGAAAGTTGAGACGACTTGGCGAAAAACCCTAAAAGTTTTTGAAGATAACGGGGAAGTTTTTCGCCAATCTTTTTCCGCCTTCCGAAGTGAGTAAAAGGTTTACTATTCTTGGACGCTGGTAGTAACAACAACAAGTTGAGTGGAGCAACTAATAAATAAATTTAGGACGTTCTTGTGTAATTGATCCAAGTTGTAACCGGACATCACTCAACTAAGATGGAATCAACTAAGGAGGAAAACAATTGAGTTTCATTCCAAATCTGGGGAAGCTCCTTGAAGCATGGATGCCTATCTGCATGTATGTGTCGCCAAGCAAGCATTTGACAGCAGACATGGACACCGAACCAGATTTGGGTATTGTGAAGACACGTATCCATTAGTCATAGTACGTAACAGCACTTCGGTAGCCATTACAATCTAGGAGTGTCTAAGTTGCTTTCTAGGTCCGAGATCCTCTCCAGGACAGTAAGGATGAGAGATTTATTGTGGGATTTGTCCCATAGCTGATACAGGAAGGATTGTTCTTTCTCGCTGCGCCATTAGCCGACAATATTCTCCTACCTAGGAGGTTAGAATTCGGCTCCAGGCCCCATGGAGCACACTACGTCATGTCTTCGAGCAGTACCTCTACGTTATTTTGTTATTTACCTGTAATATTAGTTTTATATACAAATCGATGCAGATCAGAAAGCACAGCTAATGCCTCCAGCAGTCTATTTGGTAGTTTTATTGGTGTACAAATCAGAGCTTGCCCATCTTTGGCAGTGAAAAATCAAAATTGTTCCGATTCAACTGAGAGGAATCAGCTCCATTCATCTTGGGGCGCGGCTCATCTCTTTCCATATGTGCAAAGTCTAAATTTAGAAGCCTCTAAAACTACGAAGAACCTCCCTCCTCGAGCGGTAGCGTAGCAGGTGATGCTGGGAGGTGCCATTCATCAATAGCCCCACAGATGTTAAGAGAGATAACAAACACCGGTAACGAGTCAATTAATCCCGTCGGTCCTCACGCGTGAAGACAATGCAAATCGCCACGAATCTCCACCAGCCATCTCCATTACTTTGAAATGCCTTTCAAGATTTTTACTTTTATTTTTTCGTCCGGTGGAATTACACGGACGGGGTCAAAAGAACGCTCTTGGCGAGGCGATTAGTGTCGGTACAATGACTCTAAATGTTGCGTGGAGAACTACAGCTATAGGCAGCTGTTGTTTTGGTAGAAAAAACGTATGGGATTTTTTCCTCCAATCTACGAGGAATGAGCAGAAAAACTGCAGAAGTAAAGCGTTTGTTGGATGAGGACGCAATTATTATTGAATATGACTTCATGGCATAAGAGTAAATATCATCTTTTAAAAAACAAGATTTGGTGCTCTAGGGTGAACACGAGAGGAAACATAAGTTAGTTAGATTGATAATAGGGGTAAGTTAGTTAGTTTGTTAGCTGTACCACCACCTAAACCTGACTTACATCCAACCTACCAGAGGTTCCTTGGAGGTTTTGCAACAACTTTAATGCTCTACGAGAAGATCTGATTTCCTCCAAATCACTTCTAGTTGTCTCAAATGTCATTGCTTCATTGCGGGAGAGAATTAACGATCATTCATACAGTGTTGATCCGACTTCCCTAATCTCAGTTCAATCACTTCCGAGTCCTCAAGGGGAGTTGTACCAAGTTTCAGAAGTCTAGTCGAATCAACAAGAGAGATGACTGCTTCATGTGTCACACAGCTGATTTGACTCCCTCCTAAACATTTCTTATGGATTCCAATCAGTTTTTCTTTGAGTAATTGCGAAGAGAATTATTACGTAGCAATTCATATTTCGATTGACCACCATTTTGAAACTTACTCAAATCAAGTAATTAAATAAAGATCGATTTAAGAAATTCTTAATACTCCTTCGAAAGAAATACCTAATAAGATCTATGAATATTGTAAAGCGGAGAACATCCTAATCTCGTTGATGCGTTTCGTCCTCAGAGATGTCATTGAAAAAAACCTAATAGCTATCTCATTCTCTCGGCACCGTCGGCATAAATATACAAACCTCATTAATCCTGAGGTTTCCCCCTCCAGCATCCTTCTCATTGTATGTTTACGTTTTCGGAACATTTATTTCAAAAGCTGAGGCGATAAGCAAACAACTCTTCCACCCCTCGTCCCCACAAAGCTCGCATAACTTTCCTTGTAACTTGGCGCCCCCCTTTTTTAAACCTCCGCCATACAGTTCCACATCTGTTATTCATGACAGTTAACCTGGTAATTCGTTTTCGTCCCTTTACCGTTTCTCTTCACGATGGAAATTTTTTTTGTTCGTCTGAGTTTCGACGCATTTCCAACGCAGGCACTGTAATTAATTGTAACAGTCGGTAGATTTTTCGGTAGTGGTTTCGTTTCTGCGTTATTCAGATTGTGACGATGTATTGGATTCGAATACAATCTTTCAATAAACTTTTAGCGTGGGTTGAACGGAAGTTGAACTGGATGGACGTCTTCGATGCATCGGCCACGTCAGCCGTTTTTGGGGTGGAGGTCCAAACGACGGTACGCGTTTTCTGCTAAGGAGAGACGAAGCAGCTGGCGGTTGCTGTCTGTGGAAGATGTGATGCATTTTGTTGGGACACGTCCAATGTCAGCTCAGTAAATGAATAAGCTAGAAAACCCCACATTTAATGTTTAAACTTTTCGAAATTCTGGGATTGTTGGATAAAAAGTGACTTTCACTACCCAAGAATGTAATATCATCTTGTAAGCGCTCCCAACATCCCCCAACTGACTGGTTACTGCAGAATATGGCAATACAGAATGATGATAGTACTGGAATTTTCCAAAATTGTCTGAAAAAAGGTATATAACCAACCTGTACGCAAAAAAAAAGATTCGAAGAAATTCAGCTGGGAGAAAAAGACCGGAAAATTCTGAAGTTCCCAAATTGGCGCGATAGGCTCGTGACGACACAGAAGATTTAACAAGTATTCCATTATTTGTTCAGATTTGACTTTGATTGTGACGTAGATGGATAACAAGAAAATTCAAGGAATTGGCCAAAACCCGTCATATTTGCCAATAGCTCAGTGGCGGAAATTGTCATGTGGAACTGCCAGCTATGAATGTTTTACAATCCTACAATACAATTTATTGTATAATAATATTATACTATATTATAAGTATATTATAAGTATATTATACTCGAACATCTTTATCAAAAGGGGAAAGAGATCCTCGCTACTAGAGTTCACCACAGATTTCCGTCCACATCGTGTTAACTAAACGTGGTAAACTGGTAACGAGGAGATGAAACCCCTAGAAGATGGAGTACGCCCATAAAACCAGCAACACGAAGATTTACAGCACAAGTCGGGTAAACTGAGGGGAGTTTGGGTTTTCGACTTGAAAAGGCTCAAAGGCTCCACCCCAGGACCGCCACGAGGCGCCTTCCAGTCTATTTTTGTGACACCGATGCGTTCCTCTGATAACATCCAGGATTCACCAGAACAGAAAAGCACCATTTAATCCGAATCAATTGAAGAATAATCAGTCCATATTTAAAAAAAGATGTTTTATTATATTTGTAATACCACGGAGTAAAAGAGGCAACTACAATTACAACCTTAAACGTTCACCAAAGCCACCTAAAATTCGCAATAGAGATGAAATTTCAGTAACTCTAAATAATACAGAGAATTCATAATTGCCAGTGTGAGAGGAAAAAGAGTATTAAAAAAAGATATGAAATTTTTTTAAAACGCAGAATTATATAATTCCCAACATTTTCGATTTTAACCACATCCGCAGGACGCATGAATGGTGGTAACACGTAATAAGAGACACTTCCTACTATACTTATAGGGCAATCTACGTCATAAACTTCATACATGGCCTTAAGGTCTTATAACCTATGCGAAAGGCATCCGCTTGGAGATCTGTTGGATTTTAAAATAGCCCGACGTGTAGTAGTGAAAAAATAGCCCGTAATCAGCGGTGTTGAGCTCCGTCATTACGTGCAGGAAATTATAGGGTCCACACGGAGCTTGTGGGCAGTTGTAGGCAGCGCACTCTACACGCTTTGGATAACATCTAGAAGGTATCTGGCAGCAGTTTCCGAAGAAGCGTCGGTCCATTTCATCTATTTCATACTCTTAATATTCCAATGACTTGTTGTGAAACTACAACTTTACTTCTGGACGTTACTATTCAACGTGTGCTGTGATATTTTCAAGCTAAAAATAACGTTTGTACTGTGTCCTGTACAGATGAAGAGTTCCCAAATACCTGCCCAATTTCTTCTTCGTCATCAAAGATTGGGCCCAAAAAAAGTTGGTAGAATAACAATTTTCCTCGTATTTTGCATATCAGAGTATACCGAGTAAGCTTGGTTCAAAAATTATGTTTGTCAACCCAGAAAACCCTAATCATTGGAGAACTGTTACTGCTATGAACAGTTTTACACCAAATATTTCTATACATATGAGGATGCCCACCCAACGTGGCAGATGTGTGTTTTTCTAGTGTCCTAGATTGCATTATTACAATTTTTTGGCAGATAAGTCTGTCGTTACACTAGAGAAAGAGCGTTCTTTTACGAATCAACGATGCCAAATTCAGGTTTGTTATGTTCAATAATAACCTTCAGAATCGAGCAAGAAAAAGTTAACCCTACCTCAAAATTTGATAGTTTACGCTCCAAGATACATCAAATCCAAAAAAAAAAAAAATTGTGCAATAATTTTTAGCGATTTGATAGTTTACGCTCAAAATTTGTGTAAATTGTGTGTAAAAAATTGTGTAATAATTTTCAGCGCTATGATAGTTTACGCTCAAAATTTGATATTGACGCTTCAAGATACATAAAATTCGAAAATCGAAAAAAATGTGTGTAATAATTTTCAGCGAATTTAGGTTCAGAAGGATATCGACATCACAACTCTCAACAATTCAGCGGGAAAAATTATGATAATGCTCACTACGGAAAGCATAACGGAACCAATAATACTTCCTTGAGAGACCCCATGTCGCTAGAAGCCCAGGAATACTCGAAAGACCATCTACGACCCTGATCCACTCTAAGAGCCAGTTTGCGACAATGGTTTCTAAGTTTGAACGAGTGTAGTCCAACAATGAGTGTAAAAATAGAAATATGACGACAGTTAAGATGCTTTGGCTGTCCTTGAATACTGATTAAAATATCGGACGAAGCGGTTTCCATTACTTTACTCTGAAAATATTGATGAACTTCATTAAGTCGTAAAATTACAGTTTATACAACAAACGGGTTTTATTGTTACGTTCAAGATATGGAAACTGTATACTTATTGATAATTATGTTAATTTAAAAGTTGCGGTTGTCACGGTGTAGGATTTTCCTTTTTAGAACCTTAGTTTGTGAAAAATACACCCGTCGGTTAACCACGTTATCCCGGCTGTGGGGACGCGTGGAGAATGTAGCTGAAGGCTGTCTGACAGGGTTATTTCTTTTTATATGAGTTGAAAATCGTAAAACGGACGAGTGGCGGTGGGCCATAAAGATCAAAAAGCTTTTGATTGCGCCACCGGAGTGATCATGAAGGTAACAACTGCGACAACTAGCGCAGGTTACCCATTTTCATGGAGTTTTTCTTTCGTGGTTTATAATGTAATGGAAGAAATGAATGTCAATCGTTCAAAGATTAACTAACTCGAGGCCATCATGACGTTCACTTTTTTATCCATATGTTATCCACCAAACTTTGGGAGTCGATTCTACAACTAATTTGCGACAAAAAATGTCTCTTAGCAATTTTTTACCCCCTTAAAATCCGACTTTTTTGAATTTTAAGATTTTTTTCGTGTTTTCGACCTTACACCTTTAAAACGGTCATAACTCCCTTCAATTGCACTCAAAAATTAAAAATAAGGATACCGTTGGAAATAGCGTAAAATTTCTCAATAGATGAGCCGTTGATAAATTGAGAAAAACTGAACGCTAGAGTAGTTTTTTTACCTCAAACTTTAAAATTAGTCAATTTCGCTTTTTTTCAAAAATTTTGATGATTTTCCCCCATGGAAACAAGGTATTTGCCAGAGAGGCTCAAAAGCTTAAAAAATTTTCCATTTCATCAGCTTTTCAACGGTCACCCAATTTTTAGTTTCACTGTGGAATTAGAAGGAGAAAATGGTGTTTCAATGCGAAAAAACGTACATTTTTTCCAACGAAATTGACGGTTGGACGGGAGGAATCAGCGGTTTTTAAGCTTTTGAGCCCCTCTCTCAAATACCTTGTTTCAACGAGGAAAAATCTCAACATTTTCACCAAAAACAGAAATTGACTATTTTTCAAGTTTGAGGTAAAAATACTACTCTAGCGTTTTGTTTTTCTCGACTGGTCAACATGTATTGAGAAATTATTGTGAAATTTTATCATGTATTGAGAAATTTTACGCTCTTTCCAACAATTCTTTATTTTTAATTGTTGATTCTAATTTGAGGGAGTTATGACCGTTTGAATGGTGTAAGGTCGAAAACACGAAAAAAAATCTTAAAAGTCAAAAAAGTCGGATTTTACTTTTTATTTTTTTCCCTTTTTGTTGCAAATTAGTCGTAGAAGCTACTCCCGAAGTTTGGTGGATAACATACGGAGAGATGTTGCACAAAATTTCCAAAGTACACACTACAGAAATGAGATGAAATTTAATATAAGGTAGAGTATTTGTGGCTGACGTAACAACAATATCTTGGATAGATACAACGAGGAGCGTATCGGCATAGCTTTCTATAAGGCGCATCCTTCCATCAGCTTTGTGAAATCTTTCCGGTAACTTTCAAATTATTATCTACATTGCTATTTCTGGGCCAAAAAAAAAATATTCCCCTTTTGAGAATTCCGTTGGATGTCTACTGCCTACTCGTCTAAAAACCGTGCTTATATTGTTTTAGTTCAAAGTATACTTTCCTGTTTTCCACCTAACCTGACTGAAAATGCTCCAAATCTTGATGAAGAGCGTTAAATCTCCTACGTTCCTGAATAGAATGGCTTATCAAGCGACCTGAGACAAAATGCTATGGGCATTTTCTTCTGGAGTGCAATGATAGAATCTATATGGTAACATTGAGGTAAGGGAATCGCACTTCCTATTGTTGGGTACCTATCCGCAGTGATCAAGGAGAGTATCATGCGTTACAAATAGTTTCGATCCATAGAAATCACTACCCATTTCAAGTGATTAAGTATTACCTTTTTTATACCCTGAAGATTACCTACCGATATTTTGCAAACAAGATACGTTATATCCATGAATTGTTCAACCTTCGAAATGCTGACATTTGAGAAAATTTCTCCCGAGAAGCGCACGTCTAGAATGCATGAAAACCAGAATCTACGTGTTGAAGCATTTCAAAGGGTTTTCAAGATTTATGACGACAATATGGCAGTGTAACTGCCAGTGTAATTGTTTCCGATGTACCTATTTACTTTAAGACGAAAAAAACTTGAGGTTGAGCTGGAAGGAGGATGAAAAAAATGAAGAATTGATATTTAATATCATTAGAAACTCTAAGTTCATGTAGATACTATACCTCTTTTTACACTTCCAAACATATTTGACATTAAAGTCACTCCAGGCAGGTGACTAGCTGAATGTGAGGCAAAACATGCATTAAACCAAATGAACTAAAATAATCACAAAAATAAATTTTTCACCCAAATTCGTTGTTAAAGTTCTCAGGGATTGGTGTTTTCTTGTTTTTCCCAGACAACTTGTGTAGAATTTACTCCCGAACTCGCGATTATGCTTTGAAGAATAGTTTCTTTCTTATTTCAGGCACTAGATGAGTTTTTAGGTCGCAGAAAACGACCAATCATTGAGTGGCCATTCTAGATCGATACAATCGGTCGTTGAAATGGGTTCAAACAATTAAAGTGCTTTTTTTATGTTACAACAAAACCCATCCGAACGAACATAAAACCCACTTTTGTTGTCGAAAAACTTTCTGGATAGACTGGTCCACGATATTCCTATTTATAGCTCTATTTCGGAGTTTGATGTGTTGTCATATAGTTTTTTATGAACAGTTGTTAATTTCAGGTAGAATTTTCTAAAATAAACTCTCTGAATGCATCATAAATATTTTCGTTTTCATTATCCATAATTCAAACAGGGATATACCTGGTGTTACTAACGTTCACACGAGCCGCTCTCACTGCATTGATTGGACGAACAATCGATAAAATTAGGACTAATTTAAGACGTCAACTTCAATATTTTCTTTTGATTTTTCAAAATTTTAATTTTCATGAAGTTGTTATATAGGTAAGGTACCTGTATAAAGATTTTGGACTTTTGATTTTTGGATTTTGAAGAAATTCAAGTCGTAAAGCACGAATGTTCTTGGAATTTCAAGCCTGTCACTCAGAACCCAGCATCTCATTCGAAAGGGTAGACGAGATGATAATTTATTTATTGTTTATCACTACACAATATAGTCAGAAATACGGCAAAACTTAAGAATTACTATTTTCCCCAAAAAAATGACAAGTCGTACGAAACTGAGAGATTTTCTTGTTTTAAGGTGTTTTGAAGTATTTTCTAACAATTGGAGTAATTTACGACGGTTTTGTTTCAATAACCAACAATGCTTATAAATTATGATAATGTAGACGATGAAAACAGGTAAAATAGCATGTAAAGAGAGAAGACCGTAAATAACGAAATCTCGATTATAAATACATCGCGCGGCGTCTATTGGAAACAAAAAAAGACTAAAGTGGTCATTAATATCCATCAGAAGAACAACAGGTAGGGAACTATTATTTATCGGGACCCGGTTTTCAATAAGTGAAGTCGCCTGGCAATTTTTGCCGGTCGCTACGAAGATTGACAGGTCGTCACATCGATTTTGTAGGGGTGGTCGAATTATAGAATAAACTACGGAACTAGGTACCTATCAGGATAGGTCGGAATATTTTTCACACGACCCAACCGGATTGTAGACTGAAACGACACATAGCTTTAAACTTATCCTTGACGGCTTGCGCTACATTTGGTAGATTCAGAAGCTATAAAACTACTAGTTCACTTCAATTCTTAAAATTTTCCAACAATCCATTAACTGTGAATTTGTCTAGCCTTCGAGAGGATAGCTATTAATGAATATTGTGAACTATGAAATTCCTCGGGATTTTTCCCGACTTAAGAAAACAGGGAAGGTCTCTCATTCGGTCTGAGTACAATATTGTAAACTTAACATATCAAAGTAACTCAAGTTATAAATCAAAATTGTAGGTCGAATAAAAATACGAAAAATTCAACGATTTTTTTCGCAAAGCAACGTAGGTTTTGAACATGTGAGGAAACCCCTAAATCCAATAAAATCTAAATGCTACTCGTACTCGAGTCTCATGATTTTCAAGTGGTACTACGCAAGATGTGTTTCAGAATTAATTTAGAGTAATTTATATTTACATTTATTTGTCTGAACTACCTGGTAACACTTACAAATGAACAATCGGTAGTGGAGGACCTGACTCACCTGTAATAAAAGGAAAAAAAACATGATTAGTCGCCAGAAGGTGGGCAATGTTGAAAGCAGTTTGAAATTGGTATACAATTATTGTTATTATCATTTTTATTGCAATCATACTTTTACAGTACATAACAATCGTAAATTAATAAAGTTTACAATAACTTACAAAAAAAATATAACAATGATGAATTTCAAAATATACATTAATTAAGGTTAAACTGGTTCATCTGAGATAATTTGAATGTAGCTTGATTATTTGGGAGGTATTGTAAGTTAACTAGGTGTTGCTGTGTGGCGCACAGGAATAGCGCGCAATAAATACGTACATCCATACATTGATTAGTTCAATAAATTATTACAAAATCAAGACACGCAACTTAAACCTAATGTCACAGAGTATACACACTGAGTTGGAAGTACAACTGAGAAGTACTTCTCTCCGTCTCTCTCGTTATCTGTCGATGGATAAAGAGCATCAGGAAAAGTTTAATGAAGCCCTTCGGGTAAGGGCTAGGGGTGTCTAAGTTCGATCATAAGAGAATGAATTCTCAAGGCACAAAACCTAGCAGACTTGGACGGGGGACCACAAAATCTTAACGAGAAGAAAAATATCAGCTACGACAAAAAATTGTGGCGCCAGCAGCGAATCAGTTGAAGTCTGCAGGACCCACCACTTTCTCGGCCACATCCAACTGTTCAAAACAACAAAGATCTCGGCTTGACTTTTTTTGGTCTTGGCCCCCTTAGGAATTGTGGTCCCCCAAATCATAGTCATAACCTTATCGGTTAGACATTGCTGACAGTAATAGGGAGTACGTCCGCTCCAATAAAAACGACAACATTCCACCAATTCTATTACCATATTTTGCCTGACCAAACGCCGAATTTGTCATAACTGAATTTCACAGCAAAAAATCCAAAAGACGAAAAACATATAACGTATCAAATTTTGATAGACCATCCTAGATTTCATGTCTCGTCCATAATTGTAATTTTTAATAGATCATCTTCTTTTTTTACCATCGGAATGGTTCTGTAAAATCAGTAAGATCGTAGAATATTGGTTCCGTAAATCAGTTAAGCTATCTCATTCGCGTAGAACTAGTAGTTGTCACGAAAATAGTTGTGAACCATTCACTCGTAGCATGTGATTTCAAAACGACGATAAGCACTCAATGAATGAGGTCAACACATCAATGTTGTACATAGCCTATAACTTATTACGTAGACACATCAGTCTGGTAATCAGATCCACTGCTGCCCTGCAGCATTTTAAAGGGATCTAATTTGCAGTTTCCGCGCTCAGGGGAACGGAAGCGGGATCCCAAATGTGATTAGTTCAGAGGGCGGAGGAGCCGGTTCCCACCGCTTTGCGGACTTCGGCGTATCTAATTCGCATCGGAAGCTAATTAATTATCCAATCCCCTCTCAATAATCAGGGAGTCATCCCAACTTTACTGATCACACCTTATCACCCAAATCAATTACGGTAGGTGGATAAAACGACGATATAATTTCAACGGAACATCAAAGTCCTCAGTCCTCATTTTAGTTCAGGCAGTCTCGGATATTGGGGCCCTGCTCAGGACCCTGTGCTGCTTGGTTTCAAGTGCCAAAATAAGCTCCCGGGACTTCACTCCCTGTGCATTTCTTTTTTTGGGAAATCAATGATAACACTAGATTACAAAATTTAGGGGTGGTCTGGCTGCCTCGTTCTTTCACCACTTTTCTTATGGTATTTGGTGCGCTGAATCCGAATCTGACGTCAGTTTTTTTTATTTACGTCGGATTTTCAAGATATAGCTAGTTTTAAGATTTTTCTAGTTCTCACTTTTCTTCATTTTTTAGTGAAAACTCATCTTGCTCAAATCTCCTCAAAAAGTACTCAGACTTATAGGAAATTTCATGTAAAATCCGAATATGTACTTAGTTTTTAAGTAAAACTGTGTTAAACCCTCTATTTTCTACAAAACGTATCAAAAAACACCGGTTCTCAACGTTTTTTCTTCGGGTTTTCCCTTACATTTTGCCACTTGAAAAAAAAAATTAAGGCTAAAAAAAATTTTCTCGGGCCTTTACTTTGTAGGGGGGACACCCCAGAGGAGAATGAGACCAATCGCAGCCTCCTAAACCCATTAATATCGAAGGAATGAGCTTTTTCATGGCACTGAGATGAAAACTCACAAAAACCGTTAGTTAATTTTTTGAGATAAGTATGTGCGTTCTTAAATCTGTTTTCCTCAAATGGATTTTCCTTTCTTCTACATTTTTTATGCTTGTCACCTATTAAGAGTAAGATCGAAAATAGGTACTCAAAGGGGGAGTAAATCATAATTGGGAAACTCTTGTTTTGTTAAGTGATTTTAATTCAGTTTTACCAACGAAACACAATAAACTGCAGAAAAGTTAACGGTGTAAATCTGTTTCATGAAGGCTCAGATGAATCAAAAGTTGGTAAAATGTTTGGTTATTCCTCCACCTCAGAGGTTCCACCAAGATATGAAAACCATGGAAGAACGGTACAAAGGGTATTGGGAAGTTCACATGATGGCGGACTATTGTTGGACCTTAAAAAGAGATTTACCTCAGGCGGCGAAGTTTTCTCTACATAGATGCCGGCGATGAAACCTCTGAGGTGGAGGAATAACCAAACATTGTACCAACTATTGATTCATCTGAGCCTTCATGAAACAGATTTACACTGTTAACTTTTCTGCAGATTATTGTGTTTCGTTTGTAAAACTGAATTAAAATCACTTAACAAAACAAGAGTTTCCCAATTATGATTTACTCCCCCTTTGAGTACCTATTTTCGATCTTACTCTTAATAGGTGACAAGCATAAAAAATGTAGATGAAAGGAAAATCCATTTGAGGAAAACAGATTTAGGAACGCACATAATTATCTCGAAAAATTAACTAACGGTTTTTGTGAGTTTTCATCTCAGTGCCATGAAAAAGCTCATTCCTTCGATATTAATGGGTTTAGGAGGCTACGATTGGTCTCATTCTCCTCTGGGGTGTCCCCCCTACAAAGTAAAGGCCCGTGAAAAATTTTTTTAGCCTTAATTTTTTTTTCAAGTGGCAAAATGTAAGGGAAAACCCGAAGAAAAAACGTTGAGAACCGGTGTTTTTTGATACATTTTGTAGAAAATAGGGGGTTTAACACAGTTTTACTTAAAAACTAAGTACATATTCGGATTCTACATGAAATTTCCTATAAGTCTGAGTAATTTTTGAGGAGATTTGAGCAAGATGAGTTTTCACTAAAAAATGAAGAAAAGTGAGAACTAGAAAAATCTTAAAACTAGCTATATCTTGAAAATCCGACGTAAACAAAAAAAACTGACGTCAGATTCGGATTCAGCGCACCAAATACCATAAGAAAAGTGGTGAAAGAACGAGGCAGCCAGACCACCCCTAAATTTTGTAATCTAGTGTAATTTCATCAGAAGCTCTCTAAGCGTTGGTGCGCACTTTTCCATGCAAACCAGGAGTAGATGTCTAAAACTGTGACATCACGTTAAAAGCCAAAAACAATTTTTAATAAGTTGGTATCTAAGGTGAGTAGAAAAAAGGAGCTCTGGCACTCAAAAATAGTCTTTCAATTCAGACTTTAGTAGTTGATGGCTGGCTATCGAGACTCTTGCAAGTATCTGGAGGATTGTTCCACGTGTAATACGGGTGCACTCGAGGATGTTTACCATTTTCTTGGGGTCTGTCCCGTGTTGGGAGAGTTCAGGAGCGCCTGTTAGGCTAGGAACACACGGGGCGCCGTAGGGCGCCGACGCTTGCGTCAGCGTCTTTTTCAACTCCACCTCTCAAGCTAAAATGCATTGGATTGTATCAGAGCGCACACACGGAGCGTCGGCGATTTTTATCCGCAAGAGTCGGAGAATCCACGACGCTGCACCTTGACTCCGACGCTCACGGCGCTAGAGTGAGCGTCGTGGGAGCCGTGTTAAAATGTGAACCGCAGCATCAGAGCGCACACACGAGGCGTCCCCACTCCCTTCGTGACGCTCAAAGGTAGACGTTTTGAGGTTGTGCTTAGTGCGTGCTTTGTTAGTTCGTTCGTCAAAAATGAGTTGTGACATGGATTTATTGATTTCGGCGGTTCAGGAAAGACCGTCCATTTGGGACAAGACCCTCACTGACTACAAAGATCGGAACTTGACAGGGAAAGCTTGGCAGGAAGTATGCGGATTCATTCACTGCGACATACGGAAATAGTTTTTAAATTTTTCATTGTCCTCCCTCAACTCCGAATAAAGGGTGTAAAAAACTCCACTCTGATTTCGCAAAGAAATTATGGGGTGAATCCACATGAGTCGGTGTTTCTTCTTTCTGAGCCTGCGATAGAGAATAAACTTTGCCACAGCTTTCTCTCTTTCCATGGTGAATGCAGGCGTCGAACTGAGAAAAAAGACGCCTCGTGTGTGCGCGTAGGGTTTGGGCGACAAAAGACGCTGACGCAAGCGTCGGCGCCCTACGGCGCCCCGTGTGTTCCTAGCCTTAGGGTGCATGGGTGCTTAGTAGGGCTCGGGTTGTGCAGCTACTGAATGGCGATAGTATGGGGCGGTTGGCAAGTTTTTGTAGGGTGGCGTGTCGTTATCGAGCCGAATTGATTGACAAATTCAACTGGTGATTCCACTCTGAAAGATAAATCTAAACACGAACGTTTCGTCTTGTAAAAATCAAATGTCAGCCTTTTCTCGGGGTCTCTCCGGCAGAAGGACCTTTGGTCCACTGTCGTATTGCATGCTGTTCTTTATTCTAAATTTGAATGTATTGTAATATAGAGTACATAGCGACAATAGAATACAATAAATATTATGTTGAATATACAATCCTGCTCAAAATTAGAGCACCACCATTCATTTTTTCGTTTGTCGCTTTCCTTCTTCACTTATAAATTGTGTATTCTGGACTGGCCACCAAGGTGCCCAGACTTGAATCCGATAGAGCGTGTTTGGGACAAGCTAAAAGAAGAATTCGAGTCAGAGATCCACCATCAGACAATCTTCAGAAGCAGGAAAAACCAGCGAAAGAGAAGTGGTACAATATTCCCCAGGAGGATGTCCAAAACTTGATTAGAGGCATGGGTCGAGCTAGAGGAGGTAATACCAAGTATTGAAAAGCTAAAATGGCATAATTCAAACCTTTTTTTTTATTTTTTCAAATTTTAAATTTTTATCATTTTACCACAAGAAGTAGGTACTTTTATTTTTTTTCTTTAATTTATTAAAAATTTTTTTTTTCTTCTCGAATTTGTGCCTTCCTTGGTTACTTTTTTCCTTCTGTGTTTACAAACAATGTGTGCGAATGGATAAAAACTCGATAAGGTAAAAAAGCAGGGGACAAACGAAGAAATAGATAGTGGTGCTCTAATTTTGAGCAGGAGTATATATAATGAATATATCTATACCTATAGGGTTATACTGAGTAATATTGTGGAGATATTTCTGTAAATTGTTATTATTGTAATAAAGCTTGTTTTTCTTCTTCTTCTTCTTCTTCTTCTTCTTCTCCACTTGCAAGTTTCAATTATTTAAAGGTGGATAACGTGAGTTTGCATCCTCCTTCGGACAGGTCTAAATCGGTCAAATTTTGGTTTAAAAATGGACTCAGTTGTTTAAGGTCCAAAATTGCGAAATTATCTCCACTGAGACCTTTGTAAGACAAAAAGAATATTTGCCATCTTGGAAACGCGGCGTTTTTAGAGCAGAAGACAGTTTATACAGGAATATAATATATTGTGTGAAAATCTTCGTAGTAAAATTCAGCACAGGGAAATTAATTAGAACTTTTAAGTGAATAGAAAGCCATCAACTACAAAGTCATAATTTCTCTACATCTGACATTTCCAAATGGCCACCACTTTTGACAGAGTGGCAGAGATCCATCAATATATTCTGCGAGGAGGATATTTTATTAAAAACGCGGCAAATTATTACACAATGGTTTATTATTTTTATATATATCACTCGTCTGCAAAGCCACCAACCATCAAACATGAAGAAAAACATCAATCGCATTTCGGTCAGCTAAAATTTAAACAGAGATTAGGCGTCTTTTGCGATTCACACTCGTGTTTCTGATTTATCGTACGTCCAACCTTTAAATTCTCGTAGGGAGCGAACGGTTTGTCCTACAGGGCTCCGCGTGATCTCAAAAAATTCTAAAAATGCTATCAAATCTTAAATTGAAGGAAAAACAATCAAAATTTTTCGAGTTAGGGCGTTTTCAAAATTCATTTTTGAACCCTTAGAAGTGACCTGCATCAACCAAAATCTTCGGGGCACAACTAGACCCCAAATTGAGCCTACCTACATACCAAATTTCATCAAAATCGGTCTTAGCTAAGTGGCAAAAGTGCCGCGTAATGCGTACGGCCGGCCAAATTTTTAGTCGATTTTTGGATTCAACGTACCTTGAAACGTAAACCATCAAATTTTGAGGGGGTGTTAAAATTTTTTTTTCTTGGTCGATTCCAAAGGTTCATTATTGAAAATAATAAACCAAAATCAGTTTGTAGCTTCCAAATCATAAGTCAAGTTATACACGTTGACCCTTACAAATGCACATTAGGGAACATTGTATATCGAATGGCGAGGTTATGTGAACGTGTAGTAGAAACGATATGACATCCATATCACACGTCTAAAGCACGTATTGAATTACCAACGATCTGTTTATACCATAAGGTGTGGCAGCTCCATCGGCCAGATACATCGCATGTACATGATCTGTACGATGTACATGATGTAACAGGTAGTAGAAAGGTTTTAGTGCGGCAGAGCCACTTCTACCGTAGGTTGTAGATGAAACGTCAATGTCCGTCCAGCCCCTTTTCCTGTCGTTGGAACGAACGTAATTAGACGCGGTTGCCACTAAACCGTGACCGACCCGAGAGCTGTTCATTACAATGAGGTGACAATGTCGTGTTTACCGAATCGTGAGCCACAAACTCCTCATTAATTCCCAAGTAACGCTCGCTTGAATGGTGCCAGAAGATAATGGGACGAGGCGTAATGCGGAATCGGCGCCTAATATGGGTCACCTTATAGTTATTTCACAGTACGGTACATTGTAAGAAGAACCATTGTCCTTGGTTTAGACTTCTTCTGTCCCTTGAGTGCGGACCTCCACGGCCATGTTGGAGGATTCAAGGTGATAATAACCAATTAATAGAGGCCACCAGCTTTCAAATTCCACCGTATAGTTACTTTAATTTATCTTAAACATTTTATTTCAACTCGACGAATTTGTCGGAATCCTGGTATTAGCAATTGGAACAGAGTAATTAACTATCAGTGCCAAGGAATTCTGGCTGCTGAGGAAAAGAAAGGTTCACAGTCCAGACCTAGCATGCTGTTCTTTGGAGTCCTACGTACAGTTTGAAAACATCATAGCAACAAACCAACTTGGATACACCACCAACTCGAAGTCACATGCAGAGAACACGGTTTTAATTCATTCCGTTTTGAGCTTCTGAAATGAAGCCCAATGCATTCACTACCTATTACATCTTCGTATGCAGGTTGGCCAACAACGTGATGGGAGATAACCGCCATTTGAGAACCGAAAATTGATTCCTCTCAACAACATTAAAAGTTTGGCAGTGCAAGACCGTCAACAGAATGGTGCTGACAGAAGAGTCAAGAGAATGTCACTCTCCTTTCACAATGACACAGTTTTGATTTTTGAGAGGATAATCATGAGAGAATTTAATGGAGCGACACTACGAACCCTCGCGGATGGAAGTGCCACTAAAAACATAATAACTGTAAGGCGAGAGATGATTAGGGACAATCAGCCTGTTCAGATATGGCCCACTTGTAATCATCACTTTATTTTCCTGTCTAGGTCTTTATTACTAGACTGAAACGTCATAGTAAGGATTGAAAACTGTAGATGGATATGTAGACTCTAATTGCCTCGATGGTCACATCTAGATAAACTAAACTACCATAATATACCTCAGATTGTATACACGTAAAAACAACACTATTCATTCTGATTTCTCTTCTGTTCCATCTCGGATCTCAGTGTTAATACTGCCGGGTACGTTGAAGAGAGAATCGGCTCGGCGCAGCTGAGAGCCACGCAATTACAAAATAATGAAAGATGAGATGAGAAATGTCTGACGTTATAGCGATGCAGAATTTTCAAAGAAGAATGATTGGACGGTTGGAATGGATTAGGAGAAGTAATTTCACGGATATCAAAGCACCATCCGCTGGTACGGAGTTATGAGTACACGAACGCTTCCCTTTCAGCATACCGCTAAATTCAACTTGAAGAGAAGGTTCAGCAATGACGCGTCACGGAATTCGTTTCGGAAACTATAGTGTGAATAGAAAGGTATGAGACAGATTGAAAGTGGATTTGAATGAAGACTCCTGAATGGAGATTTTTATTAGTTCTATGTTGACACAGAAAGAAAACTTTTTCACAATTTCACATAATTGTTGAGGGGGCTGTTGTGGTAAATATTTGAACCAAAGATCTCAGATCCTAGCCCAATAGACAGAAACACATGTGGACATTTTATAAATCTGGCTAACCTGGCTTCAGTAGCAGTTTTGGCAATTTGGTCAGAGCCAGGGTGAATTCCTAGTCAGCCAGAATAGGAGTTTAAGATGCAATAAATTGTGAGATCGGTGAGCTGTTGTATGGCTCTTCTTTATGTTCTCAATCAGTACCCCTGAGTTGGGGGACGCCTTGAAATGGTTGCTCAAGGTCATAAGCATGCCTCCTGATGGACTGCGTATTGTGTTAGGCGCCTCTTCAACCTTTGAAGGTTGACACCAAACGATCCGAGGAATAACTGGTTTGAACAACTTGAGGATGCCTTGGAGGGTTTTGGATTGAGCCTGCCTGCTGATGCTGGACTGATCCCGGATTATCAACAATAGCCTTTTGACCCCCTGGCTTGTATCTCCCGTAATATCGACCTGAAGCTGGCAACGACCACAAGGCATTGCCCCTGTGAACCAATTGCCTTCCAAGAAACCTCGCTTCAGCCCAAGAGGTATCTCACTCAGGATAGGCCGATGTTCATCCTCCGCTCACTGGCTCAGCTACGGGTTATTAGTAAGCACGTTCCGAGGAACATGGTTACTGGCGTTAAGATTGATTTTTTCTTGTCAGCTGCATGAAAAGAAACTGCATGCCCTCTGCAACTGGGGTTCAAGTTTCACAGCTCTGCTTTTGGTTTATTTTTACTATTCAATGTCCTAAGCTAACCCCCCCCCCCCCCCCCCCGAGGTTTTGCAGTGCTTGCGCTGCCTCTTTCGTTTGAAAAACAGTACAAGCGAATACTCTGGTCAAGTGACTGAAATGTACCCAACAGGTTGTTTTAATATTTTGAGACTGCTTATTGTAATTTCCTAATAGTTGGATTTATTTCTATTTTCCCATTTCAATTGATTAAAACACACCATACCTACAAGTGAATTCATTACCAGTATAATTATTTGTACGAGTATAATTTTGTATAGATGTTTATCAGAAAGGTAATAAAGTCTTATTCATCTATCTTTCTACGAGTGTATAGACACACACGCTAGGTACCAAATGAGTACTCCCGAACCATCTTCAAATGCAGTAAAGGAGCTTCACCCCAACACGAGGAAGTGCTCGTAGTGAAAAAAATGCATCACTGTCCCAACATCAGAGGTACCCAATTCTGAGTATCCAGTGTGGGTCATTAGCGCGACGCTAACAGCCTCGTGAACTACTCGCAACGTCGAAAACAGCTGCAAACGAGTTATTCGACGGATTCTGTAGCCTGGAAGGTAATGACGAGGTAATAATATTAGGGGAAAGAGAGGGTTCTGCCTGAGAATTAGATAGGCAGCCGAGAGATGATTTGTGATGCCCAGCCATCACCTCCGTTCCGCTTAGCTACCGACCATTAGCCCCGCGCCTATTCTACCTCCAGAACTCCACACTCAACTCGACACGGTTCGGTTCTTGTCGGTTACTTCCGCTTTCTGTCGCCTTGTTCGTGATCTTTTCGACTGAAATATCGTAGACAGGAGACGTACTTATGAACATATCATAGAAATCAAGCCTCAACTGATCAATTCGATATAACGAGAAGTACTTTTCTGGGCACGTGTAGAACATAGTCAAGGTCAAAAGACTCCATCACATCAAGGTTGCAGTCATCAAGTCAAAATTGCAGAATATTTTAAAATGGCGATACTGACGTGGATTTGGTGAAATTACGATATAATCTTTATTCATATTTACGATTACGATTCCAGGTTCCTGGGACTCTAACGATTCACAAGAGTTGAGGGAATATGTTCTTGAATATGCACAACTTTGAGTACTTAGTCCAAAATTTCTGGCGTAACGAAATCGCCCTTTCGTTTGTTACTATGAACATTTTGAGTCCATAACTTCATTTCCTTCGAAAATTCGCCGAAATGATAGATTTTTTGACATTTGATTTTTTCGGTAAGAATAGTACACACAGTGACAAATAGGGTCATATGTGACAGATGTCTTTACTGCTTAGTATCAGCTGTAGCATATTCAACTGGTGTGTCAAACTTTCAAAATAAAGACATTTGTATCTGAAACGATAGGATTATAACTACCTACCTACTCTAAACTATTCTGAACTACTCTGAAAACTATTCTAACTACTCTTGTGAAACCCTCTTGGAAGATAAAATAAATAAATAAAACTCGGCGCTTTGCGCCTCGGCGGGGGGCTCCGCCCCCCTGCACCCCCCGGTTTATTTCTTTTTCCATACTCTGTATGAAATCATAGGAACACAGAATGTGTTTTTGCGATGCTAGTCATCCGTTAAATAAAAACAACAATAATAAATGTGGAGTCTTTGGCAATAATAAAATAAATAATTGTTAGACATTTAATTTGGTCTACAACCCTATAAATGTTATATAAATAAATATGTAACTACAAGAAAAATACTATATAAATTGAGAGCTTTCCAACGAATGGTGAACAATTTCTGTGCAATGAACACTGCGGGAGTTCTATTTCCTTACCAACGGCTTGGTTGCACGTGAAAATCATTATAAAAGGCGCGTAACGGTTTTTTTCTGTCGCTTTTTCGTGACGATTTTTTTTCGGTAGGTCATCGCAAAAACACATTCTGTGTTAAAACATTTTTAGAAGTCGATAACACACTCTTCACGTTTGCACACAAACGGTTGGAATTCGTAGAAACCAGGCATTCCCACCCAATCCCGAATTCAAACGCTCTCGGGAAGAGACCTGGACAATTTAATTACATCCAGATTCAACAAGGCGTCAACTCCCGGTATGATACGCGTTTCTACGATTAATTCTACCGGTATGTACGCAATTAAATAATTAATTATTCATGAGAATCCGCCGTAATGTTTGTCATTTTAACGGCATAACGAACCGCATGAGACCTTCGGGTGACCTTGAACACAGCAAAATACTTCTTGTTTCGAGTCTTCTGAAGAATAATTCACGAATGTTTCCTGGAAAACTGTCAGGAAAGAACGATAAAATTATGAATTTTCTTTCTATTGTTTCAGTGCAACTAGTTCGGAGCAGGTGTTTATCAGAAAAATATTTAAACGGTATCTTCTTTGTTGTTGTTACGGAACGGGGCTACCCTGGCAATAAATCTTCTTTGATTACCTGTGACAAAATTCCTTATTCAATTAGGAACCCGCATTAACTTTCTCTTCTTTCACAAAGTAAAAGTGTTTTGCGGGCGTTTCCCGAGAAATTTCTGCCAGGGCAAGGGTGCATTTACGTGGTATCGCAAGGAGCAGTGGCCAGAGAGGAGGCCTGATTTGGTGCGAAGGTCTTTCTCCTTCAGTGACGGCAGAGCGTTTACCCTTTTCTTGGCAGTGGTAATCACTGATCAGCTGTTTGGGTGGCCTCAGCTTTGGAGTATTGCGCCAGTGTGCAGCTCTTCTGTTTTTTCCCCATTAGAGCTCTACAGTAATAAAACTCTTAGTAATTAGAGATGGGCAAAACGGTACACCAAGAAGAACGGCTCTGAGCGCTCCGCTTATTCAAAAGATCCGGATCTTTTCGACGGATCAGTGGCTCTTTTGAGCTCGTATTTATTGTAGAGATGAAAATACGATAAAAACGCTACAAATTGTTACACAACGGTTTATTTTAGTTCTGCCCGGAAATGTTTATTCGATTATTGGATTCTACACTACCTTGAATCCTAAACCATGAAATTTTGAGGGCGAGAGGGAATAATTTCTCTGTTGCTGGATTCCAATGGTACATTATTGAAAATTATACCTAACCCAAAAAGCGCTGTTGTTCAATAAAGATGCTCAACAAATCCTTCAAAAAATCAACGAAAAACAGTAAATGAACAAGATTAAAGCAATGAATAAGTAAGACTTAAAAATACAGTTTTTTTTGTAAAATATTTATTTATATGAAATCAGCATTTTTTTATGTCTCTAATGACAAACCACAATTTAAAAAAAAATCTTAGTAGGTATAACATTTTGATGTTATATCATGGTATTCAACAAAGGAAATTAAGGTAACCAAGGTAAAAGAGAATAAACGAACCAATAAGTACGTAAGCTTCAATATTGATAATAATGGTAAGATAAGGATGTGCTTTTGCTTGCCTTTTGAACTTGTATCAGAAAGCTCCTCACAAAAAATCATGATGTAAAAATCAAACAGGGAGAAAAAACAACGGAAAGAATCCGAAAGTGGGTCACAGAAAACACTGGAAAAAAACGGTAAAGTTTACGACCAAAAATACAATAATGCATAAGTGGTGGTACGATACAATTCCGCAAAATTGTATTGTTTGATCGACTTACATCTTATTTTCCCTCGGAATTATCGTACGGGTTGGCAACAGTGAGCTGACGAAAAGGAGGTCCTAATTTTCCCGAACACTGCCGATCTCAAAAAAACCGAAGATCGAAGAGCCGCCGTTCATTTATTTTACTGGATCTCAAGAGATCCGAAGATCGAAGAACCGCGATAATCGCTAATAGTAATCTCAGGAAAGTATTCAGAGCCAAAACATGGCGACTCCGATCCCTGTTTGATTTGGCGATTGTCTTCTTCATGACCACGGTCCCAGAGCAAAGTCTGCTTATTGCCACGATACACAGGAAATGTAGACAATCCCAGGTCAGCTTAGTTATCGAGTAGTCTGCAATGACCTTTAGGATTACCTCACTATCAAAGATTATGTAAATAAGTGCTCAGTCAAAGGTTCAGCTTGATAAATATTCGCTTCTGTTCCTTGGGGTTTAGTTAAGTTGAAATTTGGGCCTTTGATCGGTAGGCCAGCTCTTCCATTCATCACTTAACTGACCCTTCTGAGATACTAGAGAAGAGAACCTGGTTCATAAGTGGAGGCGTCCCTCTTTTCCAGCATCCACGATTTTCGATGATCATTCTAAAGTCACTGGATAGGTGTGGACTCAGTATTTCCAAGTGGCTCACTTCGCGAGGGAGGATTTTGAGTTTTCCCAAATACAGCATTCAAAAGGAAGACCTTACCTCTAGTGCTGCTGTAGGAGTTAATCGGCGTCATTTTCAGATTAAATTAATGTGTCCCCCATAGACTTATTTGACCACATAAGTACTCATAGAATTATAAAGAGAAAAGGTCCAATACTAGTAGATAGTTGAACAGGATCTGTTCCCGCACCGAAGGGTCAAAAACACTCAAAAGGTTGGTAGGGAAACTGGTCACCAGTTTATTACCTTGTGGGGAAATCTTAGTATAACTGCCATTCTTTAATTAGTTTACCCCCTTGATATCAGAGGTATTTTTTGTTGGATTGAGAAAACGAAGGAGACTGGTCCTCCGCATCATTTGAACCACTTTACCTTGGCTATTCTGGAACAGTTTCCTTCTCTCTTGATGTGCCTGGTCGCCATTTTTGGACCAGTTTCCCTCGGTCCAATCCCCCTCAAAAATTGATATTTTCGGACTTTCCGTCCACTACAGATTCTTTGAGTGCAATTTGGGCATTCTTCGTATTATATTCATTTATTGCGGGGAGCTCTGAGCAGAAGAGGAAACTGCTATTAATTTATTATATGTCCCATCTAAGTAAACGAGGTGATTCGCGGTAGAGGTAGATATTTATACCCTGATAATGTCGTTCTATAAAATTACGGCCAATTAATCTAGAAAAGTCGTTAAGTAGATGACAATTAATTTTATTGTTACCATTAACGAATTTATTTCTCACAATATTGTTGCAAGAGTGCCTTCAAGGAAGGTGTATTGAGATACGTTTTTGCAAAGGCTGATGGTGAATCATGTGATGGAACTAGTCGCAATAAGTATTTCAACTAGGGACCCGTACAAGATATGTGTTTTTTGGAGCTCTGCTGGAGTAGGAGCTATTTTCAGACTGCATAAAATATTGTATCATTCAAGAATGAACACGAGAGAAGTTTGCTTCAACGATTACAGCTGATCTCAATTCTTACCAGTCATTTACTCTGTATTGATTTTCATTGGTCTAAGATGAACGGGAAGTAAGTTAGTTCAATGACTTACACTGCTGATCTGACTTTCTGTCATTAATTCCAGCGTTCCTCATGGAGAATTGTATCAGATATTAAAGTCCAAAGATGCTTCTTTTCGACGAGCAAACCGAGAAACATCACGAAGTTTTCAATATTATTTTAAGATCGATGAAAGAATATTGAAAACGTCGTGATGTTCAAGTCAACGAGATTGAAGGAAAGACTATTTTATTTACGAGAGATTTTGAGAAAGGGAATGAAAGGTATGAATGAAGAATGTGCTGGAATTGAATGAGTAATAAGCAGAAAGCTGGTAGGGGTTGTGAAGAGGGGTAGAAAAGAGAATTTTGTCATAATATGAAAAGCTCAACTTCCATAATCTACTTAGTATGTAGGTAAATTAAGAAGAAAATCATACTTCATCGATCATCATTCATAGTCTCACAAACTTTCCTAATGACTTATAGTCCATCCTCCCGAAGCTAGTCAGCGGACATGACCATGGACGATTAAAGAAGAGGATGTAATAGGTGTTACATTTACCAAAGCCTACAACTTGGTTGGAAACGTGACCATTATATGAAAAAAACACATGTAGCTATTGTAACCTGAATGAGTAACAAATATGCTCGACAATAATAAGAGGGAGAGGAAAGATAAGCCATATTCAAAGGGGCACGAAAAACAGTTTTACTTACGAGAGAAATGTGGTGGAGGGAACGTCAACGATGCTTAACTCGGCAATTTCCTGCAGAAGCAGGAAGCTGGGAGAGTCGTCGCCAAGCTGTGATGAGATTATGATTTAATCCAGGGCCGGAGTCCTTCCTCTGCCACCACCCTCATCCCGTCTCCAGTGTGGCACCAAAATCAATAGCGCGCCCGTTCTGTGGCTTCAGAACCGCGGCCACCTGCTGTCCATTTCGAAGTAAACCACGTGATTACAACGGAACGTGATTGGAGTACTTTTGGAGTGGGTTTGTTTTTGAACTTAATTTGATGATGGTAGTGCAAACATGATTTCGTAGAACCCCATTTGGGATGAAATAATCATGAGACTTGTGTAGTACTACTTTATTTGACCTACAACACGATTTATTTCAACAATTGATCGCAAGAACAACTCATTCAATAAACCTCTCTTCTCAAAAACAACTCTCCTCAGCGAATGACTCCTTAACTCACGAAAGTATTGAAAATTATTGACTACCAGCGATTTCCGAAACAAGGAGCTCAAATGCAGAACAGCTCTCCCACTCCTAGAACTCTCCTCTCTCAAATGACAACTCTTCCATTTACTCACATATCAAATTACATCGAGATTTCCCAGATACTAAACGGTACTTAGGGGAAGAGGGCGGAGAAAAACAGGTAGCTCGACTCTTCCTTACGTAAGATTCAATCAAGTTAGCCTACCTTTCACACTCCTCTTCTTTTCTACAACACTACAACACAGCGGAAGGAGACGCTTTGACGCAGCAACGCTCTTCCTCTCACTAGAACATACGACTCCCTATCTACAACCTTCACTCCTTCCTTCAACAACTCTCATACTCACTCACCAAACCTCACTTGGAGCTAAGAGATTACATATAGGACTTTGACGGGCTCCGGAAGATGAGATCTCGCAAGAAAGCTCTTCCTCTCACTAAAACACCTATAATTCCCTTCTTTTCTCAACTCACACACTCCCTACCTGAATCAACTTCATTTTTTCTCACCGAATCTCCTGAGTTTGCACATCAACACCCGAAAAGTCGTACCCACTTATCAACTCATCTTTGAGGTGGGTATGATTTGATGTAAAGTTCTAACAATACTTATTTTTTTCGACAACAAACCCCTAAATCCTGTACAATTTTTTTCAGTAAATTTTTCAAAAATTTCTTCAATACATTTTACATACTTTTTGCGAAGAAGATCTCTATGAATGAACCTCAAAAATGTGGAGAAAAACCACTAGGTGATAAGAATGGTAAATCAATATTGGATGAAACAGATTCGTGAATTAAAGATTTCATAATCTATAAGAATATTATATGCACAAGAATGGAACAAAATACTGAACTCCTTTAATCCAATAAACCTTAAGAAAAGGGTGACAATCGTTATGAAACGATTATTCTGAAACGGAAAGTGACAGACTCGAGGTAATAAACAGCACAGTTTTGAGTTCGAAAAAGTGAAGAGGCGACAGATAAACGAAAAATCAATCTCGGGCGTAAATTGCACTTTCAGTGCAAAAAGCGTTAATTGAGAGGTTTTTTCTCCTCTCTAAAAAAAAACCGAGACCGCCGTCATAAACAAGGGAGTTTAATTTGCGGACCCTTTGAAGTAGGGGTGAAGGAGCACGGCGCCCTATGGTTTACCCACCCACTGCGTTCGACTTATTTCTGTAAGTCATAATTTCTTAGCCGCCCCAAGAAACAGTTTTCCATAAAACGCTTCCAGAACCCGTAATACGGCGTAGTGAGGAATTAAAAAATACTCCATCATGATGTATATAATGTAATAATGTACGTTAAAAAATTTCATCTCCCTCTTGTTGCAAGAATTTTTTTATTTTTCGAATTATTTTAGGTGGAGTAAGTCGTCGGAGCCTCAAAATGCACGCTTTGAAATTTTTTTTGAGTAATGATTTTTATTCGGAAAAGATGGTCTCTTTGTTTGATACTTTCATAGTTTTCTTTGAACGTACCTAGTTATGACGAGCAGCTAACTGTTATCGTGATAAAGTGCTGAATGCTTTTGGAGAACTGGAAGTCAGATCTGACGAACGATAACGCTAAATTATCTTTTGTCCTGCCTGGCATATAATAGGCAACTATCCTACTTAGATAAGTAGTTAGATATATATGTTTTTCCTTTTCATCTTAGAGCACTCAAATAGAGTATACAGCCACTGTCAGAGACCACTCGAAAAGATCTTGAGGGTAAATCAGCTCATAGGTGAAGATTTTAGTAAAAGAAGGGGTTGTATGTTCTGGCAACCAAAAATTGGAGAAAGTTAAAAATATCGAAATTACAGAAAAATACGTATTTTTAAAGAGAAACAGAGAAATTAAATTACACAATCTGAAATGCAATCACTCTAGCATTCAAAAGTAGAAACTTGAATCGTAATCAATGGTAGGGAGTTCGTTTTCATGCGCACTCTAGTATAAAATGTACTCCCCATGAAAGGATGTTCAGACATAATGGTAGATCTTGATATGGAAGTGCACTCCCCTCCTGGCTGAGCACACCTGGACCCATCCTACTGAAGAGGCTCGATCGTGCGAATAAATATCAACCACTCGTGGAACAAGTGGAGTTTCTGGACTCCAGCCTGGCGTATGCTACAATTCGCCACAAAAATGGAAAAGAGTCAACAGTAGCTCTTCAGTATTTGGAACCAAGAGACAAGATTAGCTTATCAGGATTTGGGATTGAAACACCCATCGAAACCATCTACAGGTCATTGGAGCAACTATCACCTGGCGAGAGATATGGCATGGCAAGTCAGCCAAGGATCTGATTCGGGCTGGTTACCTTCTGTTCATCCTAGAGTGGATGACCACCCGAGTCCTAACAGGAGGATCATTTATCTGGTCTACATTCAGGGCTACGGCCACACGACGGCGAGCCACGGCTCGAGCAAATGGGCCCCGTAGGACTTGGAGCTGAACTCGAACCACATGGGGACGAGAAGGGTCAGCTGATGGCATAGCCAGAAGAGGCTCAATCCTCCCTACATCATTCCTGGGACAAGGTGATTCAACCTTGTCCCTCATCTCAACGTCCGAGATCGGATCTCGGACCCTGATACCAAGCAGCCAGATGGACATGACTGCTGAGTGCTGATACAATGTGATGCAAATATTTATGTGCAATACCATCGATTGTAGTGGTGAAATATTTTTTCCAAATATAAATTGTCAATGAAATGGATGTGCACTCCGCTCCTGGCTGAGCACACCTGGACTCATCCTACTGTAGAGGTTCGATCGTGCGAATAAATATCAGCCACCCGTGGAACAGGTGGAGTTCCTGGACACCAACCTGGCGTTTGCTATAATTCGCCACAAAAATGGAAAAGAGTCAACAGTAGCTCTCCAGTACTTGAAGCCAATAGACAACATGAGCTTATTAGCATTTGAAATGGTAACACCCCAAGAGCAAAACGCGTCAATCCACAATTTGAATCTGGTGAGATCTTCATTGACAGACCAAGATGATGTGCAGACTCTCCTCCCAGGCCTAAGAACCCGGACATCGTCAGCTCTCCAAGACCTCGTCGCCCTCCATCTCACTTACCAGACTACACCCTGTATGAATTGAAAGTAGGAGCGAATCAAATGTTTCCAATCCTAACTTGTTCATTATTGTGATGTGCTGTAGCTCCCCTTTTTATTTCCACATCATTCGTGATGTATTTTTCTAGTTGCGTATTCAGCTGAATAAAGCCTCATTTTCAATAAGGTATAAGCAGTATCGGTTTATTATATTAATTATAATTTTATCGATTTTTGGTAACGATCATTGTTAGGGTCAATGAAGATTGAATGAGTCATTGATAAGTACAAAGAACAGGTATGATTGCCAGTTATCTATAAAAATAGGCAGATTAGAATCCTAAACAAATAAGAATGTGATTTAAAGAACTGCCATAACGATTGTTTGGAGAATCGTTTACAACTTTAAGCTGTTTGACAAACTTTCTGATGACTGAGAGTTTCTCGGAGTCGTAAGAATGCAGTGAATATGTTGCAGAGCAGAACACTGTTTTATGAGTAGCAAACAGCACCTAATAATACAGTTCGAAAGACAAGGGGATTATGATGGTTGCACCAACTGTATTACGGTATCAGGAACCGTAAACCGAATTACTGGAAGCCCACGTGAAATAGGATCGACCGACATGAGCGCAGAGCCGGCGAGGGGACCATAAATAACGATTAGAACTTTAGAACCTAACAAGATATTACACAGCTTGTGAACAGCGTTGTAAATCTGGTTGTAAGCTTCGTAATACGATTCCAAGGTTTTATGTAGTTTTACGGCTGATAACATTGGAAATTCATCTGGAATATTAGTCGACGTAGTACCCAAAGAGTGTTCCATTCATCGTTAATGTTCTGACTATTCGATAGTTCTCAGCATAATGATCGCCATTAAAAACCTGAGAGATAACCGAAATTATCAGTGGAAATGCCAAAATGAAGATGTTATAACGCAGTTGGCTAGCACTATGTGTAAAATTTCGTTGGATGGCCCAAAAACCAATTGTAAGTAGAACTATGAAAAATATTTTTTCTTTTAATTTATACCTAACAAAAATTTATAGTTGATACACCAACAAGGAATCTTTTAAAGGTGCCTGCGAAACAGACATCAAAGGTTCTGTGAGTTCAGGAATTTATAGAAAAATTGAGCCGATTAGACCGCACAAAACTTAATCAAAGTTCATCACGATCGAACAGAGATTTTTTATATTACGTATGCCCGAGAAGAGGGACTGGAACTGAGTCTGTGGGGCTTGGAACCGAAATCCTACAGAAAGCTGTGAAACGCAAAATATTTCATGACTCCAAGACCACTATCACCGACTAGTCCATGCAGCCCAGTCAATTAATACATCTAACATCGCAATGGCGATACCTACGGTATTTTTTTATACGTTGTTAGGACCCCTAAGGGTAGTACATCACAAAATTTCCAACCCCGAAAACCCTGAGCTACTGACGTAGTGCGCTAAAAAGATGAAATTTAAACTAAATTTTCAAGACTGTACCCAGTAACTTTAAATTTTAATTTTTTAAGATTTTTAACTTTAAGATTTTAACTTTTAAAATCGGCTAAATTTGCTACAGTTTGATACCAAAAATAACTAATTTTTTACTAAACGTGAAATTTTAATGTTAAGAAAAACTTTTTTTGTGATTTTAGAAAGAAGTGAAGAGAGAGGAATTTGAAGCATTAATCATACCTGTAGCTAACTTGGTTTTTTCAAAAATGACTTACAACCAAAAAAGAAAAAATCATGTTTTGGGAAACAATTAAGAAAAATTGATGAAACAATGAAGAAATATTTTGGGGAAAATATGGAACAGCTTCAATGATACCTAGTGCACAATTAGATGGTTATTTGAAGATAGATTTTAATAATTTTTTCAAGAATTGAATCTGGACAGATTATGAAGATCATTCTACACGAAAAAGTGAACCCAGGATACTCACAAAGAACGAGCGTCTGCTGGATTGCTGCAAAAGGAAAGTTCTGAGAAAGATATTTGAGCCTGTGTGAGAGGGAGGTTTATTTATAATTCAAAGATAGTGTAAAGCACTCGGAGGATTAACCGGTCAGCCAGATAGTATGGATTCCGTGAAGTGGGTGAGGCTGCAATGTCTTAGGCAGGTTCAGAGGATTGACGAGTTGCCTGGTGGGACCCCACTGAGTTGATATTCAGGCTGTACAATATTGAGGAGGACTTCAGGGGTCAAGAAGTCAAACTGCATCAGGTCCGTTGTGTCGAAGAAGAAGATGTATAAATAACAGACAAGGAAGGTACATAGATTTGAGACAAGCGAAGGGTTCGTTCATCAGAAGTGCAAATACCTTCTCCCGAAGACTTAATTCCTCAGTCACCTCCCAATGTTTACTCAATGCTTTCAGTGGTAAATTATCTGTAAAGTGATGAAAGGTTTCTCTTCAAGTCGGATTGGCAATTCATCACCGATTTTCTCTCTAGCTACTGCGGGTGGGTAATTCTGAAGCGTCCATTCTCCTGTTTGCACAAACCTGGCTCGGAAAGGGGTTTAATTTGCGTAATTGTCTATTCGTGTTTGCCGTAATTACATAGCAGGTTATAAATGCTGAGGTAATTATTCGAGAGCGTTAGTAAATTAACTCAGTGATAGAAGCATTAATGATGTTTTACATTATTTGGTGAATCAATATCCACAGAGGCAAGGCTACGCATTAAAATAATAAATATAGCCTGTCGTTTTCATATTATAAGTTGCATATTAATATATTTATGAGTGATAAAAAGGTAGCCAAGTTGTCTGGGAGGTTGGAAAATTAATTGAAATTTATTACATCGCAATATTATTATCGTACGTACATGTTGTATACGAAGTTGGGATGGTTTGCTGCCTAACATGATGAGAAATGTTCTGAAAGAAAAACTAGTGTACACACTAGTTTTTCTTTCAGAACATTTCTCATCATGTACATGTCTCAACATGTCTCATCGAGTACATTCAAACTTCAGTTTTGAGCTAGGTAGGTGTTTATACGAAGAACAGAGTTCCAGCATATGTAGAACTTTTCAGAACCAATCAATAACTCCCAGCTCATCAACCCTGCACACAGTGTTGCGTCTACCTGTGGTTTATTATTCAAACCAAACCAAACTTACCTTCTTCAGTAGAGGACGAAGTAGTGTATAAGGCAGAAAGTAGAGTGCTAAGACATTTTTGGAGTACTAGAGACTTAATTTACTTGAATCATTAAGCCACAGAGTGGACAATGCTCAGTACTACTTACTGTACCGCCATCTTGAATACATCTGGACTCTGACACAGTACGAAGCACTGGTGGTCCTGTAGTGCAGAGGGAAGATCCTCAATATCAACTGGCAGCCTTGGATCTTGTTGATGAAACAACTGAGCGCTTTCTGGCTGCATGTATGTCTGTGTGTCTGTGTCTGTCATGAATTCCTTGTAACGGGCATAACTATACGAAGTTATTGTCCGATTAATATGAAATTTTCAGGGATTGTGCGGGTGTGTAGACGGTCCCCTATGAAAATCATCATCCCCGGACGTAGGCGCGACTGCGCATGCGCAAACGTGATTTCCTTGTAACGGCCATAACTTCCACATTTCCTACCTGATTTCGATGAAATTTTCAGGGATTACGCGGATTAGGTTGTAGATGGTCCCCTATGAAAATCATCACCTTCCGACTGATAGTAGCCACTGCGCATGCGCAAACGTGAATTCCTTGTAATAGCCATAACTTCCACATTTTCCATCTTATTTTGATGAAATTTTCAGGGATGTTACAGATCAGTATTTACATGGTCCCCGTGAAAATCACCACCTTCGGACTGATAGTAGCCAATGCGCAGCCACTGCGACATTTTTCATCCGAATTTGATAACATTTTTTAGGATTGTCCAGATTAGCGTGTAGATGGTCCCCTATGAGGGTAGTGAAAGGTACTTAGAGATTGGTGTTTTGAGATTAACTACTATACATCGGATCATCTAGATAATAGGGTTATGGATACGAGGAAGCTATGTGCCACACCCACTTGTTTTCTTTTTCATTTTGATCATTAACATTAATTATTGTTGGATAATTACTGTATCCAAAGCAGTACTTCCAGACTAAACAATTTATCCATCCATAATAGGTTAATTTTATTTTTTGAGGAACCTACCGGTACTTGATAAGGTAAATGAAATGGTTTCGTAATTATTCCGACAATATTCAGGTCGACTAGGAACGCACGGAGGTCCTCATGGCACCGACCAAAGAGACCGTCATCTCTTAATCATTCGCGGTGTTTTTAAATGTCGCAGGTTATGTCGATGGCAAACAGGTCGATTTCAGAGTTTCCCCTCCGTCCGAAACACGCTCGCAAGTCAATGGGACGAGCAGCTGCGGCGCTGGGTGCTCTTTGTCAATGAGGCATAATAACCCTACGACACCACACATGCCGTCACGGGTGAGTCACGTCACGTCACGCGAAAGGGTGCGTCGGATCGGCACGCGGAGGGTTGAAATCTCCCCTCGCTTGGGATTTACAAGAACGGAAATAAAATCGGAGACATCCCATCTGTCTCATCCTCGAGTGGGACAGAACCTTCAAAATGAAACAAAAAACCAAAAATATCAAGTTTTGAAGATCCGGTCATTTGAGGAAGTTCAGTAAAAATTGATAATAATAGTAAATCTAAAACGTAAAAAAACCTTCAAGAACTGAATAGTAAAGTAAAACCCTGAACTTTCCCAAATTTTTGTTGAATTCACTACTAACTTATAACATTTTGATTAGGAAATTTTGGATAATAACCACTTTATAAAATTTCGCCAAATATACTTCATGCAAAATAAATCTGAAGTAGTTGAAAAGCTTGAACAGAAATTGAATGAAACCAAAGTCTTGGGACATGTCATAAAAGTAATCTTAAGCGATAATGGTGGTGAATTTGATAGCATTGCAGTAAGGCAGTTACTAATAAAACATGGCATAAGACAACGACTAACCATGCCATACACACCTGAACAGAATGGGTGTTGTGAACGAGACCATCGAACTATTGTTGAAGCAGGGAGAACGTTGATGCATGCTCATGGCGATTTACCGAAAGGTTTGTGGGCAGAGATTATCAACACTGCTGCTTATGTCATAAATAGAACCGGCATTTCAAGTGTAGAAGGAAAATCACCGTATGAATTGTGGAGCGGAAAGAAACCTGATATTAAAAATTTGAGAATCATAGGCTGTACTTGTTATGTACACATTCCAAAGCCACATCATAGATCAAGTCGAAAAAGCAGTTGAAGGAATTTTAGTTGGATACGAAGAAAATGGTGGTTGTAGAATTTGAAAAATGAAACTGAAAAGAAAAAAAAATGAGGTCCAGAAATGTAGTTTTTGACGAAAATGCCGTGACAGGAAATAAGCAGAAAACAGATACAAGAAGTGAAAAAGAATGTCTGATCACCTTGTATTTTATTATTCTAGTACCAATCTGCCTGATTCTTTTTATTTTTTAATTAATTAAAATTAAAATTAAGAATAATTAAGATTAAAATTAAGATTATTTTTCTTTTTAATTAATCGGACCATTCCATGGGTCTAAATGTATAAGTGAATCCAGGATACTCACAATCATTGATCGATTTTGAAAAGTTCTAAACACAATGGAACTCTCTATTCTTCGTCTCTTCTTCGTACACACCTAAATCGATACTGCAGCTTGAATTTACGCGCTAGTTATTTTTTCGGAAAGTTCCTCGTCATGTTAGGCAGCAAACCATCGTAACATCGTACATAACATGGATGTACGTTGAGGGAGCGAAACTGACTCAGAGAAAAGTAGTAGAAAAATGGCGTTTACGTGGTTTTGAATAGTCTGGTCGTCTGGGAAGGGTTAGTGACATCCACACGATGTGTGGATAGCATGTCATGCTATATTACCAAAGTATTCCACAGATATCAGACTACTCTTGTATCTACATTGATATATGGAGTACCTGAGTAGCAGTGCTAAATTCACCCAATTCAGTGAAATGAAAATTTTTTACTCGTACAGGTAGAGTGTCCAATTCTGTGAATAGCTACTTTAGTGTTTCACGTTTTCCATGAATGAATTAACGATAAATACACGTCATAACATAGTAATCTGAGAAGTTAGGGTATTTGGTCGGATCTCAAAATAATAACGTGTTATTAATAAAACGCGTCCTTCTTTTTTTTCTGGGCGGGTTTAATGGGCCTTCTGAGCTTTCCGGCAGGTAATTCAGGTACGAACGTGACCTGCAGGTCCGAGGCTGGAGCGTGAGAAGCGAGAATCTTCTGAATCATAGGCTGGGATGGACTTCTCCCCTCTCCCTGTGAAGGCGTTTTGTACGACAGTGACCACAGCGCGAGAAGAATCCAACAAGGTTCAGAAGGAATTACGTAGTAGTGAAACTATTTCACAATTTACCAGAACTATGCAATCGTACAATTAAAACATACAATTTGTGAATATTCAATGCATTTTTCTCTGCAAAACTCCAACTCAGTAATTCGGCCACTAATTTCCAGAGTTGTCTACTTTGCCCAACATTTCCTTATATTGAAGATATATATAAGAATAGGAAGAAGAATAAAATTATGACTTAGCAAGAGAGTTCTGCAAGGTCCTGACAGAGGTAAGAGGTTCTGAGACTGGCGATTCTTATGCTCTCACATAATCTTGATGGTCTATTGCTTACACGAATGTAATTGTTCTTATTTAAATAGAATTATCATTATTAAAACTAAAGTGAAGATCAAAAAGCTCTTAGCACGTTAGCTGCCAGCTAGACCAAAAATGGGTCTAGCAGGACTCTTCCATCAGGCCGTAAGACCCAACATGGTTCTAGGCTGTTACCTACGCTTTATGTGATTTTGTCACTTCTAGCGGCTCTTTTGAGTAAGATCACGTGAATAAGTCTCTTCTTTATACTTTTACCATTCATTGCTACTCTTAGCACCATAAAAATGTGCGTTGCGGGTTCATTCGAAGTCAACTTCAAATCATCTTCTCTTACTGCTCAGTTCCTGGTTGTTCTGTTTACTTAATTTTACCTTACCTACTGGTTGGTCACCAATTCGAAACAATCGACGTGATTTCCTTGCATTGTGAAATGAATTCAGAGGAAATTATGGAGTACTTTTATTGTAACTGGTACACAAGACGATCGTTTGAGTGAGAGTCTGAAACTGCAGTTTTTTAGCATGTACTTAAATTTACATGTATTTCAGCTTGGCAATCAACGTGTAAGTAACCCGGACCATCTAAAAAAAAATGAGCGAAACGGAGGAAACTGGACCAAATAAGATGAGTTTTGGATCAATGTGGCGCCCTCTGTTTTAATCTGCAATGATCATCAATGGTCAGAAAGCGGTCGCTGTTTACCTTCGAAACTCAAAACACCATTTTGATGACAGTTCGTCCAAAAAGGCCTCATTAGCTTAACTTCACCATCGAAAGCGATTCGTGTGCATCAAATCCAGGCAACAAATCGGTTGCTTTACATTATCTGAACTGATAGGTTGACTCGGTCTCAACTCACGTTAAGCTGGTTATTGTTTCGCTTCTGCATTCAGACACTTGGCAACCCTTTTAAATGGCGTTGATGGCGATAGATGAAGCTCGCAAACTTAGCGGCCGGTAATTGAAACATTATCGATCCCTGGATTATTCCAACCTCCCGCCCTTCAAAGGGCTTCAACTCAGAGCCTGGAAACTATGTTCTTGGAAACTATGTCAGGGACCCGACACGGGGCACGTTTAATAGCTGTATCGTTTATTTGACTAGTTGATACCGCTATTCCGCCCAGTTTGTGGGGAACGCGATAATAGGTAACCCATTGATCGATCACTGCTCAGTCACCATCCAGTATACTCAATAATGATACGTTTGGCGATAAATTATCAGCATAGCGGTGAAAGGATTCTCTCGCAGGTGGATTGCCAATTTCATCATCGATCACTCAGTACGACTGGAGGTGTTGATTTCGGGCTGTTTTAGCACGGAAATTCACAAGAAGAATTACTCATTGAGCTGGGTAAGGTCAACTGCTCTATCATTAGCAAAACCACGAGATTTTACACAATTACCTAAAATAGTAACAATCGGATAATAACAAATCCCTTCCTCTCACTTCTTTTTTCATTTCTCCCGAAACCCACTTATGGCAGTTTTTTGTTATTCGTCTGTATCTCGGGCACCAAAAAGCTACAAAAATTTTTGTAAACTTGTTTTTTTTTTTTTTTTGCAAATACCGTAGGCGTCATAGCGATAAGAATTACTACATGTTTTGTCAGCAGCAGCCCCTTTCAAGTACAAGGTAACTAACTGGGTAGTCACCATACAACGTAAAACCTGTCAGTCGCTTGAATGCAACAACGAAGGCAATACGTTATATAATACCAAAATTTGATGAATTTGTGAAATTTTACGCTTTGAAGGTGATGTATGAATGTCAGTAGGGTATATGAAACACCAACAAGAAGCCTGGAGGTACGTCACACCAAAAGGAAGGGAGAAGGAGAAAATACAAGAAGATCGGTCCGAGAGGAAAATGTGAGAAGGAGAAGTGGCAAGAGAAAAGGGAAGTAGTAGGCCTTGACTGGCGGGCAATGAACTTCTAGGACTTATCAGAAAGGAACCGGACTTCGAGGGATGGAGGCTGCCGTGCGGCGACCTTTCCACTGGTCTGATGTCCGATCCACAATATTGTCAGCTGAGAAGCACTGCGCCCGTTTTGACTAAGTTACCTGGTCGAAAAATGGCTGCTAAAAGTAATTTTAAGGACCAGTTTCTTCGCCTGAGAAAACTGGTTCAAAGCTGTACACCAAAGATAAGTTTTTAGGATTGGACCTGTTCCTTTGTGATCTGTTTGGACCAGCTAAAACCTCAATCAATATTTGGACAAGTCCCTATTTGGTTGTTGGTGTACCTGGTCAAATGAGCTCAAGGGTGAAAAAGATGGCTTGCGAATCACCAAAATTTCAGAAAATATAATAGTAGTTCTGGTTGCACAAGTTATTACGGCATTTGAATGACGTGAAGGCTTTATTTTCGTGTGTTCCGCCATCTAGTAGGCTATATTACCAGAAACAAGGTGTTCAGACATTTAAAAAATCGTCGTCCCACGACACATCGAAAAGAGCCTCTTCCCTCGCGCGCCTACGGCGCTTTGAAGTCGGTCAAAAAAAGGACAACTGTTAGGCAATTTAATTATATTAGAGGACAAATACTTTAATAAATAGAACATGGGTAAGTACGAATGAATAGTATCTAGGTATTATTTAATCAACCAGATAGTTGGCTGACATAGAATTGAAGGATAGCAGAAGTAAGGTAGGAGGAGAGGGTAAGGAGTTTCAATATTGAGTGATAGTTATTGAGACATAACGTACAGTTTAATTTTTAGATAAAGGGATGGATTTCCTTATATCCAAATCATAGGTACCGATTTTTAATGGAGAACAGTAGGGGAAGAATCTCAGTTGAACAAGAAAACTTGCACTGGGACATGTAGTGGGCGCATCCATCTTATGATTGATTGGAGTAAGAAATAAGGAGTTCAGCGCTCGAACAGCCGTTGTGGTAATTACGAGAAACCATCAGAACATTATTATAGAGTTACAACGATCAAAGAAACTACACTCGCGAAGACACTGAAAATGGGGATGTTGAACTCGAATATTGCTCAACTGAAGAGATGAGTGCTCACATATCCATCAAGGCTCTTGTCAGAACCAAGTTCGTCGTCTTTCGAGAGCAACTAGGACTCGAGTTGAATGAATCGTGAGGTACCTAATCTATAACAATAACATCTAACATCTAACAACAATAACGTTGAAGACCATGTTTCACTATAGGAAATTCATTATAGGCACATGATCAACTAAATAACATTCAATCATTCTCAAACTAATTAACTTTGTCCATTTTATTCAACGGAGGAAGTCCATTCAAGGTTTTTTTTTTTTCAGTTTAGACTTGACCTGTCACTTTTATAGCATACACTTTCACTCCTGAAAATGTTCGTAAAGAACAAACGAAAACCGTTTCATGTTCAATTAAAATAAAATGAGGTTACCTACTAATCAACGTTATGAATAGAAATCGGCGGATTCCGTGCTACCTACTTGAAAAATTGAAACTTGTTTTACTGCTGGATTCATAATTACATCGTCGCCAGTGGTTGGTTATTACTGTCTCTCGATGGGTGCAGAAGTCTAATGACTTTCATGAGACATTTATGGAAAAGAATGAAAAAGGGAAAAGTAGCACGCGATGTTATTATGAATCGATCATAATATCCTTCCAAGGATTCAACCACGGTAAACGAAAAAGAGTATATTTTATGCGGACGGTTGATATTAGCCTTTCGAACTGATCGTTGGAATGGAGTAAATCTTGGATTTAGTACTTTGCCTTCTATTTTCTGGTCCGGGTTTTGTAAGTAGAGATTATAAGTAGAGAAATTAAGTGCCAAAATCAGCGATTTCAAGAAGTTTTCAATGGAGTTTTTGCAAAATTTTTGTAGAACCTTTTCAAGTGTATTAAAAAAAGAGATCAGATTTCCAATTTGATGAGTTCTAGATAGAATTGCGAACTTGGCTTTGAGGGACCAATGATTTTGACATCGTCTAATGAGTTATCATCGGACCGACGGCCAATCCTCACAGACCGTGAATTTTTTGTCAAGTACCTAATATAGTTTAGTGATGCTGTTAGTACGCCCTGCACAGCTCTTTTCCAAGGCTCGATGTGGCAATGAATCAAGATAATGATTACTGATTCTGTGAATAGCACGGCAGCAATGGTCTGTGCTCCAATAGCAAGGACGGTGGTGGATATAATTTTGAACAAGATTCTCAGGTGTTTGAAGGGGTTTTAATAATATACTCCTAGAGAGGTTTATGGAAGAAGGCTTCCGTTTGAGTTTGAAGCTCAAGGCTGAATTCCTCTCCGCTCCGCCGGGCCGACACCCCTCAGCCCTCTAGGAATGAGCCATCGCCATGTGAAAGTCGGGTCTTGGGGTACCTACTCGTACTTAATTGGACTTCCAAGCTCTCTTCCACGCCAAGCCGCAACCTCTAATCTCGATTTACTTGCATCACTTCGCCTTCTTCCGCTTCAGTTTCGTCTTTCCCTGTAGCATCACACCCTTGGGACGGCCTCATTTTGTTTCATTCTCCAACACCTATCAAGTTGTTTCTCTTGTATTTGTCATCCAAAGTAGCAATTTAGTTATTAAACAATCTGAAGGTCAATTGAATTTTAACACAGAATGTGTTTTTGCGATGACCTACCGAAAAAAAATCGCCACGAAAAAGCGACAGAAAAAACCGTTACACGCCTTTTATAATGATTTTCACGTGCAACCAAGCCGTTGGTAAGGAAATAGAACTCCCGCAGTGTTCATTGCACAGAAATTGTTCACCATTCGTTGGAAAGCTCTCAATTTATATAGTATTTTTCTTGTAGTTACATATTTATTTATATAACATTTATAGGGTTTTAGACCAAATTAAATGTCTAACAATTATTTATTTTATTATTGCCAAAGACTCCACATTTATTATTGTTGTTTTTTATTTAACGGATGACTAGCATCGCAAAAACACATTCTGTGTTCCTATGATTTCATACAGAGTATGGAAAAAGAAATAAACGTACCTGAGAGTTACTACTGTTATACTACTATTATATACTCCTCGTCCGCTCCTTATTTAAAACCGAGTCTATCAGTCGGTCTACAACTATGTGTGGTCAACTCCTTGTACCTAGCTAAGCTATATGAAACCAAGGTTCTGGTGATCCATGCATGCGGGTTAGAGAAAACACTGTTTCCATTTACTTCATTGAGAATGTTCATTCACTCCTTCTTCAAGTCCATCGATGGACTTTTATCCCTATATCCTTGGAAACTTCTGCATAAGTTATGGTTTTAATCTAAAAGAGCGACCTTCTTGAAACATGATTTATCGGTAACACGACTGTCAAACACTCTACTACATAGCGAATGTTAACCCTCATTGTCCCAATTTAGCTTTAGATGAAGGCGTTTCCTTTTGCTGTGGGTCTTTTACAGCTACATATTAGTAGTTGACATCTGGACCAAATATGATCCAAAATTGGCAGACAAGATGAAAATGAAAAAAAGTTGGTGAGATAGATTTAATTCATGAGATGTTCCGACTCTCAAGAAGCCCCGAATGAATCATGTTTTTAGAAAACAGTTCCATTAAATTCTGAAAAAAGTGAATAGTGAAATAGTGAATAGTGACTGAAAGAGGTTTTCCAATATTAGGAAAACCTCATAATTATTACGAATTATAATTATGAATTATAATGAACACAATTCATAATTATTATGAACCCACCAAGATTATGTTAAACGAGTCACAATGAGTTAGCATAATAGTTAAGAAAAATTAATTAAACTCGACATACATGGATAACCTAAGAGAAGGTTGTTTTAAAAACACACCAATAGAGAAATAAAGTCATTTGAAATGGTTTAAGACTTAAAAAATGGAGAGCAATAATTAGTACAAATGGTCGGATAAAGAAATCAAATGATCATCAAATAATTATATTAATCATAAAAACTAGAAACTCATAACGTTCCGAGCCAAAACCAGAATCAAAGGAACAAAAAAGGACGGAGGAAGAAAAAACAGGCGAGTTTTTTGTCCAGAAGAAAAAGATAAGGGAGCACCTCTAGTCGCCTCCAGTAACTAAGATGCCAAAACACTTGGTAATAATTTATGAGAAAGCTATCAACCAAAATGATGTAACCGGTGTTAGCAACCTGGTTTCTATTTTATCCATCCTAACAGATGCCAACTACTTACATGATCTGGAACATCGTAGATGAATAATTTCTATAATTCATTATCTTTGTGCTTTCATAACTTCGTCATCGAATTTTGCCTTACTCGTGTTTACTGGTTTATTCAGCGTGTTTTTCGTTCAGGTTTATCCCTGGAAGAGAGCAAAGGGGTTGGTATTGTAGGGAGCTAGAAGGGCCAAGGGCAGACCCCACCCACCCAGTCTAATGAAACTTTCATACGATCCGCCTCAAGTTTCTCATTTCCCTTCAGCTCTACCGGAATATTCCCCTCCTCGAGGATCCCTTCTGGAAGCACTTTACATACCTTCAGGTTGATTTCAAAAATATTGTGGTCCATGTTGGGTGCAATACTTCCCGAAAGGTATGACTAAGATTGAACGTTCAAGTGGATTTAAGTGGATCGCATATTTATGTATCTGTAAGGACCCCATCGCACACAATAGACTAGCCTTAAGTAGGGCTTAGGTGACGGTTGAATAATGTGTCGCAGTGCAGTCTAAACATTATGACGACTAGCTCAGCATATTTAGGGTTTCTTCAGCGTTCCCACAGCTCCCTATACAGGAAATAAGAGGGTATCCAAAACTATCAACCTTATTTTGTCCTTTTTGAGTTAATACTGAGTCTAATTTGACCGAGTCAGCCTCCATTTCAGCAGACTAAAATCAGATTCCTCCCTTATATCACAGCTTTCTCAGTAGTATGAGTTCACACAGCTCTTATTCAACAGCTTCCCCAAATAAGTACCAATTTGGCTCTCTAAAATAGTCATCCCAAACTTCGGACTTGTGGTCTCAATTTTACACAGTCAGCCGATCAGCTGACTGCATGAAGATGACACAATATTCAACTTGTCAGCCACTTCACATCCAACTCCAGGGTAGTTATGGAGAAGTAAATTGCGCTACAGGAATTCCCCAAGGAATGAATTTTTCCATCAGATCCACTCTTCTTCTTCGTGACACAGTAGACGGGAATAGAATCATTAAAATGGTGTACTGTCAGGTTTGAACAAAGAAATTAGGTTCGCAATTTTTATTTCTTGACTAATCCACTTATTCAGACTAATTTTTTCTCATTCGTACAAAGTTATCTACACCTTTGGAACTCCCGAAGTTCCACCTAAACTTGGTACTTCCAAGAAGCAAGGCGGAGAACGTGCAGCAGCGATTGCACTCTCAAGTATTGCTCAAGTATTGTACTCTCGTGTTGCGATCCCTGCTTCTGCTCCACAACGGCAGAATCTACGAGAAATTCCTACACGAATGCGTCATTTTCTCCGGAGTTTCTTTGGTTGGAGGACATGGATCCCGATCTTCATTTATCATATAAACTATCTCAATACAGTCATTTCGTACCAATGGAAACAGATATTTTGAAGAGAAGTAGTAGTAGGTAATTCCTAAATTATTGTGGGATCATATTGTTGTGGAGGTCCAGAGGGGTTTTAACTAAATGAGATTGAATTGCAGAAAATGCAAGGTTGATGCCAGAACACGAACTGAAGAGTTTTTATTAGCAACCTAAATTTTGAAGATAACAACAATAAACATAGTAATTTTGGTAGCCAAGTATTCACGAATCTATAACAATATTATTTTCCTAAAAATGCAGAGAAAATGAGTTTTCGGCAATTTGAAATTCTTCCCTTTCCACTTTACAGGAGGGTTGAAAAAAATGCAAACATCACGGGATACGTGAACTTGCCATTCGATGGAAATTGATCGAAATTGCATTTCAATTTCCCTGCATTAATATCGTTCAGCGAACGCTTTAAAGACGCAAATTAATACGAGATTGAAAGCAAAAACCGTCAAAAGACCGGAGCTTCTACCCAACTAACCGTCCATCATCTACTTTGAAGGGGAGGCTGGAATAATTAAAAGCCTAAAATCAACCTAAAGACGGTCGGTAATTTTATTAAGAGCTTTTCACTGAGAACCTCCTTTGTTTCTATCCGTTGTTTTGATGTGTCATAATTCCCCGACAATGCGTGTTCTTCTTAAATTTAATCGATACTTTCTTTGAACCTTTGAGGTAGCACCTAGTGGATGTTTTCTATCATAAAGCTTCTTGTCGGCACAATTTAGCGATTATACTTTTTGGCAACCTTTCTAAGTTGGATGAAGTTTAGGGGAGATATAAAATCATAATTTTGGTGGTTCTTCTTAATTCTTGAACCGATTTTGCTAATTTTCCAATGCCTCAAGTTCCCCGTTACTTTTGGCTGAGTGAGGAAAGTTGGAAACCGTGACAAAGGAAGAACATGAAGAAGAGTTTCATTACAAGGAAGCAGCCTGATGGCGGGGCTTGGGATTTTTTGTATTTTTTAAGTAGCCTTTTTCTCTCGTAACCAACCACCGTCTGCCCCACAATACCCTCATCTCACCGCCGTTACCGGCTTCCGGTTCCGGTCCGGGGAGCTTCTCAAGGTAACAAAAGGGGTAGAGGCGACCGATGATGCATGTCCTGCCTTCTCCCACGCCTATCTCATACGTCCAGATCTTGAATTCCATCGGGAGTAGTTGGAATTGAACACATGAAGATGATCAGTGGACATAACTTCTATGTGTCGAAGGAATTTCGAACGTTTTTCTCTCCCTCTCAAGTTTCATGAAATTTCAAACTTTGGGCAGCCAATTTTACGGTTATAGAGGAGCTGATGTCAGTGGTGGAGCAGACGTGCGTGTATTTAAAGCTAATAATAACTCGTATTCCGTTTGTTCGGTGGGCAGTGTAGGCGGCCTCTACCTAAAAATAGCGACTGTTGCCTTCCAGTATATCCGGTTTGTTCCATCAGGATGGGCTATTTTCATTATTAAAATATTGTGCAAAATAATGGTTTTAAGACAGGAGTCAATTAGTACGACCAGACAGAGATTATGTGTGTCAATCGTATTGGCGCATCACAAACTAGAGTAGGAAGCTTGTTATGTTGGATACAAGGATTCAACAGATTCCTTTCAGCTGAAGAAGCTGAATTGGATCCTCTGTAATTGGCAAAATTGTGAGTGGAATGTCAACTGTGGTTAAAACTTCCACGAAGTACATTTGGAGGACACCTTTTTAACCCCGTTAATCATCCACAAGTTTCAGAATTAAGATCATTCGAGGATTACATCAGACCGGTCGGATGGCATACGAAGACAGCTTCGAGGGAGGGGGTTAGCAGAGAAACCTTCACAGAATACCTTGAATGCCTGCTCAGAGAACTAGGAAGCAAGGACAAATTGATACTGATGAAGTGGCCCTTACGGAGAGTGGTTATGTTAAAGGAACACCTAATAGTCCAGTCAGTTCATACAAAATCAAAAATACCAAACACTGCAAACGCGAGGGTTTCTACGATTTTTCATATGTTGTTTGGACCCATACCGGTATTTTATACCGATATTTGCAACCCCGAAAACCCCATGCTACTGACGTAATTCAGTTTATTAAATATGACTTCCAAACTATGATAATATCAATAATTCATACCCAGTCACTTTTTAAAGTAGTTTAAATTTGCTACAGTTTGAGACCAATGGAGCTCGATTGGTTGAATAATTACAAAGATACTGCAATCAAAAATGGGAAATTTTTTCAATAATGTGAAATTTACGTATTACAGCCGTGTTTTGAGCCTTTCACTCGCGAAACTACTCATTTTAAGGAAAAGTAAAGACAGAAGAATTTAAAGGGAATGTAATCAGCTTCAAGTACGGAAATCAAACATCATTAGATCGATATATCAGTGAGGTGACGGAACAGATAGACTGCAGATTTCTATGAAAATTGTCAGATTTTTCTTGTGTTGAATTGTCTATGTGACCCGTACACTAACCGGGACTGTTTTATCACTTATGGCGACCCTGCCAGGATCGGGGTTCCTGGCTCCAGAAAAGTTGATCGAACGAAATCGAAACATTTTACACATTGGCGGAAGATTTTCCAAATGATCAAGAGGTAACCAACCTGAAATCTACGTTCGAATTATGGCACGAAACTTGTTTGATGCTGATGATATAGTGAGGTAATCCTCACTCAGAGAAACTCTCATCCAGAGAAACTGGAAGAAACGACTGAAAACCGTGAACTTCAAGTCCCTTCATGAATCTATCTTGAAAAGTAGCAACCATCTGGGACCCTTCATGAACAAGTCGATTTCTTCAAATACCCTTCCCAAGAAACGAGTTTGTAGAATGGGAAAAAGATGATCATCGACTGATAGATAATCAATTTTACGTGGTTATGGTTAAGCATACTGATGATACTGAACTTAGAAGTCTGTCTACTTTCCTATTGACAAAAGAACAAAGGTAAGGTAGATTCATCAATGAAGGGCTAATTGAGACCTCAACGATGGATTAGGATGGGCTTATTTGAAGTACGCCAATCGATCTAAGAAACTTGACGATTGGTTGATACAATTTGAAGACTCATCTTCTCTACAAACGATTTGTATACAAGCACGGACTATAGTTATATCACACCACCGTAAACCCGAAGAAACCCTACTGTGTGTACAAATAATCAAACTAAG